>CM029564.1:7149914-7569359 GCA_017309665.1 Coelopa frigida | reverse complement strand
TTTAAAATTTTATATTTTCGAAAATCCAAAATTTGAAATTTTTTTAGTGAAACTTTAAGGGGTCTATCTCTACGCGTTTAGCTTCTAGAGCGTTTTAAAGGTTCCCCAGTATATTGTGGCCCTCACAGAAGGGCCAGAACAAAACCCCGGGCCAATAATGAAAGAGGGAGTCCAGATCTTTAATTATCAGCTTGGGTTATTCCATTCTGATCAATATTTTAGAAATGGAGGCATTTAAAATTTGTGATATTTTCGAAAATCCAAAATTTGAAATTTTTTTTAGTGAAACTTTAAGGGGTCTATCTCTACGCGTTTAGCTTCTAGAGCGTTTTAAAGGTTCCAGTATATTGTGGCCCTCACAGAAGGGCCAGAACAAAACCCCGGGCCAATAATGAAAGAGGGAGTCCAGATCTTTAATTATCAGCTTGGGTTATTCCATTCCGATCAATATTTTAGAAATGGGAGGCATTTGAAATTTCGTGATATTTTCGAAAAATCCAAAATTTGAAATTTTTTAGTGAAACTTTAAGGGGTCTATCTCTACGCGTTTAGCTTCTAGAGCGTTTTAAAGGTTTCACAGTATATTGTGGCCCTCACAGAAGGGCCAGAACAAAACCCCGGGCCAATAATGAAGAGGGAGTCCAGATCTTTAATTATCAGCTTGGGTTATTCCATTCCGATCAATATTTTAGAAATGGGAGGCATTTGAAAATTTCGTGATATTTTCGAAAAAATCCAAAATTTGAAATTTTTTTAGTGAAACTTTAAGGGTCTATCTCTACGCGTTTAGCTTCTAGAGCGTTTTAAAGGTTCCACAGTATATTGTGGCCCTCACAGAAGGGCCAGAACAAAACCCCGGGCCAATAATGAAAGAGGGAGTCCAGATCTTTAATTATCAGCTTGGGTTATTCCATTCCGATCAATATTTTAGAAATGAGAGGCATTTAAAATTTTATGATATTTTCGAAAAATCCAAAATTTGAAATTTTTTTAGTGAAACTTTAAGGGGTCTATCTCTACGCGTTTAGCTTCTAGAGCGTTTTAAAGGTTCCCAGTATATTGTGGCCCTCACAGAAGGGCCAGAACAAAACCCCGGGTCAATAATGAAAGAGGGAGTCCAGGATCTTTAATTATCAGCTTGGGTTATTCCATTCCAATCAATATTTTAGAAATGGGAGGCATTTGAAAATTTCGTGATATTTTCGAAAAATCCAAAATTTGAAATTTTTTTAGTGAAACTTTATGGGGTCTATCTCTACGCGTTTAGCTTCTAGAGCGTTTTAAAGGTTCCCCAGTATATTGTGGCCCTCACAGAAGGGCCAGAACAAAACCCCGGGCCAATAATTCAAGAGGGAGTCCAGATCTTCAATTATCAGCTTGGGTTATTCCATTCTGATCAATATTTTAGAAATGGGAGGCATTTAAAAATTTTATGATATTTTCGAAAAATCCAAAATTTGAAATTTTTTTAGTGAAACTTTAAGGGGTCTATCTCTACGCGTTTAGCTTCTAGAGCGTTTTAAAGGTTTCCCAGTAATATTGTGGCCCTCACAGAAGGGCCAGAACAAAACCCCGGGCCAATAATGAAAAGAGGAGAGCAGATCTTTAATTATCAGCTTGGGGTTATCCATTCTGATCAATATTTTAGAAATGGGAAGGCATTGACAAATTTCGTATTTCGGATCATTATTTTTAGTGAAACTTTAGGTGTCATCTCTACGCGGTTAGCTTCTAGAGCGTTTTAAAGGTTCCCCAGTATATTTGTGGCCTCACAGAGGGCCAGACAAAACCCCGGGTCAATAATGGAAGAGGGAGCTCAGGTCTTTAATTATCAGCTTGGGTTATCCATTCCGATCAATATTTTAGAAATGGGAGGCATTTGAAAATTTCGTGATATTTTCGAAAAATCCAAATTTGAAATTTTTTTAGTGAAACTTTATGGGTCTATCTCTACGCGTTTAGCTTCTAGAGCGTTTTAAAGGTTCCCCAGTATATTGTGGCACCTCACAGAAGGGCCAGAACAAAACCCCGGGCCAATAATTCAAGAGGGAGTCCAGATCTTCAATTATCAGCTTGGGTTATTCCATTCTGATCAATATTTTAGAAATGGGAGGCATTTAAAAATTTTATGATATTTTCGTAAAATCCAAAATTTGAAATTTTTTTTGGTGAAACTTTAAGGGGTCTATCTCTACGCGTTTAGCTTCTAGAGCGTTTTAAAGGTTTCCCAGAATATTGTGGCCCTCACAGAAGGGCCAGAACAAAACCCCGGGCCAATAATGAAAGAGGGAGTCCAGATCTTTAATTATCAGCTTGGGTTATTCCATTCTGATCAATATTTTAGAAATGGAAGGCATTTACAAATTTTATGATATTTTCGTAAAATCCAGCTTCTAGAGCGTTTTAAAGGTTCCCCAGTATATTGTGGCCCTCACAGAAGGGCCAGAACAAAACCCCGGGTCAATAATGAAAGAGGGAGTCCAGGTCTTTAATTATCAGCTTGGGTTATTCCATTCCGATCAATATTTTAGAAATGGGAGGCATTTGAAAATTTCGTGATATTTTCGAAAAATCCAAAATTTGAAATTTTTTTAGTGAAACTTTATGGGGTCTATCTCTACGCGTTTAGCTTCTAGAGCGTTTTAAAGGTTCCCAGTATATTGTGGCCCTCACAGAAGGGCCAGAACAAAACCCCGGGCCAATAATTCAAGAGGGAGTCCAGATCTTCAATTATCAGCTTGGGTTATTCCATTCTGATCAATATTTTAGAAATGGGAGGCATTTAAAAATTTTATGATATTTTCGTAAAATCCAAAATTTGAAATTTTTTTTGGTGAAACTTTAAGGGGTCTATCTCTACGCGTTTAGCTTCTAGAGCGTTTTAAAGGTTTCCCAGAATATTGTGGCCCTTACAGAAGGGCCAGAACAAAACCCCGGGCCAATAATGAAAGAGGGAGTCCAGATCTTTAATTATCAGCTTGGGTTATTCCATTCTGATCAATATTTTAGAAATGGAAGGCATTTACAAATTTTATGATATTTTCGTAAAATCCAGCTTCTAGAGCGTTTTAAAGGTTCCCCAGTATATTGTGGCCCTCACACAAGGGCCAGAACAAAACCCCGGGCCAATAATGAAAGAGGGATTCCAGATCTTGAATTATCAGCTTGGGTTATTCCATTCCGATCAATATTTTAGAAATGGGAGGCATTTGAAAATTTCGTGATATTTTCGAAAAATCCAAAATTTGAAATTTTTTTTAGTGAAACTTTAAGGGGTCTATCTCTACGCGTTTAGCTTCTAGAGCGTTTTAAAGGTTTCACAGTATATTGTGGCCCTCACAGAAGGGCCAGAACAAAACCCCGGGCCAATAATGAAAGAGGGAGTCCAGATCTTTAATTATCAGCTTGGGTTATTCCATT
Organism: Coelopa frigida; assembly: GCA_017309665.1. Taxonomy (NCBI): domain Eukaryota; kingdom Metazoa; phylum Arthropoda; class Insecta; order Diptera; family Coelopidae; genus Coelopa; species Coelopa frigida. Next base: position 7,565,939 of record CM029564.1, on the reverse strand, counting down.
CCGATCAATATTTTAGAAATGGGAGGCATTTGAAAATTTCGTGATATTTTCGAAAAATCCAAAATTTGAAATTTTTTTTAGTGAAACTTTAAGGTGTCTATCTCTACGCGTTTAGCTTCTAGAGCGTTTTAAAGGTTCCCCAGTATATTGTGGCCCTCACAGAAGGGCCAGAACAAAACCCCGGGCCAATAATGACAGAGGGAGTCCAGGTCTTTAATTATCAGCTTGGGTTATTCCATTCTGATCAATATTTTAGAAATGAGAGGCATTTAAAAATTTTATGATATTTTCGTAAAATCCAAAATTTGAAATTTTTTTTAGTGAATCTTTAAGGGGTCTATCTCTACGCGTTTAGCTTCTAGAGCGTTTTAAAGGTTCCCCAGCATATTGTGGCCCTCACAGAAGGGCCAGAACAAAACCCCGGGTCAATAATGAAAGAGGGAGTCCAGGTCTTTAATTATCAGCTTGGGTTATTCCATTCCGATCAATATTTTAGAAATGGGAGGCATTTGAAAATTTCGTGATATTTTCGAAAAATCCAAAATTTGAAATTTTTTTAGTGAAACTTTAAGGGGTCTATCTCTACGCGTTTAGCTTCTAGAGCGTTTTAAAGGTTTCACAGTATATTGTGGCCCTCACAGAAGGGCCAGAACAAAACCCCGGGCCAATAATGAAAGAGGGAGTCCAGATCTTTAATTATCAGCTTGGGTTATTCCATTCAGATCAATATTTTAGAAATGGGAGGCATTTGAAAATTTCGTGATATTTTCGAAAAATCCAAAATTTGAAATTTTTTTAGTGAAACTTTAAGGGGTCTATCTCTACGCGTTTAGCTTCTAGAGCGTTTTAAAGGTTTCACAGTATATTGTGGCCCTCACAGAAGGGCCAGAACAAAACCCCGGGCCAATAATGAAAGAGGGAGTCCAGATCTTTAATTATCAGCTTGGGTTATTCCATTCCGATCAATATTTTAGAAATGAGAGGCATTTAAAAATTTTATGATATTTTCGAAAAATCCAAAATTTGAAATTTTTTTAGTGAAACTTTAAGGGGTCTATCTCTACGCGTTTAGCTTCTAGAGCGTTTTAAAGGTTCCCCAGTATATTGTGGCCCTCACAGAAGGGCCAGAACAAAACCCCGGGCCAATAATGAAAGAGGGAGAGCAGATCTTTAATTATCAGCTTGGGTTATTCCATTCCGATCAATATTTTAGAAATGAGAGGCATTTAAAAATTTTATGATATTTTCGAAAAATCCAAAATTTGAAATTTTTTTAGTGAAACTTTAAGGGGTCTATCTCTACGCGTTTAGCTTCTAGAGCGTTTTAAAGGTTCCCCAGTATATTGTGGCCCTCACAGAAGGGCCAGAACAAAACCCCGGGTCAATAATGAAAGAGGGAGTCCAGGTCTTTAATTATCAGCTTGGGTTATTCCATTCCAATCAATATTTTAGAAATGGGAGGCATTTGAAAATTTCGTGATATTTTCGAAAAATCCAAAATTTGAAATTTTTTTTAGTGAAACTTTAAGGGGTCTATCTCTACGCGTTTAGCTTCTAGAGCGTTTTAAAGGTTTCCCAGAATATTGTGGCCCTCACAGAAGGGCCAGAACAAAACCCCGGGCCAATAATGAAAGAGGGAGTCCAGATCTTTAATTATCAGCTTGGGTTATTCCATTCTGATCAATATTTTAGAAATGGAAGGCATTTACAAATTTTATGATATTTTCGTAAAATCCAGCTTCTAGAGCGTTTTAAAGGTTCCCCAGTATATTGTGGCCCTCACAGAAGGGCCAGAACATAACCCCGGGTCAATAATGAAAGAGGGAGTCCAGGTCTTTAATTATCAGCTTGGGTTATTCCATTCCGATCAATATTTTAGAAATGGGAGGCATTTGAAAATTTCGTGATATTTTCGAAAAATCCAAAATTTGAAATTTTTTTAGTGAAACTTTATGGGGTCTATCTCTACGCGTTTAGCTTCTAGAGCGTTTTAAAGGTTCCCCAGTATATTGTGGCCCTCACAGAAGGGCCAGAACAAAACCCCGGGCCAATAATTCAAGAGGGAGTCCAGATCTTCAATTATCAGCTTGGGTTATTCCATTCTGATCAATATTTTAGAAATGGGAGGCATTTAAAAATTTTATGATATTTTCGTAAAATCCAAAATTTGAAATTTTTTTTAGTGAAACTTTAAGGGGTCTATCTCTACGCGTTTAGCTTCTAGAGCGTTTTAAAGGTTTCCCAGTATATTGTGGCCCTCACAGAAGGGCCAGAACAAAACCCCGGGCCAATAATGAAAGAGGGAGTCCAGATCTTTAATTATCAGCTTGGGTTATTCCATTCTGATCAATATTTTAGAAATGGAAGGCATTTAAAATTCTGATATTCGAAATCCAAATTTGAAATTTTTAGTGAAACTTAAGGGGTCTATCTCTACGCTTAGCTCTAGAGCGTTTTAAAGGTTCCCCAGTATATTGTGGCCCTCACAGAAGGGCCAGAACAAAACCCCGGGTCAATAATGAAAGAGGGAGTCCAGTCTTTAATTATCAGCTTGGGTTATTCCATTCCGATCAATATTTAGAAATGGGAGGCATTTAAAATTTTAGTGATATTTTCGAAAAATCCAAATTTGAAATTTTTTTAGTGAACTTTAAGGGGTCTATCTCTACGCGTTTAGCTTCTAGAGCGTTTTAAAGGTTCCCCAGTATATTGTGGCCCTCACAGAAGGGCCAGAACAAAACCCCGGGTCAATAATGAAAGAGGGAGTCCAGGTCTTTAATTATCAGCTTGGGTTATTCCATTCCGATCAATAGTTTAGAAATGGGAGGCATTTGAAAATTTCGTGATATTTTCGAAAAATCCAAAATTTGAATTTTTTTTTAGTGAAACTTTAAGGGGTCTATCTCTTCGCGTTTAGCTTCTAGAGCGTTTTAAAGGTTTCACAGTATATTGTGGCCCTCACAGAAGGGCCAGAACAAAACCCCGGGCCAATAATGACAGAGGGAGTCCAGGTCTTTAATTATCAGCTTGGGTTATTCCATTCTGATCAATATTTTAGAAATGAGAGGCATTTAAAAATTTTATGATATTTTCGTAAAATCCAAAATTTGAAATTTTTTTTAGTGAATCTTTAAGGGGTCTATCTCTACGCGTTTAGCTTCTAGAGCGTTTTAAAGGTTCCCCAGCATATTGTGGCCCTCACAGAAGGGCCAGAACAAAACCCCGGGTCAATAATGAAAGAGGGAGTCCAGGTCTTTAATTATCAGCTTGGGTTATTCCATTCTGATCAATATTTTAGAAATGGAAGGCATTTACAAATTTTATGATATTTTCGTAAAATCCAGCTTCTAGAGCGTTTTAAAGGTTTCACAGTATATTGTGGCCCTCACAGAAGGGCCAGAACAAAACCCCGGGCCAATAATGAAAGAGGGAGTCCAGATCTTTAATTATCAGCTTGGGTTATTCCATTCCGATCAATATTTTAGAAATGGGAGGCATTTGAAAATTTCGTGATATTTTCGAAAAATCCAAAATTTGAAATTTTTTTTAGTGAAACTTTAAGGGGTCTATCTCTACGCGTTTAGCTTCTAGAGCGTTTTAAAGGTTTCACAGTATATTGTGGCCCTCACAGAAGGGCCAGAACAAAACCCCGGGCCAATAATGAAAGAGGGAGTCCAGATCTTTAATTATCAGCTTGGGTTATTCCATTCCGATCAATATTTTAGAAATGGGAGGCATTTGAAAATTTCGTGATATTTTCGAAAAATCCAAAATTTGAAATTTTTTTAGTGAAACTTTATGGGGTCTATCTCTACGCGTTTAGCGTCTAGAGCGTTTTAAAGGTTCCCCAGTATATTGTGGCCCTCACAGAAGGGCCAGAACAAAACCCCGGGCCAATAATTCAAGAGGGAGTCTAGATCTTCAATTATCAGCTTGGGTTATTCCATTCTGATCAATATTTTAGAAATGGGAGGCATTTAAAAATTTTATGATATTTTCGTAAAATCCAAAATTTGAAATTTTTTTTGGTGAAACTTTAAGGGGTCTATCTCTACGCGTATAGCTTCTAGAGCGTTTTAAAGGTTTCCCAGAATATTGTGGCCCTCACAGAAGGGCCAGAACAAAACCCCGGGCCAATAATGAAAGAGGGAGTCCAGATCTTTAATTATCAGCTTGGGTTATTCCATTCTGATCAATATTTTAGAAATGGAAGGCATTTACAAATTTTATGATATTTTCGTAAAATCCAGCTTCTAGAGCGTTTTAAAGGTTCCCCAGTATATTGTGGCCCTCACAGAAGGGCCAGAACAAAACCCCGGGTCAATAATGAAAGAGGGAGTCTAGGTCTTTAATTATCAGCTTGGGTTATTCCATTCCGATCAATATTTTAGAAATGGGAGGCATTTGAAAATTTCGTGATATTTTCGAAAAATCCAAAATTTGAAATTTTTTTAGTGAGACTTTAAGGGGTCTATCTCTACGCGTTTAGCTTCTAGAGCGTTTTAAAGGTTCCCCAGTATATTGTGGCCCTCACAGAAGGGCCAGAACAAAACCCCGGGTCAATAATGAAAGAGGGAGTCCAGGTCTTTAATTATCAGCTTGGGTTATTCCATTCCGATCAATAGTTTAGAAATGGGAGGCATTTGAAAATTTCGTGATATTTTCGAAAAATCCAAAATTTGAATTTTTTTTTAGTGAAACTTTAAGGGGTCTATCTCTAGGCGTTTAGCTTCTAGAGCGTTTTAAAGGTTTCACAGTATATTGTGGCCCTCACAGAAGGGCCAGAACAAAACCCCGGGCCAATAATGAAAGAGGGAGTCCAGATCTTTAATTATCAGCTTGGGTTATTCCATTCCGATCAATATTTTAGAAATGGAAGGCATTTACAAATTTTATGATATTTTCGTAAAATCCAGCTTCTAGAGCGTTTTAAAGGTTCCCCAGTATATTGTGGCCCTCACAGAAGGGCCAGAACAAAACCCCGGGTCAATAATGAAAGAGGGAGTCCAGGTCTTTAATTATCAGCTTGGGTTATTCCATTCCGATCAATATTTTAGAAATGGGAGGCATTTGAAAATTTCGTGATATTTTCGAAAAATCCAAAATTTGAAATTTTTTTAGTGAGACTTTAAGGGGTCTATCTCTACGCGTTTAGCTTCTAGAGCGTTTTAAAGGTTCCCCAGTATATTGTGGCCCTCACAGAAGGGCCAGAACAAAACCCCGGGTCAATAATGAAAGAGGGAGTCCAGGTCTTTAATTATCAGCTTGGGTTATTCCATTCCGATCAATAGTTTAGAAATGGGAGGCATTTGAAAATTTCGTGATATTTTCGAAAAATCCAAAATTTGAATTTTTTTTTAGTGAAACTTTAAGGGGTCTATCTCTACGCGTTTAGCTTCTAGAGCGTTTTAAAGGTTTCACAGTATATTGTGGCCCTCACAGAAGGGCCAGAACAAAACCCCGGGCCAATAATGAAAGAGGGAGTCCAGATCTTTAATTATCAGCTTGGGTTATTCCATTCCGATCAATATTTTAGAAATGGGAGGCATTTGAAAATTTCGTGATATTTTCGAAAAATCCAAAATTTGAAATTTTTTTTAGTGAAACTTTAAGGGGTCTATCTCTACGCGTTTAGCTTCTAGAGCGTTTTAAAGGTTTCACAGTATATTGTGGCCCTCACAGAAGGGCCAGAACAAAACCCCGAGCCAATAATGAAAGAGGGAGTCCAGATCTTTAATTATCAGCTTGGGTTATTCCATTCCGATCAATATTTTAGAAATGGGAGGCATTTGAAAATTTCGTGATATTTTCGATAAATCCAAAATTTGAAATTTTTTTAGTGAAACTTTAAGAGCTTCTAGAGCGTTTTAAAGGTTCCCCAGTATATTGTGGCCCTCACAGAAGGGCCAGAACAAAACCCCGGGCCAATAATGAAAGAGGGAGTCCAGATCTTCAATTATCAGCTTGGGTTATTCCATTCTGATCAATATTTTAGAAATGGGAGGCATTTAAAAATTTTATGATATTTTCGTAAAATCCAAAATTTGAAATTTTTTTTGGTGAAACTTTAAGGGGTCTATCTCTACGCGTTTAGCTTCTAGAGCGTTTTAAAGGTTTCCCAGAATATTGTGGCCCTCACAGAAGGGCCAGAACAAAACCCCGGGCCAATAATGAAAGAGGGAGTCCAGATCTTTAATTATCAGCTTGGGTTATTCCATTCTGATCAATATTTTAGAAATGGAAGGCATTTACAAATTTTATGATATTTTCGTAAAATCCAGCTTCTAGAGCGTTTTAAAGGTTCCCCAGTATATTGTGGCCCTCACAGAAGGGCCAGAACAAAACCCCGGGTCAATAATGAAAGAGGGAGTCTAGGTCTTTAATTATCAGCTTGGGTTATTCCATTCCGATCAATATTTTAGAAATGGGAGGCATTTGAAAATTTCGTGATATTTTCGAAAAATCCAAAATTTGAAATTTTTTTAGTGAGACTTTAAGGGGTCTATCTCTACGCGTTTAGCTTCTAGAGCGTTTTAAAGGTTCCCCAGTATATTGTGGCCCTCACAGAAGGGCCAGAACAAAACCCCGGGTCAATAATGAAAGAGGGAGTCCAGGTCTTTAATTATCAGCTTGGGTTATTCCATTCCGATCAATAGTTTAGAAATGGGAGGCATTTGAAAATTTCGTGATATTTTCGAAAAATCCAAAATTTGAATTTTTTTTTAGTGAAACTTTAAGGGGTCTATCTCTACGCGTTTAGCTTCTAGAGCGTTTTAAAGGTTTCACAGTATATTGTGGCCCTCACAGAAGGGCCAGAACAAAACCCCGGGCCAATAATGAAAGAGGGAGTCCAGATCTTTAATTATCAGCTTGGGTTATTCCATTCCGATCAATATTTTAGAAATGGGAGGCATTTGAAAATTTCGTGATATTTTCGAAAAATCCAAAATTTGAAATTTTTTTTAGTGAAACTTTAAGGGGTCTATCTCTACGCGTTTAGCTTCTAGAGCGTTTTAAAGGTTTCACAGTATATTGTGGCCCTCACAGAAGGGCCAGAACAAAACCCCGAGCCAATAATGAAAGAGGGAGTCCAGATCTTTAATTATCAGCTTGGGTTATTCCATTCCGATCAATATTTTAGAAATGGGAGGCATTTGAAAATTTCGTGATATTTTCGAAAAATCCAAAATTTGAAATTTTTTTTAGTGAAACTTTAAGGTGTCTATCTCTACGCGTTTAGCTTCTAGAGCGTTTTAAAGGTTCCCCAGTATATTGTGGCCCTCACAGAAGGGCCAGAACAAAACCCCGGGCCAATAATGACAGAGGGAGTCCAGGTCTTTAATTATCAGCTTGGGTTATTCCATTCTGATCAATATTTTAGAAATGAGAGGCATTTAAAAATTTTATGATATTTTCGTAAAATCCAAAATTTGAAATTTTTTTTAGTGAATCTTTAAGGGGTCTATCTCTACGCGTTTAGCTTCTAGAGCGTTTTAAAGGTTCCCCAGCATATTGTGGCCCTCACAGAAGGGCCAGAACAAAACCCCGGGTCAATAATGAAAGAGGGAGTCCAGATCTTTAATTATCAGCTTGGGTTATTCCATTCCGATCAATATTTTAGAAATGGGAGGCATTTGAAAATTTCGTGATATTTTCGAAAAATCCAAAATTTGAAATTTTTTTTAGTGAAACTTTAAGGGGTCTATCTCTACGCGTTTAGCTTCTAGAGCGTTTTAAAGGTTCCCCAGTATATTGTGGCCCTCACAGAAGGGCCAGAACAAAACCCCGGGCCAATAATGACAGAGGGAGTCCAGGTCTTTAATTATCAGCTTGGGTTATTCCATTCTGATCAATATTTTAGAAATGAGAGGCATTTAAAAATTTTATGATATTTTCGTAAAATCCAAAATTTGAAATTTTTTTTAGTGAATCTTTAAGGGGTCTATCTCTACGCGTTTAGCTTCTAGAGCGTTTTAAAGGTTCCCCAGTATATTGTGGCCCTCACAGAAGGGCCAGAACAAAACCCCGGGTCAATAATGAAAGAGGGAGTCCAGGTCTTTAATTATCAGCTTGGGTTATTCCATTCCGATCAATATTTTAGAAATGGGAGGCATTTGAAAATTTCGTGATATTTTCGAAAAATCCAAAATTTGAATTTTTTTTAGTGAAACTTTAAGGGGTCTATCTCTACGCGTTTAGCTTCTAGAGCGTTTTAAAGGTTTCACAGTATATTGTGGCCCTCACAGAAGGGCCAGAACAAAACCCCGGGCCAATAATGAAAGAGGGAGTCCAGATCTTTAATTATCAGCTTGGGTTATTCCATTCCGATCAATATTTTAGAAATGGGAGGCATTTGAAAATTTCGTGATATTTTCGAAAAATCCAAAATTTGAAATTTTTTTTAGTGAATCTTTAAGGGGTCTATCTCTACGCGTTTAGCTTCTAGAGCGTTTTAAAGGTTCCCCAGTATATTGTGGCCCTCACAGAAGGGCCAGAACAAAACCCCGGGCCAATAATTCAAGAGGGAGTCCAGATCTTTAATTATCAGCTTGGGTTATTCCATTCTGATCAATATTTTAGAAATGGGAGGCATTTGAAAATTTCGTGATATTTTCGAAAAATCCAAAATTTGAAATTTTTTTAGTGAAACTTTAAGGGGTCTATCTCTACGCGTTTAGCTTCTAGAGCGTTTTAAAGGTTTCACAGTATATTGTGGCCCTCACAGAAGGGCCAGAACAAAACCCCGGGCCAATAATGAAAGAGGGAGTCCAGATCTTTAATTATCAGCTTGGGTTATTCCATTCCGATCAATATTTTAGAAATGAGAGGCATTTAAAATTTAGTGATATTTTCGAAAAATCCAAAATTTGAAATTTTTTTTAGTGAAACTTTAAGGGGTCTATCTCTACGCGTTTAGCTTCTAGAGCGTTTTAAAGGTTCCCCAGTATATTGTGGCCCTCACAGAAGGGCCAGAACAAAACCCCGGGCCAATAATGAAAGAGGGAGTCCAGATCTTTAATTATCAGCTTGGGTTATTCCATTCCGATCAATATTTTAGAAATGGGAGGCATTTGAAAATTTCGTGATATTTTCGAAAATCCAAAATTTGAAATTTTTTTTAGTGAAACTTTAAGGGGTCTATCTCTACGCGTTTAGCTTCTAGAGCGTTTTAAAGGTTTCCCAGTATATTGTGGCCCTCACAGAAGGGCCAGAACAAAACCCCGGGCCAATAATGAAAGAGGGAGTCCAGATCTTTAATTATCAGCTTGGGTTATTCCATTCCGATCAATATTTTAGAAATGGGAGGCATTTGAAAATTTCGTGATATTTTCGAAAAATCCAAAATTTGAAATTTTTTTAGTGAAACTTTAAGGGGTCTATCTCTACGCGTTTAGCTTCTAGAGCGTTTTAAAGGTTCCCAGTATATTGTGGCCCTCACAGAAGGGCCAGAACAAAACCCCGGGCCAATAATTCAAGAGGGAGTCCAGATCTTTAATTATCAGCTTGGGTTATTCCATTCTGATCAATATTTTAGAAATGGGAGGCATTTGAAAATTTCGTGATATTTTCGAAAATCCAAAATTTGAAATTTTTTTAGTGAAACTTTAAGGGGTCTATCTCTACGCGTTTAGCTTCTAGAGCGTTTTAAAGGTTTCCCAGTATATTGTGGCCCTCACAGAAGGGCCAGAACAAAACCCCGGGCCAATAATGAAAGAGGGAGTCCAGATCTTTAATTATCAGCTTGGGTTATTCCATTCCGATCAATATTTTAGAAATGAGAGGCATTTAAAAATTTTATGATATTTTCGAAAATCCAAAATTTGAAATTTTTTTTAGTGAAACTTTAAGGGGTCTATCTCTACGCGTTTAGCTTCTAGAGCGTTTTAAAGGTTCCCCAGTATATTGTGGCCCTCACAGAAGGGCCAGAACAAAACCCCGGGCCAATAATTCAAGAGGGAGAGCAGATCTTTAATTATCAGCTTGGGTTATTCCATTCCGATCAATATTTTAGAAATGAGAGGCATTTAAAAATTTTATGATATTTTCGTAAAATCCAAAATTTGAAATTTTTTTTAGTGAATCTTTAAGGGGTCTATCTCTACGCGTTTAGCTTCTAGAGCGTTTTAAAGGTTCCCCAGTATATTGTGGCCCTCACAGAAGGGCCAGAACAAAACCCCGGGCCAATAATTCAAGAGGGAGTCCAGATCTTCAATTATCAGCTTGGGTTATTCCATTCTGATCAATATTTTAGAAATGGGAGGCATTTAAAAATTTTATGATATTTTCGTAAAATCCAAAATTTGAAATTTTTTTAGTGAAACCTTAAGGGGTCTATCTCTACGCGTTTAGCTTCTAGAGCGTTTTAAAGGTTTCCCAGAATATTGTGGCCCTCACAGAAGGGCCAGAACAAAACCCCGGGCCAATAATGAAAGAGGGAGTCCAGATCTTTAATTATCAGCTTGGGTTATTCCATTCTGATCAATATTTTAGAAATGGAAGGCATTTACAAATTTTATGATATTTTCGTAAAATCCAGCTTCTAGAGCGTTTTAAAGGTTCCCCAGTATATTGTGGCCCTCACAGAAGGGCCAGAACAAAACCCCGGGTCAATAATGAAAGAGGGAGTCCAGGTCTTTAATTATCAGCTTGGGTTATTCCATTCCGATCAATATTTTAGAAATGGGAGGCATTTGAAAATTTCGTGATATTTTCGAAAAATCCAAAATTTGAAATTTTTTTAGTGAAACTTTATGGGGTCTATCTCTACGCGTTTAGCTTCTAGAGCGTTTTAAAGGTTCCCAGTATATTGTGGCCCTCACAGAAGGGCCAGAACAAAACCCCGGGCCAATAATGAAAGAGGGAGAGCAGATCTTTAATTATCAGCTTGGGTTATTCCATTCCGATCAATATTTTAGAAATGAGAGGCATTTAAAAATTTATGATATTTTCGAAAAATCCAAAATTTGAAATTTTTTTTAGTGAAACTTTAAGGGGTCTATCTCTACGCGTTTAGCTTCTAGAGCGTTTTAAAGGTTCCCCAGTATATTGTGGCCCTCACAGAAGGGCCAGAACAAAACCCCGGGCCAATAATGAAAGAGGGAGTCCAGGTCTTTAATTATCAGCTTGGGTTATTCCATTCTGATCAATATTTTAGAAATGAGAGGCATTTAAAATTTTATGATATTTTCGAAAATCCAAAATTTGAAATTTTTTTTAGTGAAACTTTAAGGGGTCTATCTCTACGCGTTTAGCTTCTAGAGCGTTTTAAAGGTTTCCCAGTATATTGTGGCCCTCACAGAAGGGCCAGAACAAAACCCCGGGCCAATAATGAAAGAGGGAGTCCAGATCTTTAATTATCAGCTTGGGTTATTCCATTCCGATCAATATTTTAGAAATGAGAGGCATTTAAAATTTTAGTGATATTTTCGAAAAATCCAAAATTTGAAATTTTTTTTAGTGAAACTTTAAGGGGTCTATCTCTACGCGTTTAGCTTCTAGAGCGTTTTAAAGGTTTCCCAGTATATTGTGGCCCTCACAGAAGGGCCAGAACAAAACCCCGGGCCAATAATGAAAGAGGGAGTCCAGATCTTTAATTATCAGCTTGGGTTATTCCATTCCGATCAATATTTTAGAAATGAGAGGCATTTAAAATTTTATGATATTTTCGAAAAATCCAAAATTTGAAATTTTTTTTAGTGAAACTTTAAGGGGTCTATCTCTACGCGTTTAGCTTCTAGAGCGTTTTAAAGGTTCCCCAGTATATTGTGGCCCTCACAGAAGGGCCAGAACAAAACCCCGGGCCAATAATGAAAGAGGGAGTCCAGATCTTTAATTATCAGCTTGGGTTATTCCATTCTGATCAATATTTTAGAAATGAGAGGCATTTGAAAATTTCGTGATATTTTCGAAAATCCAAAATTTGAAATTTTTTTAGTGAAACTTTAAGGGGTCTATCTCTACGCGTTTAGCTTCTAGAGCGTTTTAAAGGTTTCCCCAGTATATTGTGGCCCTCACAGAAGGGCCAGAACAAAACCCCGGGCCAATAATGAAAGAGGGAGTCCAGATCTTTAATTATCAGCTTGGGTTATTCCATTCCTGATCAATATTTTAGAAATGGGAGGCATTTAAAATTTTATGATATTTTCGAAAAATCCAAAATTTGAAATTTTTTTTAGTGAAACTTTAAGGGGTCTATCTCTACGCGTTTAGCTTCTAGAGCGTTTTAAAGGTTTCCCAGTATATTGTGGCCCTCACAGAAGGGCCAGAACAAAACCCCGGGCCAATAATGAAAGAGGGAGTCCAGATCTTTAATTATCAGCTTGGGTTATTCCATTCTGATCAATATTTTAGAAATGGGAGGCATTTGAAAATTTCGTGATATTTTCGAAAAATCCAAAATTTGAAATTTTTTTAGTGAAACTTTAAGGGGTCTATCTCTACGCGTTTAGCTTCTAGAGCGTTTTAAAGGTTTCCCAGTATATTGTGGCCCTCACAGAAGGGCCAGAACAAAACCCCGGGCCAATAATGAAAGAGGGAGTCCAGATCTTTAATTATCAGCTTGGGTTATTCCATTCTGATCAATATTTTAGAAATGAGAGGCATTTGAAAATTTGTATGATATTTTCGGAAAATCCAAAATTTGAAATTTTTTTAGTGAAACTTTAAGGGGTCTATCTCTACGCGTTTAGCTTCTAGAGCGTTTTAAAGGTTTCCCAGTATATTGTGGCCCTCACAGAAGGGCCAGAACAAAACCCCGGGCCAATAATGAAAGAGGGAGTCCAGATCTTTAATTATCAGCTTGGGTTATTCCATTCTGATCAATATTTTAGAAATGGGAGGCATTTGAAAATTTTAGTGATATTTTCGGAAAATCCAAAATTTGAAATTTTTTTTAGTGAAACTTTAAGGGGTCTATCTCTACGCGTTTAGCTTCTAGAGCGTTTTAAAGGTTTCCCAGTATATTGTGGCCCTCACAGAAGGGCCAGAACAAAACCCCGGGCCAATAATGAAAGAGGGAGTCCAGATCTTTAATTATCAGCTTGGGTTATTCCATTCTGATCAATATTTTAGAAATGGAGGCATTTGAAAATTTTAGTGATATTTTCGAAAATCCAAAATTTGAAATTTTTTTTAGTGAAACTTTAAGGGGTCTATCTCTACGCGTTTAGCTTCTAGAGCGTTTTAAAGGTTTCCCAGTATATTGTGGCCCTCACAGAAGGGCCAGAACAAAACCCCGGGCCAATAATGAAAGAGGGAGTCCAGATCTTTAATTATCAGCTTGGGTTATTCCATTCTGATCAATATTTTAGAAATGAGAGGCATTTGAAAATTTCGTGATATTTTCGAAAATCCAAAATTTGAAATTTTTTTAGTGAAACTTTAAGGGGTCTATCTCTACGCGTTTAGCTTCTAGAGCGTTTTAAAGGTTTCCCAGTATATTGTGGCCCTCACAGAAGGGCCAGAACAAAACCCCGGGCCAATAATGAAAGAGGGAGTCCAGATCTTTAATTATCAGCTTGGGTTATTCCATTCTGATCAATATTTTAGAAATGGAGAGGCATTTAAAAATTTTATGATATTTTCGGAAAATCCAAAATTTGAAATTTTTTTAGTGAAACTTTAAGGGGTCTATCTCTACGCGTTTAGCTTCTAGAGCGTTTTAAAGGTTCCCAGTATATTGTGGCCCTCACAGAAGGGCCAGAACAAAACCCCGGGCCAATAATGAAAGAGGGAGTCCAGATCTTTAATTATCAGCTTGGGTTATTCCATTCTGATCAATATTTTAGAAATGGAGGCATTTAAAATTTTATGATATTTTCGGAAAATCCAAAATTTGAAATTTTTTTAGTGAAACTTTAAGGGGTCTATCTCTACGCGTTTAGCTTCTAGAGCGTTTTAAAGGTTTCCCAGTATATTGTGGCCCTCACAGAAGGGCCAGAACAAAACCCCGGGCCAATAATGAAAGAGGGAGTCCAGATCTTTAATTATCAGCTTGGGTTATTCCATTCTGATCAATATTTTAGAAATGAGAGGCATTTGAAAATTTGTGATATTTTCGGAAAATCCAAAATTTGAAATTTTTTTAGTGAAACTTTAAGGGGTCTATCTCTACGCGTTTAGCTTCTAGAGCGTTTTAAAGGTTTCCCCAGTATATTGTGGCCCTCACAGAAGGGCCAGAACAAAACCCCGGGCCAATAATGAAAGAGGGAGTCCAGATCTTTAATTATCAGCTTGGGTTATTCCATTCTGATCAATATTTTAGAAATGAGAGGCATTTGAAAATTTTAGTGATATTTTCGGAAAATCCAAAATTTGAAATTTTTTTTAGTGAAACTTTAAGGGGTCTATCTCTACGCGTTTAGCTTCTAGAGCGTTTTAAAGGTTCCCCAGTATATTGTGGCCCTCACAGAAGGGCCAGAACAAAACCCCGGGCCAATAATGAAAGAGGGAGTCCAGATCTTTAATTATCAGCTTGGGTTATTCCATTCTGATCAATATTTTAGAAATGAGAGGCATTTGAAAATTTTATGATATTTTCGGAAAATCCAAAATTTGAAATTTTTTTAGTGAAACTTTAAGGGGTCTATCTCTACGCGTTTAGCTTCTAGAGCGTTTTAAAGGTTTCCCAGTATATTGTGGCCCTCACAGAAGGGCCAGAACAAAACCCCGGGCCAATAATGAAAGAGGGAGTCCAGATCTTTAATTATCAGCTTGGGTTATTCCATTCTGATCAATATTTTAGAAATGAGAGGCATTTGAAAATTTTGTGATATTTTCGGAAAATCCAAAATTTGAAATTTTTTTAGTGAAACTTTAAGGGGTCTATCTCTACGCGTTTAGCTTCTAGAGCGTTTTAAAGGTTTCCCAGTATATTGTGGCCCTCACAGAAGGGCCAGAACAAAACCCCGGGCCAATAATGAAAGAGGGAGTCCAGATCTTTAATTATCAGCTTGGGTTATTCCATTCTGATCAATATTTTAGAAATGAGAGGCATTTGAAAATTTTGTGATTTTTTCGGAAAATCGAAAATTTGAAAATTTTTTTAGTGAAACTTTAAGGGGTCTATCTCTACGCGTTTAGCTTCTAGAGCGTTTTAAAGGTTTCCCAGTATATTGTGGCCCTCACAGAAGGGCCAGAACAAAACCCCGGGCCAATAATGAAAGAGGGAGTCCAGATCTTTAATTATCAGCTTGGGTTATTCCATTCTGATCAATATTTTAGAAATGAGAGGCATTTGAAAATTTTGTGATTTTTTCGGAAAATCGAAAATTTGAAAATTTTTTTAGTGAAACTTTAAGGGGTCTATCTCTACGCGTTTAGCTTCTAGAGCGTTTTAAAGGTTTCCCAGTATATTGTGGCCCTCACAGAAGGGCCAGAACAAAACCCCGGGCCAATAATGAAAGAGGGAGTCCAGATCTTTAATTATCAGCTTGGGTTATTCCATTCTGATCAATATTTTAGAAATGAGAGGCATTTGAAAATTTTGTGATATTTTCGGAAAAATCCAAAATTTGAAATTTTTTTAGTGAAACTTTAAGGGGTCTATCTCTACGCGTTTAGCTTCTAGAGCGTTTTAAAGGTTTCCCAGTATATTGTGGCCCTCACAGAAGGGCCAGAACAAAACCCCGGGCCAATAATGAAAGAGGGAGTCCAGATCTTTAATTATCAGCTTGGGTTATTCCATTCTGATCAATATTTTAGAAATGGAGAGGCATTTGAAAATTTTGTGATATTTTCGGAAAATCGAAAATTTGAAATTTTTTTAGTGAAACTTTAAGGGGTCTATCTCTACGCGTTTAGCTTCTAGAGCGTTTTAAAGGTTTCCCAGTATATTGTGGCCCTCACAGAAGGGCCAGAACAAAACCCCGGGCCAATAATGAAAGAGGGAGTCCAGATCTTTAATTATCAGCTTGGGTTATTCCATTCTGATCAATATTTTAGAAATGAGAGGCATTTGAAAATTTTGTGATATTTTCGGAAAATCCAAAATTTGAAATTTTTTTAGTGAAACTTTAAGGGGTCTATCTCTACGCGTTTAGCTTCTAGAGCGTTTTAAAGGTTTCCCAGTATATTGTGGCCCTCACAGAAGGGCCAGAACAAAACCCCGGGCCAATAATGAAAGAGGGAGTCCAGATCTTTAATTATCAGCTTGGGTTATTCCATTCTGATCAATATTTTAGAAATGAGAGGCATTTGAAAATTTTGTGATATTTTCGGAAAATCCAAAATTTGAAATTTTTTTTAGTGAAACTTTAAGGGGTCTATCTCTACGCGTTTAGCTTCTAGAGCGTTTTAAAGGTTTCCCAGTATATTGTGGCCCTCACAGAAGGGCCAGAACAAAACCCCGGGCCAATAATGAAAGAGGGAGTCCAGATCTTTAATTATCAGCTTGGGTTATTCCATTCTGATCAATATTTTAGAAATGAGAGGCATTTGAAAATTTTGTGATATTTTCGGAAAATCCAAAATTTGAAATTTTTTTAGTGAAACTTTAAGGGGTCTATCTCTACGCGTTTAGCTTCTAGAGCGTTTTAAAGGTTTCCCAGTATATTGTGGCCCTCACAGAAGGGCCAGAACAAAACCCCGGGCCAATAATGAAAGAGGGAGTCCAGATCTTTAATTATCAGCTTGGGTTATTCCATTCTGATCAATATTTTAGAAATGAGAGGCATTTGAAAATTTTAGTGATATTTTCGGAAAATCCAAAATTTGAAATTTTTTTTAGTGAAACTTTAAGGGGTCTATCTCTACGCGTTTAGCTTCTAGAGCGTTTTAAAGGTTTCCCAGTATATTGTGGCCCTCACAGAAGGGCCAGAACAAAACCCCGGGCCAATAATGAAAGAGGGAGTCCAGATCTTTAATTATCAGCTTGGGTTATTCCATTCTGATCAATATTTTAGAAATGGGAGGCATTTGAAAATTTTGTGATATTTTCGAAAATCGAAAATTTGAAAATTTTTTTAGTGAAACTTTAAGGGGTCTATCTCTACGCGTTTAGCTTCTAGAGCGTTTTAAAGGTTTCCCAGTATATTGTGGCCCTCACAGAAGGGCCAGAACAAAACCCCGGGCCAATAATGAAAGAGGGAGTCCAGATCTTTAATTATCAGCTTGGGTTATTCCATTCTGATCAATATTTTAGAAATGAGAGGCATTTGAAAATTTTGTGATATTTTCGGAAAATCGAAAATTTGAAATTTTTTTAGTGAAACTTTAAGGGGTCTATCTCTACGCGTTTAGCTTCTAGAGCGTTTTAAAGGTTCCCAGTATATTGTGGCCCTCACAGAAGGGCCAGAACAAAACCCCGGGCCAATAATGAAAGAGGGAGTCCAGATCTTTAATTATCAGCTTGGGTTATTCCATTCTGATCAATATTTTAGAAATGAGAGGCATTTGAAAATTTTGTGATATTTTCGGAAAATCGAAAATTTGAAATTTTTTTAGTGAAACTTTAAGGGGTCTATCTCTACGCGTTTAGCTTCTAGAGCGTTTTAAAGGTTTCCCCAGTATATTGTGGCCCTCACAGAAGGGCCAGAACAAAACCCCGGGCCAATAATGAAAGAGGGAGTCCAGATCTTTAATTATCAGCTTGGGTTATTCCATTCTGATCAATATTTTAGAAATGAGAGGCATTTGAAAATTTTGTGATATTTTCGGAAAATCCAAAATTTGAAATTTTTTTAGTGAAACTTTAAGGGGTCTATCTCTACGCGTTTAGCTTCTAGAGCGTTTTAAAGGTTTCCCAGTATATTGTGGCCCTCACAGAAGGGCCAGAACAAAACCCCGGGCCAATAATGAAAGAGGGAGTCCAGATCTTTAATTATCAGCTTGGGTTATTCCATTCTGATCAATATTTTAGAAATGAGAGGCATTTGAAAATTTTGTGATATTTTCGAAAATCCAAAATTTGAAATTTTTTTAGTGAAACTTTAAGGGGTCTATCTCTACGCGTTTAGCTTCTAGAGCGTTTTAAAGGTTTCCCAGTATATTGTGGCCCTCACAGAAGGGCCAGAACAAAACCCCGGGCCAATAATGAAAGAGGGAGTCCAGATCTTTAATTATCAGCTTGGGTTATTCCATTCTGATCAATATTTTAGAAATGAGAGGCATTTGAAAATTTTGTGATATTTTCGGAAAATCCAAATTTGAAATTTTTTTAGTGAAACTTTAAGGGGTCTATCTCTACGCGTTTAGCTTCTAGAGCGTTTTAAAGGTTTCCCAGTATATTGTGGCCCTCACAGAAGGGCCAGAACAAAACCCCGGGCCAATAATGAAAGAGGGAGTCCAGATCTTTAATTATCAGCTTGGGTTATTCCATTCTGATCAATATTTTAGAAATGAGAGGCATTTGAAAATTTTAGTGATATTTTCGAAAATCCAAAATTTGAAATTTTTTTAGTGAAACTTTAAGGGGTCTATCTCTACGCGTTTAGCTTCTAGAGCGTTTTAAAGGTTTCCCAGTATATTGTGGCCCTCACAGAAGGGCCAGAACAAAACCCCGGGCCAATAATGAAAGAGGGAGTCCAGATCTTTAATTATCAGCTTGGGTTATTCCATTCTGATCAATATTTTAGAAATGAGAGGCATTTGAAAATTTTGTGATATTTTCGGAAAATCGAAAATTTGAAAATTTTTTTAGTGAAACTTTAAGGGGTCTATCTCTACGCGTTTAGCTTCTAGAGCGTTTTAAAGGTTTCCCAGTATATTGTGGCCCTCACAGAAGGGCCAGAACAAAACCCCGGGCCAATAATGAAAGAGGGAGTCCAGATCTTTAATTATCAGCTTGGGTTATTCCATTCTGATCAATATTTTAGAAATGAGAGGCATTTGAAAATTTTGTGATATTTTCGGAAAATCGAAAATTTGAAATTTTTTTAGTGAAACTTTAAGGGGTCTATCTCTACGCGTTTAGCTTCTAGAGCGTTTTAAAGGTTTCCCAGTATATTGTGGCCCTCACAGAAGGGCCAGAACAAAACCCCGGGCCAATAATGAAAGAGGGAGTCCAGATCTTTAATTATCAGCTTGGGTTATTCCATTCTGATCAATATTTTAGAAATGGAGAGGCATTTGAAAATTTTGTGATATTTTCGAAAATCCAAAATTTGAAATTTTTTTAGTGAAACTTTAAGGGGTCTATCTCTACGCGTTTAGCTTCTAGAGCGTTTTAAAGGTTTCCCAGTATATTGTGGCCCTCACAGAAGGGCCAGAACAAAACCCCGGGCCAATAATGAAAGAGGGAGTCCAGATCTTTAATTATCAGCTTGGGTTATTCCATTCCGATCAATATTTTAGAAATGAGAGGCATTTAAAATTTTATGATATTTTCGGAAAATCCAAAATTTGAAATTTTTTTAGTGAAACTTTAAGGGGTCTATCTCTACGCGTTTAGCTTCTAGAGCGTTTTAAAGGTTTCCCAGTATATTGTGGCCCTCACAGAAGGGCCAGAACAAAACCCCGGGCCAATAATGAAAGAGGGAGTCCAGATCTTTAATTATCAGCTTGGGTTATTCCATTCCGATCAATATTTTAGAAATGAGAGGCATTTGAAAATTTTATGATATTTTCGAAAATCCAAAATTTGAAATTTTTTTAGTGAAACTTTAAGGGGTCTATCTCTACGCGTTTAGCTTCTAGAGCGTTTTAAAGGTTTCCCAGTATATTGTGGCCCTCACAGAAGGGCCAGAACAAAACCCCGGGCCAATAATGAAAGAGGGAGTCCAGATCTTTAATTATCAGCTTGGGTTATTCCATTCCGATCAATATTTTAGAAATGAGAGGCATTTGAAAATTTTAGTGATATTTTCGAAAATCCAAAATTTGAAATTTTTTTAGTGAAACTTTAAGGGGTCTATCTCTACGCGTTTAGCTTCTAGAGCGTTTTAAAGGTTTCCCAGTATATTGTGGCCCTCACAGAAGGGCCAGAACAAAACCCCGGGCCAATAATGAAAGAGGGAGTCCAGATCTTTAATTATCAGCTTGGGTTATTCCATTCCGATCAATATTTTAGAAATGGAAGGCATTTAAAAATTTTATGATATTTTCGGAAAATCCAAAATTTGAAATTTTTTTTAGTGAAACTTTAAGGGGTCTATCTCTACGCGTTTAGCTTCTAGAGCGTTTTAAAGGTTTCCCAGTATATTGTGGCCCTCACAGAAGGGCCAGAACAAAACCCCGGGCCAATAATGAAAGAGGGAGTCCAGATCTTTAATTATCAGCTTGGGTTATTCCATTCCGATCAATATTTTAGAAATGAGAGGCATTTAAAAATTTTATGATATTTTCGAAAAATCCAAAATTTGAAATTTTTTTAGTGAAACTTTAAGGGGTCTATCTCTACGCGTTTAGCTTCTAGAGCGTTTTAAAGGTTCCCCAGTATATTGTGGCCCTCACAGAAGGGCCAGAACAAAACCCCGGGCCAATAATGAAAGAGGGAGAGCAGATCTTTAATTATCAGCTTGGGTTATTCCATTCCGATCAATATTTTAGAAATGAGAGGCATTTAAAAATTTTATGATATTTTCGAAAAATCCAAAATTTGAAATTTTTTTTAGTGAAACTTTAAGGGGTCTATCTCTACGCGTTTAGCTTCTAGAGCGTTTTAAAGGTTTCCCAGAATATTGTGGCCCTCACAGAAGGGCCAGAACAAAACCCCGGGCCAATAATGAAAGAGGGAGTCCAGATCTTTAATTATCAGCTTGGGTTATTCCATTCCGATCAATATTTTAGAAATGGAAGGCATTTAAAAATTTTATGATATTTTCGAAAATCCAAAATTTGAATTTTTTTTAGTGAAACTTTAAGGGGTCTATCTCTACGCGTTTAGCTTCTAGAGCGTTTTAAAGGTTTCACAGTATATTGTGGCCCTCACAGAAGGGCCAGAACAAAACCCCGGGCCAATAATGAAAGAGGGAGTCCAGATCTTTAATTATCAGCTTGGGTTATTCCATTCCGATCAATATTTTAGAAATGAGAGGCATTTAAAAATTTTATGATATTTTCGAAAAATCCAAAATTTGAAATTTTTTTAGTGAAACTTTAAGGGGTCTATCTCTACGCGTTTAGCTTCTAGAGTGTTTTAAAGGTTCCCCAGTATATTGTGGCCCTCACAGAAGGGCCAGAACAAAACCCCGGGCCAATAATGAAAGAGGGAGAGCAGATCTTTAATTATCAGCTTGGGTTATTCCATTCCGATCAATATTTTAGAAATAAGAGGCATTTAAAAATTTTATGATATTTTCGAAAAATCCAAAATTTGAAATTTTTTTTAGTGAAACTTTAAGGGGTCTATCTCTACGCGTTTAGCTTCTAGAGCGTTTTAAAGGTTTCCCAGAATATTGTGGCCCTCACAGAAGGGCCAGAACAAAACCCCGGGCCAATAATGAAAGAGGGAGTCCAGATCTTTAATTATCAGCTTGGGTTATTCCATTCCGATCAATATTTTAGAAATGGAAGGCATTTAAAAATTTTATGATATTTTCGAAAAATCCAAAATTTGAATTTTTTTTAGTGAAACTTTAAGGGGTCTATCTCTACGCGTTTAGCTTCTAGAGCGTTTTAAAGGTTTCCCAGTATATTGTGGCCCTCACAGAAGGGCCAGAACAAAACCCCGGGCCAATAATGAAAGAGGGAGTCCAGATCTTTAATTATCAGCTTGGGTTATTCCATTCCGATCAATATTTTAGAAATGAGAGGCATTTAAAATTTTATGATATTTTCGAAAATCCAAAATTTGAAATTTTTTTTAGTGAAACTTTAAGGGGTCTATCTCTACGCGTTTAGCTTCTAGAGCGTTTTAAAGGTTTCCCCAGTATATTGTGGCCCTCACAGAAGGGCCAGAACAAAACCCCGGGCCAATAATGAAAGAGGGAGTCCAGATCTTTAATTATCAGCTTGGGTTATTCCATTCTGATCAATATTTTAGAAATGGGAGGCATTTGAAAATTTCGTGATATTTTCGAAAAATCCAAAATTTGAAATTTTTTTAGTGAGACTTTAAGGGGTCTATCTCTATGCGTTTAGCTTCTAGAGCGTTTTAAAGGTTCCCCAGTATATTGTGGCCCTCACAGAAGGGCCAGAACAAAACCCCGGGCCAATAATTCAAGATGGAGTCCAGATCTTTAATTATCAGCTTGGGTATTCTGATCAATATTTTAGAAATGGAAGGCATTTAAAAATTTTATGATATTTTCGAAAAATCCAAAATTTGAATTTTTTTTTAGTGAAACTTTAAGGGGTCTATCTCTACGCGTTTAGCTTCTAGAGCGTTTTAAAGGTTTCACAGTATATTGTGGCCCTCACAGAAGGGCCAGAACAAAACCCCGGGCCAATAATGAAAGAGGGAGTCCAGATCTTTAATTATCAGCTTGGGTTATTCCATTCCGATCAATATTTTAGAAATGAGAGGCATTTAAAAATTTTATGATATTTTCGAAAAATCCAAAATTTGAAATTTTTTTAGTGAAACTTTAAGGGGTCTATCTCTACGCGTTTAGCTTCTAGAGCGTTTTAAAGGTTCCCCAGTATATTGTGGCCCTCACAGAAGGGCCAGAACAAAACCCCGGGCCAATAATGAAAGAGGGAGAGCAGATCTTTAATTATCAGCTTGGGTTATTCCATTCCGATCAATATTTTAGAAATGAGAGGCATTTAAAAATTTTATGATATTTTCGAAAAATCCAAAATTTGAATTTTTTTTAGTGAAACTTTAAGGGGTCTATCTCTACGCGTTTAGCTTCTAGAGCGTTTTAAAGGTTTCACAGTATATTGTGGCCCTCACAGAAGGGCCAGAACAAAACCCCGGGCCAATAATGAAAGAGGGAGTCCAGATCTTTAATTATCAGCTTGGGTTATTCCATTCCGATCAATATTTTAGAAATGGAAGGCATTTAAAAATTTTATGATATTTTCGAAAAATCCAAAATTTGAATTTTTTTTTAGTGAAACTTTAAGGGGTCTATCTCTACGCGTTTAGCTTCTAGAGCGTTTTAAAGGTTTCACAGTATATTGTGGCCCTCACAGAAGGGCCAGAACAAAACCCCGGGCCAATAATGAAAGAGGGAGTCCAGATCTTTAATTATCAGCTTGGGTTATTCCATTCCGATCAATATTTTAGAAATGAGAGGCATTTAAAAATTTTATGATATTTTCGAAAAATCCAAAATTTGAAATTTTTTTAGTGAAACTTTAAGGGGTCTATCTCTACGCGTTTAGCTTCTAGAGTGTTTTAAAGGTTCCCCGGTATATTGTGGCCCTCACAGAAGGGCCAGAACAAAACCCCGGGCCAATAATGAAAGAGGGAGAGCAGATCTTTAATTATCAGCTTGGGTTATTCCATTCCGATCAATATTTTAGAAATGAGAGGCATTTAAAAATTTTATGATATTTTCGAAAAATCCAAAATTTGAATTTTTTTTTAGTGAAACTTTAAGGGGTCTATCTCTACGCGTTTAGCTTCTAGAGCGTTTTAAAGGTTTCACAGTATATTGTGGCCCTCACAGAAGGGCCAGAACAAAACCCCGGGCCAATAATGAAAGAGGGAGTCCAGATCTTTAATTATCAGCTTGGGTTATTCCATTCCGATCAATATTTTAGAAATGGGAGGCATTTGAAAATTTCGTGATATTTTCGAAAAATCCAAAATTTGAAATTTATTAGTGAAACTTTAAGGGGTCTATCTCTACGCGTTTAGCTTCTAGAGCGTTTTAAAGGTTTCCCAGAATATTGTGGCCCTCACAGAAGGGCCAGAACAAAACCCCGGGCCAATAATGAAAGAGGGAGTCCAGATCTTTAATTATCAGCTTGGGTTATTCCATTCTGATCAATATTTTAGAAATGGAAGGCATTTAAAAATTTTATGATATTTTCGTAAAATCCAGCTTCTAGAGCGTTTTAAAGGTTCCCCAGTATATTGTGGCCCTCACAGAAGGGCCAGAACAAAACCCCGGGCCAATAATGAAAGAGGGAGTCCAGGTCTTTAATTATCAGCTTGGGTTATTCCATTCTGATCAATATTTTAGAAATGAGAGGCATTTAAAAATTTTATGATATTTTCGAAAAATCCAAAATTTGAATTTTTTTTTAGTGAAACTTTAAGGGGTCTATCTCTACGCGTTTAGATTCTAGAGCGTTTTAAAGGTTTCACAGTATATTGTGGCCCTCACAGAAGGGCCAGAACAAAACCCCGGGCCAATAATGAAAGAGGGAGTCCAGATCTTTAATTATCAGCTTGGGTTATTCCATTCTGATCAATATTTTAGAAATGGGAGGCATTTGAAAATTTTATGATATTTTCGTAAAATCCAGCTTCTAGAGCGTTTTAAAGGTTCCCCAGTATATTGTGGCCCTCACAGAAGGGCCAGAACAAAACCCCGGGCCAATAATGAAAGAGGGAGTCCAGATCTTTAATTATCAGCTTGGGTTATTCCATTCTGATCAATATTTTAGAAATGGGAGGCATTTGAAAATTTCGTGATATTTTCGGGAAATCCAAAATTTGAAATTTTTTTTGGTGAAACTTTAAGGGGTCTATCTCTACGCGTTTAGCTTCTAGAGCGTTTTAAAGGTTTCACAGTATATTGTGGCCCTCACAGAAGGGCCAGAACAAAACCCCGGGCCAATAATTCAAGAGGGTGAAACTTTAAGGGGTCTATCTCTACGCGTTTAGCTTCTAGAGCGTTTTAAAGGTTTCACAGTATATTGTGGCCCTCACAGAAGGGCCAGAACAAAACCCCGGGCCAATAATGAAAGAGGGAGTCCAGATCTTTAATTATCAGCTTGGGTTATTCCATTCTGATCAATATTTTAGAAATGAGAGGCATTTAAAAATTTTATGATATTTTCGAAAAATCCAAAATTTGAATTTTTTTTTAGTGAAACTTTAAGGGGTCTATCTCTACGCGTTTAGCTTCTAGAGCGTTTTAAAGGTTTCACAGTATATTGTGGCCCTCACAGAAGGGCCAGAACAAAACCCCGGGCCAATAATGAAAGAGGGAGTCCAGATCTTTAATTATCAGCTTGGGTTATTCCATTCTGATCAATATTTTAGAAATGGAAGGCATTTAAAAATTTTATGATATTTTCGTAAAATCCAGCTTCTAGAGCGTTTTAAAGGTTCCCCAGTATATTGTGGCCCTCACAGAAGGGCCAGAACAAAACCCCGGGCCAATAATGAAAGAGGGAGAGCAGATCTTTAATTATCAGCTTGGGTTATTCCATTCCGATCAATATTTTAGAAATGAGAGGCATTTAAAAATTTTATGATATTTTCGAAAAATCCAAAATTTGCATTTTTTTTTAGTGAAACTTTAAGGGGTCTATCTCTACGCGTTTAGCTTCTAGAGCGTTTTAAAGGTTCCCCAGTATATTGTGGCCCTCACAGAAGGGCCAGAACAAAACCCCGGGCCAATAATGAAAGAGGGAGTCCAGATCTTTAATTATCAGCTTGGGTTATTCCATTCTGATCAATATTTTAGAAATGGGAGGCATTTGAAAATTTCGTGATATTTTCGGGAAATCCAAAATTTGAAATTTTTTTTGGTGAAACTTTAAGGGGTCTATCTCTACGCGTTTAGCTTCTAGAGCGTTTTAAAGGTTTCACAGTATATTGTGGCCCTCACAGAAGGGCCAGAACAAAACCCCGGGCCAATAATGAAAGAGGGAGTCCAGATCTTTAATTATCAGCTTGGGTTATTCCATTCTGATCAATATTTTAGAAATGAGAGGCATTTACAAATTTTATGATATTTTCGTAAAATCCAGCTTCTAGAGCGTTTTAAAGGTTCCCCAGTATATTGTGGCCCTCACAGAAGGGCCAGAACAAAACCGCGGGCCAATAATGAAAGAGGGAGTCCAGGTCTTTAATTATCAGCTTGGGTTATTCCATTCTGATCAATATTTTAGAAATGAGAGGCATTTAAAATTTTTATGATATTTTCGAAAAATCCAAAATTTGAATTTTTTTTTAGTGAAACTTTAAGGGGTCTATCTCTACGCGTTTAGCTTCTAGAGCGTTTTAAAGGTTTCACAGTATATTGTGGCCCTCACAGAAGGGCCAGAACAAAACCCCGGGCCAATAATGAAAGAGGGAGTCCAGATCTTTAATTATCAGCTTGGGTTATTCCATTCTGATCAATATTTTAGAAATGGAAGGCATTTAAAAATTTTATGATATTTTCGTAAAATCCAGCTTCTAGAGCGTTTTAAAGGTTCCCCAGTATATTGTGGCCCTCACAGAAGGGCCAGAACAAAACCCCGGGCCAATAATGAAAGAGGGAGAGCAGATCTTTAATTATCAGCTTGGGTTATTCCATTCCGATCAATATTTTAGAAATGAGAGGCATTTAAAAATTTTATGATATTTTCGAAAAATCCAAAATTTGCATTTTTTTTTAGTGAAACTTTAAGGGGTCTATCTCTACGCGTTTAGCTTCTAGAGTGTTTTAAAGGTTCCCCAGTATATTGTGGCCCTCACAGAAGGGCCAGAACAAAACCCCGGGCCAATAATGAAAGAGGGAGAGCAGATCTTTAATTATCAGCTTGGGTTATTCCATTCCGATCAATATTTTAGAAATGAGAGGCATTTAAAAATTTTATGATATTTTCGAAAAATCCAAAATTTGAATTTTTTTTTAGTGAAACTTTAAGGGGTCTATCTCTACGCGTTTAGCTTCTAGAGCGTTTTAAAGGTTTCACAGTATATTGTGGCCCTCACAGAAGGGCCAGAACAAAACCCCGGGCCAATAATGAAAGAGGGAGTCCAGATCTTTAATTATCAGCTTGGGTTATTCCATTCCGATCAATATTTTAGAAATGGGAGGCATTTGAAAATTTCGTGATATTTTCGAAAAATCCAAAATTTGAAATTTTTTTAGTGAAACTTTAAGGGGTCTATCTCTACGCGTTTAGCTTCTAGAGCGTTTTAAAGGTTTCCCAGAATATTGTGGCCCTCACAGAAGGGCCAGAACAAAACCCCGGGCCAATAATGAAAGAGGGAGTCCAGATCTTTAATTATCAGCTTGGGTTATTCCATTCTGATCAATATTTTAGAAATGGAAGGCATTTAAAAATTTTATGATATTTTCGTAAAATCCAGCTTCTAGAGCGTTTTAAAGGTTCCCCAGTATATTGTGGCCCTCACAGAAGGGCCAGAACAAAACCCCGGGCCAATAATGAAAGAGGGAGTCCAGGTCTTTAATTATCAGCTTGGGTTATTCCATTCTGATCAATATTTTAGAAATGAGAGGCATTTAAAAATTTTATGATATTTTCGAAAAATCCAAAATTTGAATTTTTTTTTAGTGAAACTTTAAGGGGTCTATCTCTACGCGTTTAGCTTCTAGAGCGTTTTAAAGGTTTCACAGTATATTGTGGCCCTCACAGAAGGGCCAGAACAAAACCCCGGGCCAATAATGAAAGAGGGAGTCCAGATCTTTAATTATCAGCTTGGGTTATTCCATTCTGATCAATATTTTAGAAATGGAAGGCATTTAAAAATTTTATGATATTTTCGTAAAATCCAGCTTCTAGAGCGTTTTAAAGGTTCCCCAGTATATTGTGGCCCTCACAGAAGGGCCAGATCAAAACCCCGGGCCAATAATGAAAGAGGGAGTCCAGATCTTTAATTATCAGCTTGGGTTATTCCATTCTGATCAATATTTTAGAAATGGGAGGCATTTGAAAATTTCGTGATATTTTCGGGAAATCCAAAATTTGAAATTTTTTTTGGTGAAACTTTAAGGGGTCTATCTCTACGCGTTTAGCTTCTAGAGCGTTTTAAAGGTTTCACAGTATATTGTGGCCCTCACAGAAGGGCCAGAACAAAACCCCGGGCCAATAATTCAAGAGGGTGAAACTTTAAGGGGTCTATCTCTACGCGTTTAGCTTCTAGAGCGTTTTAAAGGTTTCCCAGAATATTGTGGCCCTCACAGAAGGGCCAGAACAAAACCCCGGGCCAATAATGAAAGAGGGAGTCCAGATCTTTAATTATCAGCTTGGGTTATTCCATTCTGATCAATATTTTAGAAATGAGAGGCATTTAAAAATTTTATGATATTTTCGTAAAATCCAGCTTCTAGAGCGTTTTAAAGGTTCCCCAGTATATTGTGGCCCTCACAGAAGGGCCAGAACAAAACCCCGGGCCAATAATGAAAGAGGGAGTCCAGGTCTTTAATTATCAGCTTGGGTTATTCCATTCTGATCAATATTTTAGAAATGAGAGGCATTTAAAAATTTTATGATATTTTCGAAAAATCCAAAATTTGAATTTTTTTTTAGTGAAACTTTAAGGGGTCTATCTCTACGCGTTTAGCTTCTAGAGCGTTTTAAAGGTTTCACAGTATATTGTGGCCCTCACAGAAGGGCCAGAACAAAACCCCGGGCCAATAATGAAAGAGGGAGTCCAGATCTTTAATTATCAGCTTGGGTTATTCCATTCTGATCAATATTTTAGAAATGGAAGGCATTTAAAAATTTTATGATATTTTCGTAAAATCCAGCTTCTAGAGCGTTTTAAAGGTTCCCCAGTATATTGTGGCCCTCACAGAAGGGCCAGAACAAAACCCCGGGCCAATAATGAAAGAGGGAGTCCAGGTCTTTAATTATCAGCTTGGGTTATTCCATTCTGATCAATATTTTAGAAATGAGAGGCATTTAAAAATTTTATGATATTTTCGAAAAATCCAAAATTTAAATTTTTTTTAATTTAAGGGGTCTATCTCTACGCGTTTAGCTTCTAGAGCGTTTTAAAGGTTCCCCAGTATATTGTGGCCCTCACAGAAGGGCCAGAACAAAACCCCGGGCCAATAATGAAAGAGGGAGTCCAGATCTTTAATTATCAGCTTGGGTTATTCCATTCTGATCAATATTTTAGAAATGGAAGGCATTTAAAAATTTTATGATATTTTCGTAAAATCCAGCTTCTAGAGCGTTTTAAAGGTTCCCCAGTATATTGTGGCCCTCACAGAAGGGCCAGATCATCTGTCTATCTCTACGCGTTTAGCTTCTAGAGCGTTTTAAAGGTTTCACAGTATATTGTGGCCCTCACAGAAGGGCCAGAACAAAACCCCGGGCCAATAATTCAAGAGGGTGAAACTTTAAGGGGTCTATCTCTACGCGTTTAGCTTCTAGAGCGTTTTAAAGGTTTCCCAGAATATTGTGGCCCTCACAGAAGGGCCAGAACAAAACCCCGGGCCAATAATGAAAGAGGGAGTCCAGATCTTTAATTATCAGCTTGGGTTATTCCATTCTGATCAATATTTTAGAAATGAGAGGCATTTAAAAATTTTATGATATTTTCGTAAAATCCAGCTTCTAGAGCGTTTTAAAGGTTCCCCAGTATATTGTGGCCCTCACAGAAGGGCCAGAACAAAACCCCGGGCCAATAATGAAAGAGGGAGTCCAGGTCTTTAATTATCAGCTTGGGTTATTCCATTCTGATCAATATTTTAGAAATGAGAGGCATTTAAAAATTTTATGATATTTTCGAAAAATCCAAAATTTGAATTTTTTTTTAGTGAAACTTTAAGGGGTCTATCTCTACGCGTTTAGCTTCTAGAGCGTTTTAAAGGTTTCACAGTATATTGTGGCCCTCACAGAAGGGCCAGAACAAAACCCCGGGCCAATAATGAAAGAGGGAGTCCAGATCTTTAATTATCAGCTTGGGTTATTCCATTCTGATCAATATTTTAGAAATGGAAGGCATTTAAAAATTTTATGATATCCCCAGTATATTGTGGCCCTCACAGAAGGGCCAGAACAAAACCCCGGGTCAATAATGAAAGAGGGAGTCCAGGTCTTTAATTATCAGCTTGGGCTATTCCATTCCGATCAATATTTTAGAAATGGGAGGCATTTGAAAATTTCGTGATATTTTCGAAAAATCCAAAATTTTAAATTTATTTAGTGAAACTTTAACGGGTCTATCTCTATGCGTTTAGCTTCTAGAGCGTTTTAAAGGTTCCCCAGTATATTGTGGCCCTCACAGAAGGGCCAGAACAAAACCCCGGGCTAATAATTCAAGAGGGTGAAACTTTAAGGGGTCTATCTCTACGCGTTTAGCTTCTAGAGCGTTTTAAAGGTTTCACAGTATATTGTGGCCCTCACAGAAGGGCCAGAACAAAACCCCGGGCCAATAATGAAAGAGGGAGTCCAGATCTTTAATTATCAGCTTGGGTTATTCCATTCCGATCAATATTTTAGAAATGGAAGGCATTTAAAAATTTTATGATATTTTCGGAAAATCCAAAATTTGAAATTTTTTTTAGTGAAACTTTAAGGGGTCTATCTCTACGCGTTTAGCTTCTAGAGCGTTTTAAAGGTTCCCCAGTATATTGTGGCCCTCACAGAAGAGCCAGAACAAAACCCCGGGCCAATAATGAAAGAGGGAGTCCAGGTCTTTAATTATCAGCTTGGGTTATTCCATTCCGATCAATATTTTAGAAATGGGAGGCATTTGAAAATTTCGTGATATTTTCGAAAAATCCAAAATTTGCAATTTTTTTAGTGAGACTTTAAGGGGTCTATCTCTACGCGTTTAGCTTCTAGAGCGTTTTAAAGGTTCCCCAGTATATTGTGGCCCTCACAGAAGGGCCAGAACAAAACCCCGGGCCAATAATGAAAGAGGGAGTCCAGATCTTTAATTATCAGCTTGGGTTATTCCATTCCGATCAATATTTTAGAAATGGGAGGCATTTGAAAATTTCGTGATATTTTCGAAAAATCCAAAATTTGAAATTTTTTTAGTGAAACTTTAACGGGTCTATCTCTATGCGTTTAGCTTCTAGAGCGTTTTAAAGGTTCCCCAGTATATTGTGGCCCTCACAGAAGGGCCAGAACAAAACCCCGGGCCAATAATTCAAGAGGGTGAAACTTTAAGGGGTCTATCTCTACGCGTTTAGCTTCTAGAGCGTTTTAAAGGTTTCACAGTATATTGTGGCCCTCACAGAAGGGCCAGAACAAAACCCCGGGCCAATAATGAAAGAGGGAGTCCAGATCTTTAATTATCAGCTTGGGTTATTCCATTCCGATCAATATTTTAGAAATGGAAGGCATTTAAAAATTTTATGATATTTTCGGAAAATCCAAAATTTGAAATTTTTTTTAGTGAAACTTTAAGGGGTCTATCTCTACGCGTTTAGCTTCTAGAGCGTTTTAAAGGTTTCACAGTATATTGTGGCCCTCACAGAAGGGCCAGAACAAAACCCCGGGCCAATAATGAAAGAGGGAGTCCAGATCTTTAATTATCAGCTTGGGTTATTCCATTCCGATCAATATTTTAGAAATGGAAGGCATTTAAAAATTTTATGATATTTTCGGAAAATCCAAAATTTGAAATTTTTTTTAGTGAAACTTTAAGGGGTCTATCTCTACGCGTTTAGCTTCTAGAGCGTTTTAAAGGTTCCCCAGTATATTGTGGCCCTCACAGAAGAGCCAGAACAAAACCCCGGGCCAATAATGAAAGAGGGAGTCCAGGTCTTTAATTATCAGCTTGGGTTATTCCATTCCGATCAATATTTTAGAAATGGGAGGCATTTGAAAATTTCGTGATATTTTCGAAAAATCCAAAATTTGAAATTTTTTTAGTGAGACTTTAAGGGGTCTATCTCTACGCGTTTAGCTTCTAGAGCGTTTTAAAGGTTCCCCAGTATATTGTGGCCCTCACAGAAGGGCCAGAACAAAACCCCGGGCCAATAATGAAAGAGGGAGTCCAGATCTTTAATTATCAGCTTGGGTTATTCCATTCCGATCAATATTTTAGAAATGGGAGGCATTTGAAAATTTCGTGATATTTTCGAAAAATCCAAAATTTGAAATTTTTTTAGTGAAACTTTAACGGGTCTATCTCTATGCGTTTAGCTTCTAGAGCGTTTTAAAGGTTCCCCAGTATATTGTGGCCCTCACAGAAGGGCCAGAACAAAACCCCGGGCCAATAATTCAAGAGGGTGAAACTTTAAGGGGTCTATCTCTACGCGTTTAGCTTCTAGAGCGTTTTAAAGGTTTCACAGTATATTGTGGCCCTCACAGAAGGGCCAGAACAAAACCCCGGGCCAATAATGAAAGAGGGAGTCCAGATCTTTAATTATCAGCTTGGGTTATTCCATTCCGATCAATATTTTAGAAATGGAAGGCATTTAAAAATTTTATGATATTTTCGGAAAATCCAAAATTTGAAATTTTTTTTAGTGAAACTTTAAGGGGTCTATCTCTACGCGTTTAGCTTCTAGAGCGTTTTAAAGGTTCCCCAGTATATTGTGGCCCTCACAGAAGAGCCAGAACAAAACCCCGGGCCAATAATGAAAGAGGGAGTCCAGATCTTTAATTATCAGCTTGGGTTTTCCATTCCGATCAATATTTTAGAAATGGAAGGCATTTAAAAATTTTATGATATTTTCGAAAAATCCAAAATTTGAATTTTTTTTTAGTGAAACTTTAAGGGGTCTATCTCTACGCGTTTAGCTTCTAGAGCGTTTTAAAGGTTTCACAGTATATTGTGGCCCTCACAGAAGGGCCAGAACAAAACCCCGGGCCAATAATGAAAGAGGGAGTCCAGATCTTTAATTATCAGCTTGGGTTATTCCATTCCGATCAATATTTTAGAAATGGAAGGCATTTAAAAATTTTATGATATTTTCGGAAAATCCAAAATTTGAAATTTTTTTTAGTGAAACTTTAAGGGGTCTATCTCTACGCGTTTAGCTTCTAGAGCGTTTTAAAGGTTCCCCAGTATATTGTGGCCCTCACAGAAGAGCCAGAACAAAACCCCGGGCCAATAATGAAAGAGGGAGTCCAGATCTTTAATTATCAGCTTGGGTTATTCCATTCCGATCAATATTTTAGAAATGGAAGGCATTTAAAAATTTTATGATATTTTCGAAAAATCCAAAATTTGAATTTTTTTTTAGTGAAACTTTAAGGGGTCTATCTCTACGCGTTTAGCTTCTAGAGCGTTTTAAAGGTTTCACAGTATATTGTGGCCCTCACAGAAGGGCCAGAACAAAACCCCGGGCCAATAATGAAAGAGGGAGTCCAGATCTTTAATTATCAGCTTGAGTTATTCCATTCCGATCAATATTTTAGAAATGAGAGGCATTTAAAAATTTTATGATATTTTCGAAAAATCCAAAATTTGAAATTTTTTTAGTGAAACTTTAAGGGGTCTATCTCTACGCGTTTAGCTTCTAGAGCGTTTTAAAGGTTCCCCAGTATATTGTGGCCCTCACAGAAGAGCCAGAACAAAACCCCGGGCCAATAATGAAAGAGGGAGTCCAGATCTTTAATTATCAGCTTGGGTTTTCCATTCCGATCAATATTTTAGAAATGGAAGGCATTTAAAAATTTTATGATATTTTCGAAAAATCCAAAATTTGAATTTTTTTTTAGTGAAACTTTAAGGGGTCTATCTCTACGCGTTTAGCTTCTAGAGCGTTTTAAAGGTTTCACAGTATATTGTGGCCCTCACAGAAGGGCCAGAACAAAACCCCGGGCCAATAATGAAAGAGGGAGTCCAGATCTTTAATTATCAGCTTGGGTTTTCCATTCCGATCAATATTTTAGAAATGGAAGGCATTTAAAAATTTTATGATATTTTCGAAAAATCCAAAATTTGAATTTTTTTTTAGTGAAACTTTAAGGGGTCTATCTCTACGCGTTTAGCTTCTAGAGCGTTTTAAAGGTTTCACAGTATATTGTGGCCCTCACAGAAGGGCCAGAACAAAACCCCGGGCCAATAATGAAAGAGGGAGTCCAGATCTTTAATTATCAGCTTGGGTTACCATTCTGATCAATATTTTAGAAATGGAAGGCATTTAAAAATTTTATGATATTTTCGTAAAATCCAGCTTCTAGAGCGTTTTAAAGGTTCCCCAGTATATTGTGGCCCTCACAGAAAGGCCAGATCAAAACCCCGGGCCAATAATGAAAGAGGGAGTCCAGATCTTTAATTATCAGCTTGGGTTATTCCATTCTGATCAATATTTTAGAAATGGGAGGCATTTGAAAATTTCGTGATATTTTCGGGAAATCCAAAATTTGAAATTTTTTTTGGTGAAACTTTAAGGGGTCTATCTCTACGCGTTTAGCTTCTAGAGCGTTTTAAAGGTTTCACAGTATATTGTGGCCCTCACAGAAGGGCCAGAACAAAACCCCGGGCCAATAATTCAAGAGGGTGAAACTTTAAGGGGTCTATCTCTACGCGTTTAGCTTCTAGAGCGTTTTAAAGGTTTCACAGTATATTGTGGCCCTCACAGAAGGGCCAGAACAAAACCCCGGGCCAATAATGAAAGAGGGAGTCCAGATCTTTAATTATCAGCTTGGGTTATTCCATTCTGATCAATATTTTAGAAATGGAAGGCATTTAAAAATTTTATGATATTTTCGTAAAATCCAGCTTCTAGAGCGTTTTAAAGGTTCCCCAGTATATTGTGGCCCTCACAGAAAGGCCAGATCAAAACCCCGGGCCAATAATGAAAGAGGGAGTCCAGATCTTTAATTATCAGCTTGGGTTATTCCATTCTGATCAATATTTTAGAAATGGGAGGCATTTGAAAATTTCGTGATATTTTCGGGAAATCCAAAATTTGAAATTTTTTTTGGTGAAACTTTAAGGGGTCTATCTCTACGCGTTTAGCTTCTAGAGCGTTTTAAAGGTTTCACAGTATATTGTGGCCCTCACAGAAGGGCCAGAACAAAACCCCGGGCCAATAATTCAAGAGGGTGAAACTTTAAGGGGTCTATCTCTACGCGTTTAGCTTCTAGAGCGTTTTAAAGGTTCCCCAGTATATTGTGGCCCTCACAGAAGGGCCAGAACAAAACCCCGGGCCAATAATGAAAGAGGGAGTCCAGGTCTTTAATTATCAGCTTGGGTTATTCCATTCTGATCAATATTTTAGAAATGAGAGGCATTTAAAAATTTTATGATATTTTCGAAAAATCCAAAATTTGAATTTTTTTTTAGTGAAACTTTAAGGGGTCTATCTCTACGCGTTTAGCTTCTAGAGCGTTTTAAAGGTTTCACAGTATATTGTGGCCCTCACAGAAGGGCCAGAACAAAACCCCGGGCCAGATCTTTAATTATCAGCTTGAGTTATTCCATTCCGATCAATATTTTAGAAATGAGAGGCATTTAAAAATTTTATGATATTTTCGAAAAATCCAAAATTTGAAATTTTTTTAGTGAAACTTTAAGGGGTCTATCTCTACGCGTTTAGCTTCTAGAGCGTTTTAAAGGTTCCCCAGTATATTGTGGCCCTCACAGAAGAGCCAGAACAAAACCCCGGGCCAATAATGAAAGAGGGAGTCCAGATCTTTAATTATCAGCTTGGGTTTTCCATTCCGATCAATATTTTAGAAATGGAATCTCTACGCGTTTAGCTTCTAGAGCGTTTTAAAGGTTTCACAGTATATTGTGGCCCTCACAGAAGGGCCAGAACAAAACCCCGGGCCAATAATGAAAGAGGGAGTCCAGATCTTTAATTATCAGCTTGGGTTATTCCATTCTGATCAATATTTTAGAAATGGAAGGCATTTAAAAATTTTATGATATTTTCGTAAAATCCAGCTTCTAGAGCGTTTTAAAGGTTCCCCAGTATATTGTGGCCCTCACAGAAGGGCCAGAACAAAACCCCGGGTCAATAATGAAAGAGGGAGTCCAGGTCTTTAATTATCAGCTTGGGTTATTCCATTCTGATCAATATTTTAGAAATGGAAGGCATTTACAAATTTTATGATATTTTCGTAAAATCCAAAATTTGAAATTTTTTTTGGTGAAACTTTAAGGGGTCTATCTCTACGCGTTTAGCTTCTAGAGCGTTTTAAAGGTTTCCCAGAATATTGTGGCCCTTACAGAAGGGCCAGAACAAAACCCCGGGCCAATAATGAAAGAGGGAGTCCAGATCTTTAATTATCAGCTTGGGTTATTCCATTCTGATCAATATTTTAGAAATGGAAGGCATTTACAAATTTTATGATATTTTCGTAAAATCCAGCTTCTAGAGCGTTTTAAAGGTTCCCCAGTATATTGTGGCCCTCACAGAAGGGCCAGAACAAAACCCCGGGCTAATAATTCAAGAGGGTGAAACTTTAAGGGGTCTATCTCTACGCGTTTAGCTTCTAGAGCGTTTTAAAGGTTTCACAGTATATTGTGGCCCTCACAGAAGGGCCAGAACAAAACCCCGGGCCAATAATGAAAGAGGGAGTCCAGATCTTTAATAATCAGCTTGGGTTATTCCATTCCGATCAATATTTTAGAAATGGAAGGCATTTAAAAATTTTATGATATTTTCGGAAAATCCAAAATTTGAAATTTTTTTTAGTGAAACTTTAAGGGGTCTATCTCTACGCGTTTAGCTTCTAGAGCGTTTTAAAGGTTCCCCAGTATATTGTGGCCCTCACAGAAGAGCCAGAACAAAACCCCGGGCCAATAATGAAAGAGGGAGTCCAGGTCTTTAATTATCAGCTTGGGTTATTCCATTCCGATCAATATTTTAGAAATGGGAGGCATTTGAAAATTTCGTGATATTTTCGAAAAATCCAAAATTTGAAATTTTTTTAGTGAGACTTTAAGGGGTCTATCTCTACGCGTTTAGCTTCTAGAGCGTTTTAAAGGTTCCCCAGTATATTGTGGCCCTCACAGAAGGGCCAGAACAAAACCCCGGGCCAATAATGAAAGAGGGAGTCCAGATCTTTAATTATCAGCTTGGGTTATTCCATTCCGATCAATATTTTAGAAATGGGAGGCATTTGAAAATTTCGTGATATTT
Source organism: Coelopa frigida (assembly GCA_017309665.1). Lineage (NCBI taxonomy): Eukaryota > Metazoa > Arthropoda > Insecta > Diptera > Coelopidae > Coelopa > Coelopa frigida. The sequence goes on along the minus strand of CM029564.1, from coordinate 7,529,190 downwards.
TCGAAAAATCCAAAATTTGAAATTTTTTTAGTGAAACTTTAACGGGTCTATCTCTATGCGTTTAGCTTCTAGAGCGTTTTAAAGGTTCCCCAGTATATTGTGGCCCTCACAGAAGGGCCAGAACAAAACCCCGGGCCAATAATTCAAGAGGGTGAAACTTTAAGGGGTCTATCTCTACGCGTTTAGCTTCTAGAGCGTTTTAAAGGTTTCACAGTATATTGTGGCCCTCACAGAAGGGCCAGAACAAAACCCCGGGCCAATAATGAAAGAGGGAGTCCAGATCTTTAATTATCCGCTTGGGTTATTCCATTCCGATCAATATTTTAGAAATGGAAGGCATTTAAAAATTTTATGATATTTATATTATATATATGTATGTATATGTATATTGTGGCCCTCACAGAAGAGCCAGAACAAAACCCCGGGCCAATAATGAAAGAGGGAGTCCAGATCTTTAATTATCAGCTTGGGTTTTCCATTCCGATCAATATTTTAGAAATGGAAGGCATTTAAAAATTTTATGATATTTTCGAAAAATCCAAAATTTGAATTTTTTTTTAGTGAAACTTTAAGGGGTCTATCTCTACGCGTTTAGCTTCTAGAGCGTTTTAAAGGTTTCACAGTATATTGTGGCCCTCACAGAAGGGCCAGAACAAAACCCCGGGCCAATAATGAAAGAGGGAGTCCAGATCTTTAATTATCAGCTTGGGTTATTCCATTCCGATCAATATTTTAGAAATGGAAGGCATTTAAAAATTTCGTGATATTTTCGAAAAATCCAAAATTTGAAATTTTTTTAGTGAAACTTTAACGGGTCTATCTCTATGCGTTTAGCTTCTAGAGCGTTTTAAAGGTTCCCCAGTATATTGTGGCCCTCACAGAAGGGCCAGAACAAAACCCCGGGCCAATAATTCAAGAGGGTGAAACTTTAAGGGGTCTATCTCTACGCGTTTAGCTTCTAGAGCGTTTTAAAGGTTTCACAGTATATTGTGGCCCTCACAGAAGGGCCAGAACAAAACCCCGGGCCAATAATGAAAGAGGGAGTCCAGATCTTTAATTATCCGCTTGGGTTATTCCATTCCGATCAATATTTTAGAAATGGAAGGCATTTAAAAATTTTATGATATTTATATTATATATATGTATGTATATGTATATTGTGGCCCTCACAGAAGAGCCAGAACAAAACCCCGGGCCAATAATGAAAGAGGGAGTCCAGATCTTTAATTATCAGCTTGGGTTTTCCATTCCGATCAATATTTTAGAAATGGAAGGCATTTAAAAATTTTATGATATTTTCGAAAAATCCAAAATTTGAATTTTTTTTTAGTGAAACTTTAAGGGGTCTATCTCTACGCGTTTAGCTTCTAGAGCGTTTTAAAGGTTTCACAGTATATTGTGGCCCTCACAGAAGGGCCAGAACAAAACCCCGGGCCAATAATGAAAGAGGGAGTCCAGATCTTTAATTATCAGCTTGGGTTATTCCATTCCGATCAATATTTTAGAAATGGAAGGCATTTAAAAATTTTATGATATTTTCGGAAAATCCAAAATTTGAAATTTTTTTTAGTGAAACTTTAAGGGGTCTATCTCTACGCGTTTAGCTTCTAGAGCGTTTTAAAGGTTCCCCAGTATATTGTGGCCCTCACAGAAGAGCCAGAACAAAACCCCGGGCCAATAATGAAAGAGGGAGTCCAGATCTTTAATTATCAGCTTGGGTTATTCCATTCTGATCAATATTTTAGAAATGGAAGGCATTTACAAATTTTATGATATTTTCGTAAAATCCAGCTTCTAGAGCGTTTTAAAGGTTCCCCAGTATATTGTGGCCCTCACAGAAGGGCCAGAACAAAACCCCGGGCTAATAATTCAAGAGGGTGAAACTTTAAGGGGTCTATCTCTACGCGTTTAGCTTCTAGAGCGTTTTAAAGGTTTCACTGTATATTGTGGCCCTCACAGAAGGGCCAGAACAAAACCCCGGGCCAATAATGAAAGAGGGAGTCCAGATCTTTAATTATCAGCTTGGGTTATTCCATTCCGATCAATATTTTAGAAATGGAAGGCATTTAAAAATTTTATGATATTTTCGGAAAATCCAAAATTTGAAATTTTTTTTAGTGAAACTTTAAGGGGTCTATCTCTACGCGTTTAGCTTCTAGAGCGTTTTAAAGGTTCCCCAGTATATTGTGGCCCTCACAGAAGAGCCAGAACAAAACCCCGGGCCAATAATGAAAGAGGGAGTCCAGGTCTTTAATTATCAGCTTGGGTTATTCCATTCCGATCAATATTTTAGAGATGGGAGGCATTTGAAAATTTCGTGATATTTTCGAAAAATCCAAAATTTGAAATTTTTTTAGTGAGACTTTAAGGGGTCTATCTCTACGCGTTTAGCTTCTAGAGCGTTTTAAAGGTTCCCCAGTATATTGTGGCCCTCACAGAAGGGCCAGAACAAAACCCCGGGCCAATAATGAAAGAGGGAGTCCAGATCTTTAATTATCAGCTTGGGTTTTCCATTCCGATCAATATTTTAGAAATGGAAGGCATTTAAAAATTTTATGATATTTATATTATATATATGTATGTATATGTATATTGTGGCCCTCACAGAAGAGCCAGAACAAAACCCCGGGCCAATAATGAAAGAGGGAGTCCAGATCTTTAATTATCAGCTTGGGTTTTCCATTCCGATCAATATTTTAGAAATGGAAGGCATTTAAAAATTTTATGATATTTTCGAAAAATCCAAAATTTGAATTTTTTTTTAGTGAAACTTTAAGGGCTCTATCTCTACGCGTTTAGCTTCTAGAGCGTTTTAAAGGTTTCACAGTATATTGTGGCCCTCACAGAAGGGCCAGAACAAAACCCCGGGCCAATAATGAAAGAGGGAGTCCAGATCTTTAATTATCAGCTTGGGTTATTCCATTCCGATCAATATTTTAGAAATGGAAGGCATTTAAAAATTTTATGATATTTATATTATATATATGTATGTATATGTATATTGTGGCCCTCACAGAAGAGCCAGAACAAAACCCCGGGCCAATAATGAAAGAGGGAGTCCAGATCTTTAATTATCAGCTTGGGTTTTCCATTCCGATCAATATTTTAGAAATGGAAGGCATTTAAAAATTTTATGATATTTTCGAAAAATCCAAAATTTGAATTTTTTTTTAGTGAAACTTTAAGGGGTCTATCTCTACGCGTTTAGCTTCTAGAGCGTTTTAAAGGTTTCACAGTATATTGTGGCCCTCACAGAAGGGCCAGAACAAAACCCCGGGCCAATAATGAAAGAGGGAGTCCAGATCTTTAATTATCAGCTTGGGTTATTCCATTCCGATCAATATTTTAGAAATGGAAGGCATTTAAAAATTTTATGATATTTTCGGAAAATCCAAAATTTGAAATTTTTTTTAGTGAAACTTTAAGGGGTCTATCTCTACGCGTTTAGCTTCTAGAGCGTTTTAAAGGTTCCCCAGTATATTGTGGCCCTCACAGAAGAGCCAGAACAAAACCCCGGGCCAATAATGAAAGAGGGAGTCCAGATCTTTAATTATCAGCTTGGGTTATTCCATTCCGATCAATATTTTAGAAATGGAAGGCATTTAAAAATTTTATGATATTTTCGAAAAATCCAAAATTTGAATTTTTTTTTAGTGAAACTTTAAGGGGTCTATCTCTACGCGTTTAGCTTCTAGAGCGTTTTAAAGGTTTCACAGTATATTGTGGCCCTCACAGAAGGGCCAGAACAAAACCCCGGGCCAATAATGAAAGAGGGAGTCCAGATCTTTAATTATCAGCTTGAGTTATTCCATTCCGATCAATATTTTAGAAATGAGAGGCATTTAAAAATTTTATGATATTTTCGAAAAATCCAAAATTTGAAATTTTTTTAGTGAAACTTTAAGGGGTCTATCTCTACGCGTTTAGCTTCTAGAGCGTTTTAAAGGTTCCCCAGTATATTGTGGCCCTCACAGAAGAGCCAGAACAAAACCCCGGGCCAATAATGAAAGAGGGAGTCCAGATCTTTAATTATCAGCTTGGGTTTTCCATTCCGATCAATATTTTAGAAATGGAATCTCTACGCGTTTAGCTTCTAGAGCGTTTTAAAGGTTTCACAGTATATTGTGGCCCTCACAGAAGGGCCAGAACAAAACCCCGGGCCAATAATGAAAGAGGGAGTCCAGATCTTTAATTATCAGCTTGGGTTTTCCATTCCGATCAATATTTTAGAAATGGAAGGCATTTAAAAATTTTATGATATTTTCGAAAAATCCAAAATTTGAATTTTTTTTTAGTGAAACTTTAAGGGGTCTATCTCTACGCGTTTAGCTTCTAGAGCGTTTTAAAGGTTTCACAGTATATTGTGGCCCTCACAGAAGGGCCAGAACAAAACCCCGGGCCAATAATGAAAGAGGGAGTCCAGATCTTTAATTATCAGCTTGGGTTATTCCATTCCGATCAATATTTTAGAAATGGAAGGCATTTAAAAATTTTATGATATTTATATTATATATATGTATGTATATGTATATTGTGGCCCTCACAGAAGAGCCAGAACAAAACCCCGGGCCAATAATGAAAGAGGGAGTCCAGATCTTTAATTATCAGCTTGGGTTTTCCATTCCGATCAATATTTTAGAAATGGAAGGCATTTAAAAATTTTATGATATTTTCGAAAAATCCAAAATTTGAATTTTTTTTTAGTGAAACTTTAAGGGGTCTATCTCTACGCGTTTAGCTTCTAGAGCGTTTTAAAGGTTTCACAGTATATTGTGGCCCTCACAGAAGGGCCAGAACAAAACCCCGGGCCAATAATGAAAGAGGGAGTCCAGATCTTTAATTATCAGCTTGGGTTATTCCATTCCGATCAATATTTTAGAAATGGAAGGCATTTAAAAATTTTATGATATTTTCGAAAAATCCAAAATTTGAAATTTTTTAGTGAAACTTTAAGGGGTCTATCTCTACGCGTTTAGCTTCTAGAGCGTTTTAAAGGTTCCCCAGTATATTGTGGCCCTCACAGAAGAGCCAGAACAAAACCCCGGCCCAATAATGAAAGAGGGAGTCCAGATCTTTAATTATCAGCTTGGGTTTTCCATTCCGATCAATATTTTAGAAATGGAAGGCATTTAAAAATTTTATGATATTTTCGAAAAATCCAAAATTTGAATTTTTTTTTAGTGAAACTTTAAGGGGTCTATCTCTACGCGTTTAGCTTCTAGAGCGTTTTAAAGGTTTCACAGTATATTGTGGCCCTCACAGAAGGGCCAGAACAAAACCCCGGGCCAATAATGAAAGAGGGAGTCCAGATCTTTAATTATCAGCTTGGGTTATTCCATTCCGATCAATATTTTAGAAATGGAAGGCATTTAAAAATTTTATGATATTTTCGGAAAATCCAAAATTTGAAATTTTTTTTAGTGAAACTTTAAGGGGTCTATCTCTACGCGTTTAGCTTCTAGAGCGTTTTAAAGGTTCCCCAGTATATTGTGGCCCTCACAGAAGAGCCAGAACAAAACCCCGGGCCAATAATGAAAGAGGGAGTCCAGATCTTTAATTATCAGCTTGGGTTATTCCATTCCGATCAATATTTTAGAAATGGAAGGCATTTAAAAATTTTATGATATTTTCGAAAAATCCAAAATTTGAATTTTTTTTTAGTGAAACTTTAAGGGGTCTATCTCTACGCGTTTAGCTTCTAGAGCGTTTTAAAGGTTTCACAGTATATTGTGGCCCTCACAGAAGGGCCAGAACAAAACCCCGGGCCAATAATGAAAGAGGGAGAGCAGATCTTTAATTATCAGCTTGGGTTATTCCATTCCGATCAATATTTTAGAAATGAGAGGCATTTAAAAATTTTATGATATTTTCGAAAAATCCAAAATTTGAATTTTTTTTAGTGAAACTTTAAGGGGTCTATCTCTACGCGTTTAGCTTCTAGAGCGTTTTAAAGGTTTCACAGTATATTGTGGCCCTCACAGAAGGGCCAGAACAAAACCCCGGGCCAATAATGAAAGAGGGAGTCCAGATCTTTAATTATCAGCTTGGGTTATTCCATTCCGATCAATATTTTAGAAATGGGAGGCATTTGAAAATTTCGTGATATTTTCGAAAAATCCAAAATTTGAAATTTTTTTAGTGAAACTTTAAGGGGTCTATCTCTACGCGTTTAGCTTCTAGAGCGTTTTAAAGGTTCCCCAGTATATTGTGGCCCTCACAGAAGGGCCAGAACAAAACCCCGGGCAAATAATGAAAGAGGGAGTCCAGATCTTTAATTATCAGCTTGGGTTATTCCATTCTGATCAATATTTTAGAAATGGAAGGCATTTAAAAATTTTATGATATTTTCGTAAAATCCAGCTTCTCGAGCGTTTTAAAGGTTCCCCAGTATATTGTGGCCCTCACAGAAGGGCCAGAACAAAACCCCGGGCCAATAATGAAAGAGGGAGTCCAGGTCTTTAATTATCAGCTTGGGTTATTCCATTCTGATCAATATTTTAGAAATGAGAGGCATTTAAAAATTTTATGATATTTTCGAAAAATCCAAAATTTGAATTTTTTTTTAGTGAAACTTTAAGGGGTCTATCTCTACGCGTTTAGCTTCTAGAGCGTTTTAAAGGTTTCACAGTATATTGTGGCCCTCACAGAAGGGCCAGAACAAAACCCCGGGCCAATAATGAAAGAGGGAGTCCAGGTCTTTAATTATCAGCTTGGGTTATTCCATTCTGATCAATATTTTAGAAATGAGAGGCATTTAAAAATTTTATGATATTTTCGAAAAATCCAAAATTTGAATTTTTTTTTAGTGAAACTTTAAGGGGTCTATCTCTACGCGTTTAGCTTCTAGAGCGTTTTAAAGGTTTCCCAGAATATTGTGGCCCTCACAGAAGGGCCAGAACAAAACCCCGGGCAAATAATGAAAGAGGGAGTCCAGATCTTTAATTATCAGCTTGGGTTATTCCATTCTGATCAATATTTTAGAAATGGAAGGCATTTAAAAATTTTATGATATTTTCGTAAAATCCAGCTTCTAGAGCGTTTTAAAGGTTCCCCAGTATATTGTGGCCCTCACAGAAGGGCCAGAACAAAACCCCGGGCCAATAATGAAAGAGGGAGTCCAGGTCTTTAATTATCAGCTTGGGTTATTCCATTCCGATCAATATTTTAGAAATGGAAGGCATTTAAAAATTTTATGATATTTTCGGAAAATCCAAAATTTGAAATTTTTTTTAGTGAAACTTTAAGGGGTCTATCTCTACGCGTTTAGCTTCTAGAGCGTTTTAAAGGTTCCCCAGTATATTGTGGCCCTCACAGAAGGGCCAGAACAAAACCCCGGGCCAATAATGAAAGAGGGAGAGCAGATCTTTAATTATCAGCTTGGGTTATTCCATTCCGATCAATATTTTAGAAATGGGAGGCATTTGAAAATTTCGTGATATTTTCGAAAAATCCAAAATTTGAAATTTTTTTAGTGAAACTTTAAGGGGTCTATCTCTACGCGTTTAGCTTCTAGAGCGTTTTAAAGGTTTCCCAGAATATTGTGGCCCTCACAGAAGGGCCAGAACAAAACCCCGGGCCAATAATGAAAGAGGGAGTCCAGATCTTTAATTATCAGCTTGGGTTATTCCATTCTGATCAATATTTTAGAAATGGAAGGCATTTAAAAATTTTATGATATTTTCGTAAAATCCAGCTTCTAGAGCGTTTTAAAGGTTCCCCAGTATATTATGGCCCTCACAGAAGGGAAATCCAAAATTTGAAATTTTTTTTGGTGAAACTTTAAGGGGTCTATCTCTACGCGTTTAGCTTCTAGAGCGTTTTAAAGGTTTCACAGTATATTGTGGCCCTCACAGAAGGGCCAGAACAAAACCCCGGGCCAATAATGAAAGAGGGAGTCCAGATCTTTAATTACCAGCTTGGGTTATTCCATTCCGATCAATATTTTAGAAATGGAAGGCATTTGAAAACTTTGTGATATTTTCGGAAAATCCAAAATTTGAATTTTTTTTAGTGAAACTTTCTCTACGCGTTTAGCTTCTAGAGCGTTTTAAAGGTTTCCCAGTATATTGTGGCCCTCACAGAAGGACCAGCACAAAACCCCGGGCCAATAATGAAAGAGGGAGAGCAGATCTTTACTTATCAACTTGGGTTATTCCATTCTGATCAATATTTTAGAAATGAGAGGCATTTGAAAATTTTGTGTTTTTTTCGAGAAATACAAAATTTGAAAATTTTTTTAGAGAGACTTTAAGGGGTCTATCTCTACGCGTTTAGCTTCTAGAGCGTTTTAAAGGTTTCCCAGTATATTGTGGCCCTCACAGAAGGGCCAGAACAAGACCCCGTGCCAATAATGAAAGAGGGAGTCCAGATCTTTAATTTTTTTAAAATGTTCAGAAAATCAAAATTTTACCTGTTTAAATAACAAACTGCATTTGTTCCTTATTTTTTAAGATATTTTTTATCTACGCATATAAAAAGGAACAAATGTTTAAATTAGTGAGTTGCACCATATGTAGGCAATGGGATCGGATAGAGTTCGATAAAAATGCTACTTGTTGCTCGGTCTAGATTTCCACATGCATTTGTTATATCTTTCATCTCATGAAGAAGGAACAAATTTTATGCGCGCTCATGATGAGAACCTTTAAAGAGACAAAGAGTTTTTCCTTGACTATGGATTTGAGGTTCATTGGATTTGGTCCAAGCGTGTGTTACTCCTCATTTTACAAATGTATGTCTCAATTAAGCCGCGAAATATATATAAACGAGATAATGAGAAACAAGCGAAGATATAAAAATATTAAAACCGCGACAAACTGATCGCTCAATTAGGCGCAGACTCAGCGAAGTTGATTTCACGTTAGGATAGATTAAATTCATATTCGCAAAAACAACAAAATAAATCGTAAACACTCTGGCTGGCGAGATCGAGAAAAACATAGAAATACATCGAGTGTTTTCGTTTATTTGGCGATCTCGTACTGGGATTAAAACACCAAACCGCGATCGCAATTTCAGACGTTACGTGGTCGCTATCTGTCCTCTGACCACTGGCGATCCATCGAAGCCATTAAAATATCTCTAACAACTCCATTTGTCGACTTAATGGATCGAGTCGCAGAAATCTTGAACAAATCGTCAGTTTCCACATCTTGTGGGATATTCCTGTGATGAATGAGGGGCGAGTCGGGCTTGTATCAGATACAGCCATGACATGATTGACACATGACTAATGATTAAAAGCAATTCCCAGAGAGAATCGAATCAAACTTAGGTCGACATCTTGAGTTCCAGCAGACCAACATCTTGGAGACGAGTTGAGGATTCCAAAGCATGGGATTTGTTCTCGCCCACGCTCCAGCTCCTGGAAGAGGCACCTCATGGACTCCCCAGCGAGGTTGATGCCGATAACCCCGTGTATTCCTGCTGCGAGGAGTTGCCACCTGTTGCGAGTGCGTCGTAACGCGGACGAGACACGGATTTACGACCAAACGCCTCTCACGACGCTGGCCTCTGGACGGGTGTCCACGCATCGAGCCGGCCACGGAGCGCTCGTGGCTCTCGTGGTTATTGGCCGCGTTGGACGTGGCTGCGTCAAGGCGACGCCCCTGCTCAGTCGATCCGCCGAAGACCGTCTGGGCGACTGTAATCGATGCCGATTCCGGGATGCTGGAGCTTGGTGGGCCCTGGTGTTGCACGAGGTGTTGGGCGGGCGACGGCAAAACACATGTTCAGCGACGCCCGAATGCCCGATGCAACTGGGCGAGGGGCGTGGCGGGGACGTCCCTCGCGGACTGGTGCGCAACAGGAAGAAAGCCGTGCGTGCATGTGTTGGGGTGTTGGAGAGCACGAACATCGACATGTCCAGCAATCGATGTTGTTTGTGTTGATGTCTTTTTAATGTGTTCTGATTGTTGTTGCGATATCTTGTCTTGTCTTGTTCGAAACACGATCCCGACACCTCCAGGCTCCGGACTCCAGAGGCGTGCGGCAGGAGGGTCTGGTCTGGCTTTCACCCTATAGAAGATGGTCCGCTCTACTCATTGACTGACGCTTTGGCGCTCGCAAAACACGACGCAAAATTTAATAGCGTCTCCTCTAAAACAATAACAACAACAACGATGATGACGACACCGACAATAAAAGCGAAAATGTTGCTTGATTTGGCGGCAAATTGAAAATTAGTGGCGGACAAATGACCCACAGAGGGGCCGAAAGCCTCGGCGCACTGCAGCAACGAAATTGCGGATGACATTTTTCAGGTTAATAACTGGCCGGGGCTGAGCGACGCGCGCCGAAGAAATAAATTGTCGGAAATATGATAACGCGACGCACTGACAGGACCAAACCAGGAAGCGAGCCGTAATAAGTGCGTCGTTACCCCCGGGGGCCGGGGGCGGGACTGCGTTCGGCAGCGGACGGGAGGTTGAGGCAGCCGCAAATTAATGAAATATTTTGCAGAGTGAGAAATTAACCGATTCATTAGAGTCGAACCACTGTGCAACTGTCTGTCTGTCTGTCCGTCCGGTCATCTATTTGTTTGACTGCTGTGCTGTCGTCCACGGGTCTGTCTGTCTGTCTGTGCGTTCGCCAGTGCACCAGCCCATGCTGTCCATTAATCCGGGTACTCCTCTCGATCTGTCCGTCCATTCACCAGTCCGACGGCTCATCCCTCCTCTCCTTTATCCATCAATTCGCCCGTCCGTCCGTCAATCCGTAAATCAGTCCGACTCACCGTCTGTCCGTCCGTCTGCCGTCTGGAGCAGGAAATATTTATGCTCTCGTCGTACAACGCGGACGTCGCACAACACTTCAGGTCCCCATCTACCCGACGACTGAGGAGGTTCCTCCGTTCCCCCGGGCACTCGAAGCCGGTGGCAATTGGCTTCGCGCCCACATCCACACGCTTGCGCCGAAAGGGCCACAAGCGTCGGCCGGCTCCGCCGTGAATGCGGCCAAGAGCAGCCGAAGTGTTACCGTTTTGAAGGGGTTGGCTTTGAAAATGTTTTGACTGAAAATATTGTTCATTGCTGCCTGGTCAGCGACCGCGGTCCCAACGTCGTTGGTCGATGGTCGGCCGATTGTTGTTATTCCTTGGCTTTGTTTCAGTTTCGGTTTCTTCCAATTAGAGGTTAAAACAATACCGGATCAGACGTAATTTTTTGTTCTTGTTTTAGTCCAGTCGAATTTTCGATGGAATTTCACCTTGAGGAATCGGCGAGGCTTAGCGGCGAGAACGAGCCACGGAAAGGGCGCTGACGGCTGTGGGTGGGAGCTTAAGACACAACAAGAATAACTTCAGTGAAGAGAGAAGCCAATGGCGGGTTTGGAGTCCGCAAACAATGGTCTATAAATTATATAATAGTCAGCCAAAATAATATTTATTTATAATAACTGTAAATTTTGATGACATTAACGTCAATAATTAAAAAGAGAATAAACAAAAATGAGAAACAAATAAATCTGTAAAAATATGTAGTAATAATGATAATTAATCATAATCCTAATTAATTTAATTAAAAAAATCGTATATATAAAAATATGTTGGATTTCGTCTTGTCAGAGGTGAATTGCTAAACCGATCGCGACAAAAATTTGGTTTGGATGGCATGGTCGCTAATTTGTCGCTAATTTTGAATTTTGAGTTTTCCACTCTTCACACTATATGCCAACACCCCAGAGAAGTTTCACTTAAAAAATATATCAAACGCAATCAAGTTCAATTCAGTTCAATCTTAAATATTATAATTAAAATTTATTTAACGTTTTGATTCCCTTATCATTTGTGAACAAATTATAATTATGCCACCCAAATTATCAGCAGTTGGGCGATCAACACAACCAGCTCGAAAAAAGGCTAACACGAGTATCAGAAACCATTGAGGAATTTTAAGCCAGCTAGAAACAACCAAATGCGCCGTTAAAACTGGGATAGTAAAGCAAAGTATTATATAGTATTATATAAAACAACACATTTTCTCGACATAAAATGTACTTTTAGTACCAGAGACATGACTTCTTCAGATATCGCACCCCTTCCCCCGTAAACATCCGACCCCCATTAAAAACAATGGTTTCCATCTCGTTCGCGTGGCCGGAAGAAGCACTAGCGAAGAGGTTTTTTCCAAGTGAAAGAGATGAGGGAAAATTACTTCGCAATAGCAACCATTATATTAGCTGATTACGCAGAGATCTTGGAGATGTCTGTTGTGGCTGGAGCATTGTTAGCGAGATATTCGCGCGCTCAAACGAACGCATGAGCGGTGCAAAAAATCATAATTACCTGGTGAGTTGAGCCGACTACAACAATAACAACAATAGTAATAATAACTATTATAAAGATTATCGAATTACATGATATATATAATAAAACCATACCACTAACAACAACAAAAATAATAACAACAGCAGAAACAATGGATGTTTATCTAATCTATTTTCATTGCATCACGATCGAAGGCAACAACAATGAAACGCAATAAAAACAGCTCATAGCACAGCGTTGCCAGATGGACCAGTAACTCAATTCGGCTGAAGACAATAAAAGGAATTCCGATCAACAATAGAAGGCTATACTGCAGAGGAGGAGAGTTGCCACGCCGCCCGAATAACTGACAAAAATTGGAAACGAAATTGGAGTGTTCGCAAAGTGTTGAAATCGCAACGCTTTCTCCGGCGATCATCATTAAATATGACGTCACTCACGAATCCCAAATATTTTATAGCTTCGAGTTTAATTAAAATTTTTTAAATAATTTATTGACATCTGGCGCTGTCCGTCCAGCGGCCCGAGGAGCAGGCGTTGCCACCGATTCACCGCACTTTTCACAGATGCCATCAATCATTTCGCCACGACTGTGTTTCTCAATTAATTGGCGACAAAGCGCGATCAATTTATCATCATCTCGTCGCCTCTCCGCCCCTTCGTCGTCGCGGCGATGCCTTCAGAGTCGTCTTTTCTCCGAAGCGATCGCCCAGATCTCGTTGGAAGATCTCGTTTAAGCGCACTCATGTTGCAGCCTCTCCGTGGCCTGCTTCACCTTCCTTCCTGGAGCGTTTTTTCGCAATCACCCAGTTCCATCTTCTTCCAATGAGTTAAATCTTTATGGGGAGCCTTGAACACCTGAGTTTCCATATTCATTCCCGATCCTCAAACAAATATTCGGGTTTTGTATTTCGGAGTGTGTTTCGTCAGTCGTGTATGTGATCAAACAAATTATATTTTATACAAAGAAACTCGCGAGACCATTAAGAGCTTCCTACTAAAGGGCTAATACAGCACATTTATTGCATTGTTGTCGTTCCCCCTTCACTCTTTTCAGCTTCACATAGCTCTTTAACAACTTCCTTCATCTTGATCTATTTCCCAAATGAAATCTTTCTGATCTACACAATATCGTTACAAGTTAAGATCAACCTAAAATGAGCTTTTTAACATGATATAATTGTCTAAGCGACCTCTTTAACGCACGGTCTCTTCGCAGCCGCACCCGCTTCTCTGACACGATCTCTTCGACGATCTGAAGACAAGGTTTTTTCAGCTCCCTCGAACACGGATCTTTTTTACCTCGACCGACCAACGGAGCGGATTCGACAGCTCGGATGTGTGGTTTTTAGATACCTCCCAATTTCACTTTCAACTTTGGGTGTTTTTTCTTTGGGTTTTGGCCAAAACTGCACTGTTTGGCAAGTTTGTGTAAGAAACCAAATTAAGGTCAGTTGGAGGAGAAGAAGAGGAAGACGCCACTGCCAATGATTAATGGATGGGTCTTGAGTCCACCGCACAGGAGGGGGAGGAGGCGTCTCGCGTTTGAAAAAGTGCCCTAATTTCCTGGGTGTATTTCGCGATCCGCTGTCGTTTCTACAACGAAACTCAATTAGTCGCCGGCGACACTTTGCGCCAATTTCCGACGCCGCGACTTCGAGTTGATGTCGCCTATTATGGTCGATGCATTACATTACATCGGCCAGATATGCAAATCGCAGTCGCCTATGAATTATGCATGGAGTCGCTAAGTAAGTGCTCACGAGATAGAAACACATCTTCATTTGATTCATTGAGCAACAAATTAATTACTGACTTGGCCATTACTCATTCGCCGATCTTTAAAAGCCGTCGCGGCCGCCTTTGAAGCGATCGATACTTTCGATCGCGTTTGCGATCACCTCACCAGCTTACATAAACTCCGTAGTCGCACCATCGATGGGCGAAGGTGGAATTGAAAGCAGGTGAAAGGTAGTGAAGGGAGGGGAAGGATGCAGATCGGCTAAGAAGAATTGAAAAACGATCGATAAATATAAAGAATTTAAAATAATTACATTAATGATGCCAAAGCTATTATTGGAAATTTTTCTAATATCTTTCCAATAGAGCAGAAACTGTCTGCTGTCGAATTTATTCAAGAATTCATATCGACTAGAAATGAAATATGCAAAGATACGGTTTATGGCAAGCGTTTAAAGACCATCGATATCTAAGTGGAAATGAACATGTCAACAGAGAGTCGAATCAAATCCCACACTCGATTCCACTTTTCCTCTCGACGGCCGTCGCTCTCGGTCTCCAACTGCGCCCCACTGCCGCTCGCTTGACCAGACCACGTGCTGATCGTGGCTCTCGCGATCAAAACAAACGCCGATCGCCGCGTTTACAACCGATACCGGTTGAGCAGCAGCCGGGCGCCGCGAGCCAGATGGCAACAAAACAAACGATTCATTTCCATTCAAGAGGCGCGAGAGTGCTCGAGTTCATCCGATCGAGCACAGGTGAGAGAGCGGCCGAGAGAGTTGCGGCGCCGTTCATCGGTGGAGAGTGGAGACCCGGGCCCGGTCCGGAGCCTCGGCTTAAAACTCCGGGCCACCGCACGGCGGCGGCTCAGACAGTGTTCGGCGTTCGGCGAGAGCGCATGCGCGTGGTGCTATTTGACTTCCTCCTACTCTCCAAACTCCCGACCGTGGGTGCGTCGAAGCCTCCTCTGGACCTCAGCGGTGTCTCCACGCTGTGAAGAGCGATCGTCATTGAGTTCGAATCGGATCGTGATCGCGAAATCGTTGGCTCCTGACTTCGCGGATGCAATTCGTTCCCTGGGCAACTGCTGCAAACCAAGTGGCGACTTCACTTCATTATCTTAACCAACAACTACAATAACGTCGACGTCGTCGACATCGTCACCTGTCGGACGGGACGGAAGTGCGCGCGATCGCCGCGATTCGCATTGATCTTCGTCGGTTCCGCGTGCAGATTTTGTCCGGTTTCTCCGCCTCTGTTGTGGTTGCTTTTTATTTGATTTTCCCCTAATTATCGATCGTGTCTAACCGACTTACGAAGGCCCGTGGTGCGAGACCCTCCCCATACCTCGTGTCCGCATTGGATTTCATGCACTGATAATTCGCGCTGCACTGAGCGAAAACAGCGAGCGAATCGAACGGAAACGCGGATCGAGGATCGATTGCGAAGGCGAGGGAAAATCAAGTAAACACCTGTTTTCCTGCTTTGTTGTTGTTGTTGTTGTTATTGTATGTGAAGTGGTGGAAAGCGAAATCGCACACTAATAACAAACGCGAGAAAATAAACAACGAAAAAGTGATCCGAAGTTCGCTGCGAACCCCGAAGAGTCCTTGAACTCCAAATACTTTCCTCCTGACTTTCTCTCTGTCTCATCTCCCGATTGTTGTGTGTGAACTTGTTTGTGGACACTTCGTCAACATGTGGCTGCAACTTGGATTACCCTCTAGAACCCTGCTGCTGGTCGCCCTGCTGCTGTCCTTGGCCTCGCACTCCTTGGCCAAGCCCTCCAAAGAGACGAAGACCCGAGCCGTCGCGATGGAAGCCTCAACACATGGTGAGTTCCACGGGGCAACTTTGAGAGAAATGACTATCCGAGGATTTATTAATTTCCACCTTAATGACGATGCTCAGTTTACTGATAGGCGAATTCCCACATCGCATTTGCCAATGATTGCGAAACGATTCCAATACTTGATAATTCCCACCTGTCGTGCTTCGAGGAGTCGTCGATCTATTGCTGCATTCGATCGATTGGAACTTTCTCCGGATGCAGTTGAATGGTGTCCGCAAACGGGTCTCGACCTGGCCAACAGGTGGACGACGTCGTTGGCCAGGTCGAGCTCGGGTAGTGAAACCTTGCCATCGCTAGCTAATTGCGTTCGCTCATCGTTAATATTGGCCAGAAGTGGTCGGACGGCGCTCGCAATAGTTTTGGCCTAAATTAATTGCTTCTTGGCCAGGGCAACAGAAACAATAAAGAGCAAGAGCCACAACAACAACATCGACCACTTTTCATTAACTCTGACCTTGCATTAATGGCTTTTCTTTGAAAAACGAATCCATTTACACAAACGATGCTCCAATTACGCGATCGATAAAGGCGATCTGGATATATGTACCTATATCGGTGTATATTTCGGACCTCTCAGATCCGCCGCAAGATCGAGTTAATTTGCGCCATTGAAGCACAATGCGAGCCCCACTCGCAGCTCGAAACTCGATCTATCTGCGCGTGGCCAATCGATCATTAATTTTGCCAAATTGTGAAAATAGGCTTCCATCGGTTGGACTTCGTTTATAAAGCGATATGTACAAAGCATAGATTTCTGTCCATACACATGTCTGTCTGTCCTCGTCCGGATCATTTTTCATTTTCAAGCTCAAACGCTAAACAAACGATCTCAAGATATTGCCGATTGCGATTCCGATCTCGATTGCGATTTTGATCTCGATTTCGACTGCGCCCTCGGGCTGTGCGAAAAATAGAAATAAATTAGACGCCAAATCGAAAAAACCAGGATGATTAACGATTTTTATTCGCTCACTTTTCTGCCCTTTCCCGAAATAAGCGAAAAAACCGCAGCCGAACTCGCAATTCACCCGTGTCCGTCCGGGCAGAGCGCACGCCCCGATCAGCGGATCGTTAGACGCACCATGAAATCCGATTAGCGTCGCCCGGGGCTTCGACTCGGGCTCTGGCCTGGCGACTGATAACGAGGCGACGAAAGTCGTTGGATGAGCCACTGTCGACGACGGCTGCGACAGCGCTGTCTCGTTGGAAGCTCTTCGAACTCATTCAGATGGGAGTCAAGATCAACAGATAGTAGCTCGCGGTAGTCATTGTAAATAGGGCTCATAGTCTCCTTCACCCTTGAGTGCACGACTATCAAGGGCCACCTTTCACCGGTCCGTCAATTATCAATGCTTCGGAAGATGCCAGTCATGAGGACTTCTCCACTCTGTGAACCTGTCGCCCGGTGCCGATGACCTCGGACGCGCAGCCCTTCTACGATCCTCCGATTGCCCCACCTTGACCTGCTGGGCCATCGGAGTATTTAGCGATTTTACAGCACAGTTAATATTAATGGGTTTTCAAATCGAATTATTTCCAATCTGTCGATCGCTCGATTTCCGGCTGTGACGAATCTGCGCCGATGATCGGTTTACGACGTGATTAAATCCAATTTGTTTGGACGATCGTCCGCGACCCCTGCAAAAGCATCCGCAGATCGTTATTGCACAACATCCTTTGATAAATTACTTCGTTTGTAAAGCCGCCCGAATTGGTCTGAACTTGCGCAAAGTTGTTGCTGCTGTTGTTGTTACAGAGGCTTATACAATCCAATCGGACATGTCGCTTCCTCGTCTTCCTCGCTGATGGATCCGAGACCTGTCAAGCGGAGGATCCCAATTTGTTCATTTGCCCATCGTCCCCTCCGCCGCCCGCTGGGGAATTTCCCCTCAGTTCGATCGATTCGACGGTCTAATACGAGGTGTTTATTTTCTGGCTATTGTTGTTTCTTAATTGAGCTCATTAATTTTAATGGCTTCTGTTTTGTAATTTATCGAGAGCTCTTTTTATGCAAATTTCTATTTATTTAACTTTTGTTTGTTATTGTTTTTTTTTTTGTTTTGTATGTTTTCATTTGATTTTATTTGTTTTTATTTGTCTTTTTATTTGTGTTTTTATTTGTATTTTTGTTTGTGTTTTTATTTGTATTTTTGTTTGTGTTTTTGATTGGGTTTTCGTATATGGCTTTGCATGATTTTCCTCTTCATCGACTTCAACTTCGCTTTCAATTTCGAGTCTAAATCTTTTCACCTCGAAGTGGAAAACAAACATTTTTAAGCGAAGCCTCGGGTTGTTTGCGCTTTGGCAAGACGAGCAGTCGCTCGATTTCGGCGACCATGTAATCAACATGTGACAAGCGTGACACAACGACAACAACAAAACCAACTACTTGTAACCCGTGGCTCTAAAATGGGGCTGATGAGCTGAGGTGTTCGCCGATCCTACAGCTTGATTTCCCACTCGAGTGGATCCAAAGGAACTTATTCGGGGAGATGACGAGGGAAGGAAAGGCCTCCCATCATCAGCGTTGCCAACAAATTCACGCACATTACGAAAGGTCCGCAGGTCGAGGAGGAAAAACTCAACCACTCTGCGAAAGTCTGATCTGGTCTCACTATAAATACAACAACAACAACAATTACACCAATGTATGATCCATTGTCTCGCATAAATTTTAATTAAGCAATTGCTTTTGCCGCAAACAACAGCAAAACCTACAGCAATTGTTGCTGTCGCGACGGCAACATTTGCCGAGTCGCAGTCAAATGTCAAAAATGTGAGCATGCGCAACTTTCACACGCCCGCAGCGATTGTTGTTGCTGCCATGTTGTAGTGTTGTCATTGTTGTTGCTTCTGCTGCTGGTTTTGTTGCCATTGTTGCTGCTTCATTACACGCAATCGGATGCTCATTAGGGAACACTTCAATTATAATTGGCCACCATTTGGCTCGTTGGCCAACAATTGCGCCACGCCGCCGGAGAGTGCGAAAGTTACAGAATCCAGCCCGCCTCCTCTGCCGCCGGCCACCTCCACCCGACGCTCCAGCCCCCCTTCTTGCTCTGAGTCAGCGTTGGAAGATAAGACATCGCGATAAGAGGACCGGTGTATTTGGGCCCGGTCGCAGTGATTTATGGCCGACTCTCGGCTGAGCAGAGTCGGGAAACGAATGGGCCGCGGGCCTACAGTGGAGGCTTGCTCATTGGGCCACGCCATAATCGGACAGATGGGCCGTCGATGGAGACGTCTCAATCGAAGCGAACGATCGTCATGCGAATCGAACCGAAGTCGCAAATGAAACGAGCATCTTGACTCATGTATGTATGTACTTATGGAGATAATGACGACAGCAACAATAACACCAACAATAACAACAACATCAAGAGTGGATGGTAACCACAATCATGAAAACAATTACAAAACAAACGGCGGCAATTAAAATGATCCCTAAAGTGAGCATCGGCAGCTCGTGAGCCACACGTTCGAGCGATTAAGCAAACAAGGTGAAGGTCAAACGGGCCGTTCGCACGTCTCGCATCCGCGAGATACGGATCAGTGCCCAGATGCAACCGCCAGTTGTCTGGCCGTCTGTCTGTCTGTCCGTCCAAAGTCTATCTGTCTGTCTTTTGGCATCTGAACCATACGCCGACGATCGGGCTCGGCGGCAGGCGTTTTGCTGCTCAAATGTTTAGTAATTATTTTTAATAACTCCGCATTTCTGCCGGATACTCAGCAGAGACAACAAATACAACAACAATAACGACAAAAAATAAATAAAAACAACAAAAATAACAGCAACAACTGCAGTAATAACAACAACAATTGCAATAATAATAAAAAAAACTTCAATAACAAATGCAGCAAATGACATGAATATCTCTATTTGCGAGCAATCAGATCAGAATCTAGCAGCATTCAAATCGATCGGTATCGCAAACATGTGTATCTACATGTCTCGAGAGAATCGCTGAGATTGCTGCGCACTAGATACTAGATACACGCTAATAATGCATTTATGGGATTTTTTTTCACCCCGGCCTTCGTTCGTTGAACCGTCCAGAGTCGCTTCTCGATTGCGCAACGATCTCGTTTCAGAAGGTCGACAATTCGATATATGTATGTAGATCAGGGAAATCTTTCGCAATGCAACAACATACAAAAAGGAGGGAATCGATTACCTCACCGCATGTCGAGAAGAAGAAGACGATGACGATCTGTGTGACAATCAGACAGACAGATAGACAAAGAGAGACAGATTGATGTACGCATCGTGTTTCACCCACATTTTGTTGCGATTACAACAATAATATCTGCAACAATTACCCAAGCCTTACATTATTGCAAAAACAACATTAACCAAAACAACAACAAAAATATAAAAAACAACAACAAAAATAGAAAAAAAACAACACTAACAACAAAAACCACAAAAAAACAATGAATTTTTAATGCCATGCAATAACGACTAGCAAGAGCAACAGCAACTACAACAATTGCCAATGAATATTAATATCTATGTCTCGAACGCAAACTCAGCTAACACTGGCGCAATTGCGATCTTAGCATTGTCTTTGGCATTATTGCAATTTTTGTTGTTATGGTTGTTGTTGTATTTGTTGTTGCTAATCACGACAATAACAACATAATGACTCGAGCCAAAATATGATTTCAAATTTGATGAAATATTTAATGTTCCTCCTGTTTAGTCTTTAACGACCGTGAAATTAACTTCGCAACGATTTTTACGGTTCCACATTTAGACCGCAACGATTGTGTACCACGGTAAACAGCAGCCGAAGCTGAAGCTAATGCAAGGGAGCCGAGTCAAGGAAGAACCGATGGCACCTGGTACGGAGTTGAAACTATTTCCAAGGGACTATTGAGTAATTTTCTACCAATCATTGAGAACAACAGCGTTCGAGAGAAACAGCGAATCGAATGAATAGGACTTCGAAGGACATGTTGGGGTCTTCACCTCATATGGAATCCATCCTCAGAGCGGATCTAAATAACTCGTCAATACCGCCACCACTCCTTCAACCACACATACGAACGCAGCTCAATTCATCTAAATGCACACGTCGTATGATCAACATAAACCGAATCGATGCAGAAAAAATCCACCGAGAACTCTTTACGTAAACTCGACAATAATTTGAATAAAATGTTTTCGAATTCCGTGCGCGGCACAGAATCGAATGAAATATGCGAGGACAGATCTGTGGACAGAACGCAGCCATGTCTTCTTGTTCGTCTCCAAAAGCGAAGAGACGACAGGAATTTCAATAAGCATTGAATAATTACAGTGGGTTGAAACTGAAAATGTGCGAGAAGTTGCATAATTCTAGATCATATGTATGTGGTAAAAAATTTCTTGGAAGAGGATCCAAGAAAACCTCATTGATATGGATATGATAATTGATCTCAGTGTAAAATTGATTATTATAAGAAATTTCATTATATAGAATTCAATTAATTTGGCATCCAGATCTCTGTAACTCCCACCCGTAAAACTCGCCCCTTCCTCTTCTATCTCTACCAATGATTTTATAATTTTATTGACAGAATGAGCTGCGAAAGAACCTCGTGGACGAAGGTGCGACGATGCACTCAGAATGTTAAAATGAAATAAATCGATGTTGTCGCCGTTTTGTTCAGCGATTTATTGGAATTTATCGTCGTGGTTAATTTGCATATAAAACACCGAACAACAAGAGAGACAACAATACCGCCAAATGACTCCATAAAACGTAGACAATTCATAGAAATAAAAGCATTTGCACTTGAAGAGCCGACGTCGTTGTTGTTGTCATTGGATTTGGCGATCATGATTTACCACTCGACCCGCTCTGATCGTCGGGGAGCGGTGGGACGGCTGTTGGTCGCCTTTGTTGTTGGCCGTCTCTGGCCGAGGACTTCGCACGGCCAATTCACGAGCTGAACTTTACGTGATTTGCATGCGCCGCGGCGGCCGGAATCGGAATCGGTATCGAGCCAAAGGCGGAGGTGACTTGGCATTTGGAAGCCGATTAAGTCGCAATTATTTTAAATTAGCGTCAAATGCGAAGGTGTCGACAAGACTCGAAGCCGGGTTGGGTTTCACGATCAATGTTGGAATGCAGAGTGAAGATTCCTCTTCTCAGAGGAGTCGGAGAAGATGGATTTTCTAGGAGAAGTTGGAGGTTCTAGGAGAAGTTGGAGGTTCTAGGAGAAGTCGAGGGTTCTCGAAGAAGAAGTCGGATGTTCTCCATCAGATGCCATGAATCATCCCCGAGGTCAACGAGTCATCCACGGTGTCGGCGACTCCACGTGACTGTCGGCTCCTCCAATTAGAGCTAATCTCCGGGGAAATTATGCAAAGTGGCGAGACCCGATGCATGTCGAGCTACGACTCTCGTCTCGTCTCGTCGTCTAGTCATCAAGAACCACGGGCTGTTCCTCTGTTCACACATGCGACGTTCTCGCGGCAGAGGGGCCGGGCCATGATCATTCTTCGCAGCCATGCTCATGACTCTATCTTGGCTGGGGTCAAATGCGTGGTGCCGGCATCAGCATCGACATCAATTCACCGCCGTCGCTGGAGTCGTACGTGGTTCGCGGCCGATCGTGCCGTCATGTCTGGCGACTCCTCTGCGAACAGATGGCGATGGTTCTTGCACTTGGGTTCTGTCTGTCCGTTGTCGATTGGCCGCGGTCGTGGTTCCCAGCTTCCCCTTCGTTTGCCATAAACGTCACTGAGAACTATTCGTAGGCTTCTGTGACAAACGGCGTTGGGGCTTCGTGAGGAGCCTATAAGACTAAGACGTAAATCGATCGATCGTGTTAGTGGAGCCCTTCTCCAAGAGACTTATCCAGAGAAGACGCTGTGGATTTCGTGTTAAAACTACCGAGAACCCTTTCTAACCAAGAATAAAACCGATGGCTGGCATTTCGTGTGCCAGAGAACAAAAGCCGTTCTTCAATTATCGTCTACACGAGTTCTCGCGCTTCGGGTTCCTGTGCCACAAACACGCCCCCTACTACCTCTGATCCACTTCAACCTGCCACGCTCCACCGCCACGGCAATCATTAGTCACATCGCTTGGCTGCGCTTGCGCGGACTCGTGGCATTGAAACTGAGCACGACGCGGATCGATGCAGCAGAAGCAGCCGCAGCAGCAGCCGCCGTTCTGTGGACGCAGCGCCTCCAGCCGATTCGAGCAGATGTGCCCGAGCATGGTACTTTTTATTGTTGTTTCCTTCTATTTGAGATTTTCACAATCCCACTGTCGCCGCTCACACTCACATGGATAAATAATAATAATGCTGCCCCACGATGATGACGACCGTCTCCACCACTCTAAGGTCACAGTTAAGGTTTGGCTCGAACACACACACAATCCCATTGGCATACACACACAGAGAGAATCGACGAGCAACACACGCACACGGCTTTCCTCGAATGGCTGCCACTCGGTGTCGAACAATCGAAACTGACATTTTCAATTATGAACAAGGTTGTTATTTTGACATCCACGACTACGGCGCTCCGAACTGAACCGAGCCGAGCATAAACAGCCCCATATGCGGCGACCGATCTCCAGAGACATACCTTTCTCTCTACATTGTGTTCGCCGTGAACTTCGGCGAAGCTTGCGACATGAGGATTGGAGCTGAGGAGAGGGGTTGTTCTTTTCATCTCTATAAAAGAATTCGATCTCGACGCTCAAGAACCTTAGCGGGGAAAGGGGAAAGGCCAAGGAGACTAAGTTGATACAATAGTAACTCGGGGTTATACAATCCCCTTTTATAACATGCTTCTTAAATCTATCAACCTTCTAACTTCAGTCTATCGAGTGCCATCCATGGAGAGAATAATCTCCGGATCCAGTGCAGATTCTCTCCTCATAGTCCGAATGCCCGTTTTTCAAACCAGTCTGTCCTTCCTGTCACTTTTCTAATGCTTTCAAGGCGATTCCCGTAAGTGCTCGCGGCTTTATTGTTCTGTCCAGCAATGCGGAAAACGCCAGAGTCCACCATTAAATTGCTGTTGTTCTCGGGTGACTTACGAGACGGTTCGCTCGATTAGTTTCATGTTTTCACCGCCGTGATTTTCCTCTTGTTGTAGGTTTTTGTTTCATTTGGCTCATGCATTATTCAACGGCGATCGCGGAGGTAGGAAGGCTGATGGGTTCTCGATGCCGACTCCTGTTCCCACTCCTCCGAAGCCCGATGGAAGCCAATAAATTAGCTGCCTCGGCGATAGAGATCTATGTGTGAGGAGGAGAAAAAACCCGGCCGCGGTTGCCACAAAAACTCGTTCAATTCTAATGCGAAATCGCACGATCGCATGCGTGTCTCCGCGGGGGCGAGAAGCACTTGAGCTGCGATCGGCGATCAACGATCAGCGACTGAAATGAATTAATTATGGCGACTACTATAGCAAAAACAATTGTAGATACTATATTTGTTGTTATTGTTGTCATTGTTGTTATTATTGTTATTTTTGTAGTTGTAGCATTAGGTGCATGACGCACACGATCGCGGCGATCAATCGCCGATGCACCGCGAGCAATCGGCCAGATCTGCGGCGCGATCGCGTCAAAGTCAGATCGGAATCGTGCTCCTCACGATCTCCACGATCGCCACTTCCACGATCCCCACTTCTCGATCGCCGGCCGGCCGGACGAGGGTTGTCTGTCGGTCCACAAGATCGACCCAAAGCGAATGCGTTCTCTGCAATTAGTCATGAGCGAGAGGGATACATATATGCAACAGTGACCACTGGTGAGTGGATCACTTGAAGTGAAGTGTGTTCTCTCGATCCGCACGATCAGTTGCAACTCGATAGCTGCGCAAGATCAATGCGATCTTCGGCGGTCGGCAAGGAGCCTCCCCCGGTTCCCGGCTGGCCCCTGCGATTGGATTCGCAACTGGAATCAGAGCAAAGTATAATTAACGACAGCCGAGTGTCCGAAGAGGCCATTAGATGGAATTACTTAGTTGAAGTGACGGTATCGTTGTTGTTGTTGCTTTTGTTGTTGTGGCAACGTGTGCAGGGATTCAATGTCGGGCAAAGTGGATTTGCATGCGAGGCATTTCATGACAAACCACTTCTCGCCGCCAGGCAACCCATGGATCCAGCCAAAACGCTTCTCGATCCCTCTGAAGCTGGGGGGAACCACCGACGACGGCCACAAGGACGATCTCAACCAGATGTTATACAATTTGATCGTCGGTGCTCGAAATCGAGTCGAAACCTTGGGGAGGATCGGGTCTCTTTGGGTCAGTTCAATTGGCGTCCATTGTCAATGTCTGATAGTCGTGACCACGGCCAGTAGCGCTGTTAGAAACCAGTCCGTCAGTCAGTCGTCCACGGCACGATTAACGGCCGGTTTCCGTTGCTGGCAGCCGATGCATCAGGCCGAAGCGTGTGGAGACCACATGGAAACCCATTAATCCCATGCAATGATCGTTAAACTTGCACCCGAGGCGTTGCTGCTGGCCCAAAAACCGCAGTGAGTTTCGACGCGGTGCCGACACCGACCCACGATCGAAGGGCTCCCCATGACCCAGAAGGAGGTTGGTTCAACGGCCAAGGTCAGCCCAAAGCACGCAGCCCGCTCCCCAAATGCCATCACCTGCAAGATATTCCGACATATGGCACCATTGTGTGTAGCATCCATCCACCGATATTCGCCAGTCCCTCCCCCACCATTCACCAGTCCATTCACCATCATTCACTAGTCCATCCACAACATCTCATAATCATCCACCGCTTCGATCAATCATCGCCACCGGCGGCTCCCTCATCGATCTCTATCGCGGAGTCTCGATGCACGATTCCCCAGATTCTCGATTCTCGGTTCTTAGTATAATTCAAGCACAGAGAGAGAGAGAGTGAGGAGACCTTTAGATTATGGCCCCCAGTCACGTGACATTTCCACCGAACTCCGCGCCAAGAAGTTCTATCGATTTGGTTCTTCTCGGTTCTGTTCTTTTAGGTTTTGTTTTTTTCGGTTCTGTTCTTCTCGGTTTTGTTCTTTTCTATTCTGTTCTTGAGAGTTCTCGTGGCTACAGCCGACTGTGGATCGAAACGTGAGTGGAGCTCAGCCTCCGCCACTGCGAGTCCGCGTCGTGTGGCTCTGTCGTGTTGCCATGACTTCGTCACCCGGCGAGGTTCCCATAATGAAATTGGCCAAATTACGTTCAATCGTAGTTGTACTGGAGATGGTTCCTCCAATGACTCCATTCATCGGAGGCTGAGGTTGTCTTGCAGTCGTCGAGTCTTCGACATGACTTTGCCATTGTGTGAACAATTTGAACTTTCCCGTCTGCCTCCCCAATGAATCGCAAACTATTCTTCGACTTCCAACCCAATCGATCCAAGGTGTGGCGTGGTTCTGCTTCTGCCGAGTGACATTTGCCGTGAATGATTGGGCTAAAGGGAGTGCTGAGAGTGGAGGAGCTGCTGCCAGTGGAGAAGCTGTTACTGAGCTGTGGCTGTTGGCGATCCGAAAACCCAGCTGTTGCTTTGGGCTTCTGCAGAAGACGTGATTCGAAATAGAAACCAACAATTGAACAATTGATCGATGATTGCGAACTTCTATCGAACCTTTCCACTTCAGCAACTTACTGACTCTGTGTATAACATAATGTTCTTGCACAAGCCAACTGTTTCCTTCTATAAAAGGATAATGATCTCACGTTCTCTCGGTTCACGTCCCCGCAAAAGACGATGTTGATCTTGCTCGCAGGAACTGGAATCGGTCGCGGCTCAGGTCGAACTCCATCACCTCGGCCATATATTGTATTTCCCGATCGGACATGATGTTGCCCTCACTCTCGTCCGTCCGTCCCTCTGTATGTCTGTCCATCCCTCCATCTCTCTTTGATCGAACACGTTTCGTCAGTCGAACGCAACGCTTGGCAAACGCCACACGTCGTGTCCTCGTCGGTAAACCGTGAAATTGAGTGAATCAGACTAACAACAGAGTTGCCACAATCAGATAGACGGTGGGCACTTGGCGGGGACGGAGGGACGCAAGTCTATTGAACTAAACATCACTTGAGAGCAATTGCTGCATTGTGTGGCGAGCGGTCGGCGCGATCGAGGCGGTAACTAGACCAGCGGCAGACGGATACATAGGCAAGCAAGCAGGCAGACAAATAGACAGACGGATAGACCAACAGACAGACAAACGGATACTTCGCCAGCCGTTCGCCGCTTTGGCCCACTTCCAACCCAGATCTTGCGCCCGAGAGGCAGGCTCCCAGTCTCACAGACAGACAACAAGAGAAGCCGTCCGTCCGTCCGTCGCGGCCTGACATTGGCCGACCGCGAGACCGCCGTGTCGACAACGCCCGGGCCGTCCGAGTGTCTGCAGTAGCGCGCCAAATTGTGTGTCGGAAATTTGTTCCGAGTGCAATAAAAACTGTGAATTGCGACGGCTGCGCGAGTTGCTTTTTTCGGTCTCGGACTCTGACTTCGATTCGGACTCCAACCACGAGTCCGGCTTCGACTTTGTGTCCGATTGGAGTCCGTCTTCGAGTTCGAGTCCGGGTCCAACTGCGAGGCGGCTTCGACTCCCGGGTGGACGCGATGAAGTTGTTGCCGCCTGCATGCCTTCGACTCCCTTCGCGGCCCTCGGCATCGGTGGCGGACGGCAGACCGTGGTTGGCGCGTGTTGCATACACGGCGAGATCACGGCTGCTGTTGCAATCGCTCTGGCCGACCATCGACCACATGATCCTGCCCCCCTTCACCCCTACACTGACCGTCCGTCCGTCGGCTGTCTACTTAGTGCCGCCGCCTTGTCGATCGCAGTAATTCAACGCCGGCCCCACCGGGCTCCCCGGGTATCCTTTGTTCGGCTGCACGGATGTGGTGGACGTGGTGTGTGATCGCAGCGATTGTCTTCGGAGCCGCAGCCTTACCCGGTGGTTCGATCTAATTGGGGCCCGGACTTTCGCAACCCGTAGACCGATTCGTGGCGCTCCCTCGCGTCCCCTCCACACCTTCCCCAAACCGTTATTGAAAGAGCTGTTGATCGTTCAACGGCAGTCACAAAATATTGATCTCTATCGCGATCGGTATCGGGATCGATCTGACACGACTTTTACGCAACCGACGACCGAGACGATGAGAGATGGATCGATCGAACGGACCATCGATGCCAAGACATAACCCGAAATTCATGGTCTTCATCGTGACGGCGTCTCTCACTCTACCTCGCCTGACGCATCGCACGCAGTGTCGAATGAGTTTTCCGGCAGCCGAAAGTCGCGCCCGGAAAACATTCGCTCCCGGTTGAGTAGGAAGCCTGGGCCGAACCTGCCACATAAATCAAGGCACTTTCTCCACCACTCGTTTCTGCGTGGACCAGTTGGGCCGGATCTTCCACTGGCTTCTCGTCTCCTCCCCTCCCGATCAGAGACCACTCAAGGCGTTTCCTCGACGACATGAACATATGTGTCATCGTTGTCCGTCCGTCCATCCATCCGTACCATCGATCGAGGATGGTTCGCGGAGACGATTTGCGCCCTCAATCGGCGCTTTGATGTCGTCGGCGTGCGCTAGCTCTGAGGGGTTGTCAGTCAATCAACTGGAGTACTTGCGACGTGTGCTTCTTCATCATCTTCTTCCTTCCATCTATCGTGGTCATCGTCGTTCCAACCTCGCCGCGGTTAGACAAGAAACCAAATACTTCGAGATATCATTGATGCAGATGATCGATGTTTGTTCGTGAGTCAGCGATCTCTCTCGCAGAAAATCGGACAAATAACTGTCAAGGATTAATGTCCACGATCCTCGGTTGCGATTATCCAAAATCAATCGCCATTTCCTGTACATGGCCCACCTCTGAGAACTTAATGGAGGCCCACCTCTGCCGGCTCCTCTAAGACCCCCCTCTGAAGGCTCCACTGAGGCCCCCAGGTCGTCGGCACCCGCCTCCGAGCAGCCTGACCTATCACGACGCTCATCGATCTTGTGCAAACGTTGCCTTTGAATTGAATATTGACATCGAGTCTGAAGAAAGACAAGACAAGAGGTCAGGCCACTGGCCGGCGTCGTCGAAATTTCGTATTGTGAACAAGAAACAACTGGAGTTGGTCATTTTACACCTTCCGCCACTCGGCAGACGACGCTTCCCGGCTGAAGTTGCGAAAGCCGCTGTCACGACTCCGCACTCGCGCGTCCGTCGGCCCGAGATGGGCCACGTTGCCGTCCGTCCATCAGTTCGTTTGTCCATCGGTCCATCGTCCCAGTCCCAGCAGGAAATCTCGAGCCACGCCACCGAGCATGATGAAGCACCCTTGAGTGTTTCGTTCCCGACTTCCATCGCTGGCTCTTGAGCCATCCGCGATCTCCATGAGATGTTAATAACTCCTTTTGTTGCTGTTGGCTTTGTTGGGCTGTCTCATTGCTGTTATTGTACGTGTTTTGGCAATGTTTTAATGTTTATAATGATGTAAAAGAGTCGATCATCACAGTGAAAGTTTCCATCTCGAACGCGGTGCCGGCGGCCACGGCATGATCGTGTCTTCCATGCTGTGGCTTCCACTCGTGCCCACTCGACGGTCATGTCGAGCAACATCGACGGCGACTGATTGATGGACGGGTCGTTGGGAAAGGGTTTAATTCACTAGTCTCTTGTCTCCACTGATCTGTCCTTCTCTCTCTCTCTCTCTCTCTTTCTCTTTTGCAGACGAGTTCCCCGAGGAGGACACGGACATGCTGATGGAGCCCAACGACTTCGAGCCGGTGACGGTGCTGCGCTCCCAGGAGCGCGTCTTCCAGCCTGAATCCACAGTCGCTTGGACGCCCATCGCGCAGCCGCAGATCGCACCGAAGATCGCGCCACAAATCGCGCCGCGCGTCGACGGACCCGCTGCTGTCGCCACGCCTGGCGGCATCGCCGACTCACACACGCAGGCGGCGCAGGGCTTCTTCCCGCCCTTCTTCCGCGAGGCGCCGCCTCTGGGCCACTCGCGCCCCTACTTCCCCACCCCCGACGGCCCCGCCATCCCCAAGTACGCCGTGCCGCTGCCAAAGGGAGACGTCGCCACAGCCGCCGGGTCGCCACCTCCGCCGCGCGGCTTCGACACCTCGCTGCTGGGCTCCGGCGACTTCGGCGTCATCCGCGGCGGCACCTTCTACCCCGAGGAGGAAATGCCCTACCACCCCGAGGAGAACAGCGACTTCGGCGACTACTACGGCGACGCGAACAACGGGCACGGCCGGCCCGCCAACGAGGGCTTCATCCAGCGGTACACGTACCCCGAGGAGCAGTTCGCGCACTTCCGCGACTTCGCCGACATCAACACGCCCGCCGAGGGCGCCTTCTCCCAGTTCCTCGTGGTCTACGCGGCGAAGAACGCGACGCAGCCGGGCCGCCACCACCCGCACCCGAAGAACATATTCGAGCAGCTGGAGCTGCTGGACCGCGAGAAGGCACTCGAGGAGAAGAAGAAGACGCGCCCGAGCAAGTCCAAGGCGAAGCTGGCCAAGACGAAGCTGCAGAAAAAGTACAAAAAGAAGCCGAGTCCCAAGGACCTGGACTACGAGCCATTGTTGGCCCTGAGCTAAGTGTTCGACGCCGGGGGTCGCAGGAGCCGCCTGGGGCCAAAGGGGGAGTTCGACTAGTTTGTAGGACCGAGAAAAGCCACACCACTGAAATCTTCAACGGACCGCGTTCTCGCCGTGGGATCTGGTGGAGCAGCGGGGTCTTCTCTGCGGGTGGCGGGGGACGGGGACCGCTTTCACAGCTCCTCCGAGACGCATCCGCCTCCTTTTAGTTAGTTCCGCCGACAAGTATTTTCATCTACTGTGCATTTGCCGCCACTCGAACCGATTCGTTCCATTCTCCAATTTTCTGTCTGTCTGTTTTTTCCTAAAACTCATTCTTGAAACAATCCACTAGTTCATCGAGCCAATGAATTTTATTGAAAGCTTCTTCCAATAACCACATAATTCTCGCCATTTCAGCACTAATTACCAAAATCTTGGGTATTTGTTTATGAGCTATTTTCTATGCAGATTCTGACAAATTCTATTATATTCACTAGATTTTCCTTCTCTAACGAAGCTCTTCGAAAATTAGTTTGTTCTCAACTATTGACTTTAATTTCCTGTCATTTTAATTATTTTCCTTCTTTCCTAATGGATTCTTGACCCCACAAATGCACAATATCTATACATTTCGGTATCGTTCCGTTGCGAAATTTCATCTCAATTTTCGACATCAGCTCAAAATTTTAGCAATATTTGTACAATGTTTAATTTTAATTTAATGCCTTTATTTTAATTTTTATTTTTATTTTGTAATCGTATTTTATTACATCTTCATTCATAAGTTAAGCGATAAGAGACATTTTTGTATAAAATTTTATTAATAAAAATTTTAAGAAAAACATTTGCTATTTTTTTTTTGAAATCGCCTGAATGAGCTCAGTATGACAACGCCGTGCCATGGAGCGTGGGAAAATGCGGAACTTGTTGTGGCTCCGAGATCGAGCTTGAGCTCTGTTTTTTTTTTGCCTCGCTGCGTAGATAATTAAATCGTAAAATAATTTATTAGCACATAATTAATGCTGCCACCTGAACGAGATCCGCGCCACACCCCGCTCGATTCCGCCGGTGCCAGCGGACTGAGTTTTATCCGAAGTAGTCGGTTCCTCGCATGATTTACACGAAAAATACAAGGTGTGACACGCAACCAGAGGCGTTTAATTGATAAACTCGAACAATGTTGCCACCTCGCTACACTTGGGCGCCTGGAGGCTTTCAAGGAACTACATTTTTCCACCAGCTTAGTTCAGTATAGCGAGGTTCGCCTTCATGCTTTTAATAGAAAAACAGTCAAAAACACATAAAACTAATGAAATAATGGCACATATTTTCCAATTCATAGGCAAACGAATTACCATAAATAACCATATCATGAAGCGATCCACGTCGCCTGTCGACCGACTCCTCAACCGCTCTCCAGGCGTCCACTTCGTGTCGTGTCGGCTCGACTGAAGACTCCGAAGTGCTGCGAGAACCTCTTCAAGTCCAATCGAAGTTCGAGTTGCTCTCGTTTCGATGTTCATGGTTGTGGATGTTGTTGTTGGCCCAATGATGCAGATGTTGCTGTTGTTGACATCAATGCCGCATCATATTAGCTGACATGTGCCTCAGAACACCACACTCGCCACCCCACCTCCCATCCCCGCTACAGTGGGCGCGATGGGGCGAAACTGGAGCAATTCGCCAGCTGCCTTCGAATGCGGCGGCGATGCTAATTGTTGTTGCTGTTGAAATCATTAATTATTTATGCAGCAGCTGAGAATTGTTGTTGTAGTTGCTGCTGCTGTTGCTACCACCGCTGTCATGAATTTTGCACAGTTGAGCCAACATGTCAATCAATTTCCGACGACTGCTTAAATGTCATTGAAAATTAGAGTGAAGTCAGTCAGCCAGTGGAGCAGAGCTCTGAGGGCTCCCGGCTGGGCCTCGTGGCCACAAGAGCCGAACGCTTCGTGCAGCAGACGATGGCTCTAAGCGGACACAGACAAGCGACATCCGTAAAAACGGCAACATCAACAACTATGTACAATAACTATAACAACGGGAACGTCAGCATTAATGAAAGGTAATCGAAACGTTTTGTTGGCAGCAACAGCATTCTTGAACATGAGAAAACATTGTCGATGCCAATGGAATAATTAGAGACCTTTATTGGCTGCTCAACTTGACAGAGAAATCATGTCGACGACATACAGACAGAGACGAAGTGCGGGTCGATTGAGGAGACAAGTTATTTAATTCCAAGACAATAATATCATTATTGGTTCGCATTGGAACCCGATCTCATTACAATGAGGTGGCCAGGGGAGAGTTGGAGAGGGGGAGTTCAACCTCTGTCCTGCATCAGGGTCCGATTCAAGTTCGCGTCTTAAGTCTTTCGTTGTCCATCACCTCACGTCAGTCTTTCCTTGTCGACCCCATTCGCCTGCACCTTCCTATGAAAAGGTGATTTTTTCTAATTCATTGGAAATCGGTTTTGAAAAAAAAAACACACACACACATCGGTTGTGGGTAATTTTCTTCCTCTTCTTACGGCGACGGGCTTCTCGCTCGCCAAGGCCAACCCTTCGCCGAGGCAACCGTTGCCGCCGACCCAATCGCAGTCATGCGCAAATCGTAGGTACTTGGAACGCGCTCACAGCCGTCGACGACATTTTTCGTTTGTGTCGACTTTATTGCTCAATAATACTATTGTTGTTACTGTCGCTGCTTAAGACGTCGCTGCGATGGCAGTTGTTGCTGCCATTGTTGTCGCCGATGTTATTGCTGTGGATGTTGATTCTTGAAATGACGAATGAAAACATTGAACAATTGTCAAGCTCTTCAAGCGCATCACTTGGAGGATTTTTCGATTTTGTCATTGTTTTCGTTGTGTTGTGTTTTTGTTTCTTTTTCCCCCAATCGTTCGATATTTTGACGTCGTTGTTGCTGTTGTTATTATTGTTACTGGCGCTGTTGTTGTCGCTGTTATTGTAGCTGTTGCTGCCGCTGTTGTGCAACGCCATCTGCTGTCCGAACTTCGAACAATAGAAGCCACGTGAGTCTTCCGCCGACGACGATTTCCACTCGAATTAAATGACGAATCGTCGAGCCAACGAGTCGACCCATGGAGGAGTCGGTTGGGGTCCGAGGGGGAGACGGACGCCCGAGTGGAACCCCTCGGATTTACGACCTCATCTGAGACCCCACAGAGCAATTAAGAAGGCAATAAATGTCCTCCTCCTCCTCGATTCGTAATAAATTGCAAATGCAAATCCCAACCGGGTGGCGTGTTGGCGGCGAATTCTTGCAGTAGCCCATGGATTTGGCCCAAATCCGCTGTCAGCCGAAATTCAAACCAAGCCACCGTTAGTTCGGACCGTGTTCTGGCCAGAGTTTCAACGATAGCAGCTTAAATTGTGCAATGAATTCAGAACCAGATGCTGAGGTCACCGTACTCGCAAGAAAAGCCGCGAAACCAGAAAAGTGTCGAAGCCAGAAATGATCCGTAGCCCGGAGTGGCCGACAGAGGAACCGGTAGCCGCGAACAATTGTGGCGACGACGGCCGCGGACGATCGGTTGGTCGGTCGCCAAATGAAGCCGTCAATCGCCGGCCTACGCAACGACGGCCTCGAGTCGCGCGGAACTGCGGCCGAGCGCAGAATTTCGCGGTTGTGTTGCGCGTACGCCGCGGCGGCCGACGATCGACGGCATTGACAGGAGTCGACGGAGGCGCCGTGTGCGTGGCCGAGAATGTTGTTCGCGTTGATCCAGAGGCGATTGAATCGATTTCCATCGGAGTCGACGACTGTCAAAACTGTCGCGCTTGACGTCGGGCCCCCCAGAGGATCCCCTGCATCCCCTTCGTGGTCTCCATGGTCTCCACTTCTGCCCCTCTCTCGAGTTCGCAGTCACTGCGAGCGCGGCAAGGTTGGGACGTCCGACAGCCAGATGTCAGTCAGTCACTTCATGGCCAACGTCCGCCGTTCGCCAGCCAGCATTCGTTTTCCTGTACACGACCAATGTTGTTGTTGTGGGGATTGTTTATGTTGTCGTTGTTGATGTTGTTGCTCATTGAGTGGCGCGAAATCGGAATTGGAAATAGAATCGCGACAGAAAGACAGACAGGAACAATGCGTACGAATCGGACACACCTCGAACGTCGAAATGCCATCGGGCCGAGCAACACCTCGAGCAGGAAAACAATTAGCGCAACAATAACAAATCAGCCAGAACAAACAACAATGGCTGGGAACAACAATAAAGGTGCCCTCCATGTTGGCCCGAATGTTTTGGCTAATTGCTGTTTACCAACTCCCACGACGGGCCAAGAACTTGATTAAGAAACAATAACAACAGTAACTACAACAGAAACTACAATGGGGAAACAACAAGGGAGAAATAAACGCCAGCATCCAACTCTGAGCCAATTGAGCTCTCGGCTGGCGTCTAATTTGTCGAATCAGGAAACAATTTGGCCGAGAGATCAACGCTTGGTTCGGGCCCGGCTTGAGATGCGGCCGTGCGGTGCACGAATCCGTGTTTATCCGCGATTATCGCCGAGGCATTTCTTTTGTTGCCATTTGTTGTTAGCGTTGCTATGATTACGTCGTTGCTGTTGGCCACACTGTGATTTCAGCTGCCGCACAATAGCGAAACCGCCAGCGAAACGGACGAATTTGGCTGATTATCAAAATCAGATTCGCGAGCTCTTGATTTGAAAGTGATATAAGACAACAACAATAGACAATAAGAGCCAACAGCAGCCACTCATAATGGCCAACTTATGGTTTGCTTCACTTCAGTCTCGGGGCCCTCGGCGCGGAGGCGAAACGAAAGACTTAAGCAACGAACTAGCGATAATTATTTTAAATCGCAGCTGAATGATTTCCCCTCCATTTCCATCCGCTCCCCTTCCCCACCCTTTTCCACTCGCTTCCCCACAATTGACATAAACTATCACTCGATTGATTTCTCCACCGCATTCGGTCTCCCGAAAAGTGGGCGGTGGGCGGTGTGGGAGGGGCAGCAGATGCCTCTCAATCGCCACTGAGCTGCGATCATCGATCGATCATCTCGATGCCCATGCAACGGCCGTTCGAAAACCCAACGAGTTTTGTTGTAACTCTCGATGGTGGTGTTGTTGTGGAAGCTGATATTGCTAGTGTTGTTGTTTATTCCATTATTGTTGCTTTTTTCAGTAATGTTGTTGCTCTTTTCCATATTGTTGTTGCTCCATCTTGTGTGAATGTGAATAAATTGATCGCGTTTTGCGGCAACAGCTGCGCCGACTGCTCGATTAAATGCAACATAAACGATTTGATCTTGCTGCGATCTTGTTCGCCTGGTGCACTTGAGTCGCTGGCGGTATCGTTGTAGTTGTTGCAATTAGTTATGCCTCGTTTTTGTCGTTGTTGTTGTCGCTCTTGTAATGCCAATAGCTCGACATTAAAGGCTCAATCGATTGCAAGTGACGAGAGATGCGCTCAGAGGCTGTCGATGTTTCTATCCAATCAAATCGGGAACATTTGGATTTCCGTTGAAATTATTTTAATTAAAGTTTTCTGCACTCGTACCTTGTACTCATCTGTTCATTAAATTCGTTATGAAGTTAATTGGTATTGAGTCCATCAATACTTTAAATACTTTCATTGGAATTCCGAGCAGAAAAGCGATCATTGTCGATCTCACACTGTGTGGCATTCATCGCTTTGGGTCTCGAACTTCTGTGAGGAGAGAAAGGAAACCTCTTACAAAGTAGTTGGAACCGATCGCAGTCACCGTTCGCGCCACACTCGCCCGCCGACGACGACGCTGACGATGTGTCCGATGAGGCGGCCAGTGGTGTCGCAACCGATCGCGATATTTTCCGATGGCTTTAATTAGTTCCCAGCATGCAATCAGGCTCTTGGCCAACGACGACGCATGCGGCGGACGCTCCGAGTGTCGCAGTTGCTTCGACTCGTTCCGTTCGAACATCAAAATCAAGAGCAAACTCCATGCTTCCAAGCGCTAATTACTCTGCTCCGATGCGATCGCCGTCGCATGGCCCGAGGTGGCGACCGCCACGACCGATTTGCATGTCTGCCTCCGACTGGCCACCGATCGTCATCGGTCGGCCGCTCTCGTTCCCGAACCCAGTGCGCGCTCGCATAAATTATGAGCGATCGTTTGTCGAGATACGAGCGCGAGTATTGGGCAAAAGACATACGCGCTCACTTCGGCGGACGCTGGCGCTGACGAGGAATGGATGCTCCCGAGTGGGCTCCAAATGAGTAGAGCCTCGGGTCGGCGACCACCAGGTGCGCATGAAGACTGCGACTCTTTCGATTAGTCCACGAGACGACGGGTCGATCGGCGGCGTATTTATCTTTCGTTATGTTCGTCCCAGTTTATTGCCAAATTCTTCTCGCATTTGGCAACGCTTTGCTTCCGCTCCTCGGATGACGTCGTCGTCATTATCATCGTTGTTGTTGTGGTTGTTTTTGTCTAGATCTCTCCGAAAATGTCTGCGGTTTTGCGCGGGCGTTGCTCGTCGTCGCAAGAGTTTCAGCAACAATTGCTGTTTTTTTTGTAATTGCTGCTGCCGTTGTTGGCATACAATTTATGAAAATTGCTCAATATTGTTGCTGTTGTTTTTGTTATTGTAGTTGTTGTTGCCACTGCTGTGCCTGCCACGGCGCAGCCGAAGGATTGATGCAACATGAGCTGCCAACAAAAGAACCGCAAAATCGATGAAGAAAACTTTGGCGACGCCAGCAGCGGCAGCGGCGGCAGCAATCGCAACAACAGCAACCAGAACAACTGCGATAAATCAAAAACTTTACGATGCCATTGAGACGCTTTTTCTGCACAAGGCGGCGACCCGAGGGAAGACTGTAGCGCCCTCCCAAAGGCCTCGGCCCATTGACAAAATTACCACAGCCACGCGAAGGTAGCGCAAGAAAAGACCCATCGATTTGCCTTCGTTCGACTTGGGCAACGCTTCGAATCCGTGAAAGATCATTTCTATTGCTGGTGCTGCTGCTGCTGCTGCTCTGCTGTAGTTGTAGTTCTCGCTGTGGTTGCAAATGTTGCAATGACAGCGCGGCGTTGCCAATCGCCCCGGGGAAACGTGAAAGGGTGCGATGTCTTTGTCTTCGTTCCCAAAGCGTTGCGAGCGCCCCCGCCGCCGCCCCGGGAACCTTTGAGCGCCCGACTAAATGTTAAACCAGGCGCAGGCCACGGCGTAAATGTCAGGAGCCGACCCGAACCGAGTCGAGCCGAGCGGATCCCGGGTCGAGGAGCGGAGAAACGCAATTTCGCGGAACAAGTTGATCGTGGCAGGAGAAGCCGTTAACAACCGATGGCACTAGCAACAATAACAGAAAACAACAAGAACAAAAACTGAATTACAATTACAACAACGACAATTACAACTACAACAATAACTAAACGTCTCAACCACTTGACCTTTGCTTTCATCGGTCGACTGCGATTTTCTTTCAAGGTGAATCTCTTCTGGTTGAACTCGGTTTTATTGCTCTCATTGTCTAGCTTTTCATTACTATTGTTGTTGTTGTAGTTGTTTTCGCTCCTGGCACCGTGTGCTGTGCAGCAGTTGTTTGTTTGTTGTTATAGTTGTTGTTGTTGTTGTCAGTCTGCACAATGGCCACCGGAAGCAGCCCATTAGGCCAGAGCAAAGAGCTCGGACAATTAGTCGCATTCACTGGAGTCATTTGCGTTTAGCAAATGGCTTTTGTTGTCGTGTCATTGTTGTCGGCCGTCGTCGTCGTCGTCAATGGTTGGCTACGCCAGTCAGTCGGTCTTATGGCCAGATTTGCATATCTGCGATCGCGATCAGCCGCACGAAACCATCGGACCTGAGCGACCTGAGCAGCCTTCGTCGACTTCCGCTTGACTTCATTTTCATCGACCTACACACAAAAGGGGTGGGAGAAAATCCCTTCAAGCGCATCCCTCCCCCCTCTCGGTTCCACGAGCCATTCTGCTTTGAAGATATTATGGACTTCTGTCTATCGTCTGCCTAATTGTGATCATAAAACTCTGATAAGCTGCCAATCGGTGTCTATCACGGGATGATGCAACGACTGGATTCACCGCGGACCATCTCGGGTGCCCCAAGAGTCATCGACTGCCCCGTTACGTCATGGACCTGTTGGGGCCGCAGGTGCAGGCAGCAGACGCTCCTCGAATTCGAAGAAATCGAAGCCAACTCTAAGACGGCTGTCCTCTGAGGCGATAATTTGTCTCGATTGATGAAGCATAACTTTTCACTCAAACAGTTTTTGACTTTTATTGAAGAGTCAGCGGATTTGTCAATCCCAGCGATCACATAGTCCTGTGGTAGCTGATGATCTTCGGCCCCTTTCATCTCTTGTCCCGCCTTCACCCATCCATCGGACTCATTATTCAAACCACTGACCGTTGGTGGTTTCGATTGGAGTTCGCGGTTGAAGACAAAAGACTGAGGAAGCGAATGCGGTGCTGCTTCCTGACAGCCAGCAACCGCAAATCATTCTGCTCTAATCGCCAGCGGAGAGTGTTCACGATCCGAACACAATCAAATATTGACATCATGCTGTGCAAATAAATATTTATTGCTGAGCAAACAGAGGTTTCCACCAAAACATTTGGTGGCTGCGTTGTTTTGACCGATGTCCGCAAACACTAAGCGGCCGAAAGGAACCCTTGGCCACATAAATATCCACGCTCGATGACTATCGATGGACCCCGGGGCCAAACGTCAGTCGAGCAGTTGTCGTTCTTGTTGTTGTCATTGCTGTAAACAAGCGTAATCAAATAAATCGCGCTGTGCCTAGAATCGAGATTGACTGCGGCGAACGAACGAACCTTAGCCGAACTTTGTCAAAACTTGAAACTTGTTGAGCAGCAGCGACAGCGACGTCGACGGCGACAAGAAAAAAACATTCCATTGTGTTGTTCTAGCCACGGCTGCCATAAATATCCTTTGCCATAACATTACTCCAGCCCTCTTGCCGTCTCTGTCGCTCACCCAGGAGGGGAAGCCAAACTGCGTGGCGCATTGCATTTGCATAGAAATAACGAGGCAGCCGCTGTCAGCAGCAGGCTATCGATTTCAGTTGCCACTGCGCCAATTTGGCAACTTGTTGCCGCTGCGACTACTGCAGATGTTGTCAGCGGCTGACATTGTTGCAAGTTCCTCGGGTCAGAGAGTGCAGAGCTTGTGGGTTTTTGCCCGATTGGAAATTCATTTGCGATTGAGTTCGTTTTCATGGGCGATTCGATTCATGCTGGCATCGGCGCAGAAGGAAATAGGTCGCTGATGCTTGTCCTTGACTGGTTCGCAGCGAAGAGACGATGGAACGATGAATGAACGATGAACAGGCGACTCATTTGTCTCTCCCTCTCTCTTATGGCGCCTCATCTCGGACGCTGCGTGACCCGACGAACCAGGAAGCGCTCTGCAGAACAAATGGATCATGTCCACATTTATGACGGATCATAATCGACCCGGAGGCAGTTCTCATTTGTCTCTATTTCAGAGCCGGGTTCTTAGGAGTGGCGGTCGAAACGATGGAGTTTATTGACTGACGTGAATTCGCCGACTCATGCGCGGACATAAAGAATCGGCTAGTCGTCAGACAAAAGACGACTAATGGAGCGTTCAGCGGGTTAAACGATTGTCGCCGTCGAGCAGCCTCTGATAGTGAAACTGACTCCGATATCGATCGGCGATCAGTCAAACGCCTCCGAGGCGAGGCGGGGGGGGGGGGGTCGATTCTGACGAGGCGTCAATCAGTCGAGACGACGTGTCGAACACTTTGTTTACAACTCACGAGATAATTGTCGGCGAATGCGAGAAGACGTGAGCTCGACACCTGCGAAACAAAAGACTTGGGCAACGAACGCGCCAAGTTCGAAATTTGAATCGCTCAGAGAACGGCGGAGGCGCTTCTGCGATGACTCAAAGCCTCAAGGCGAGACGCGCTGTTGCAACAATAAATTGCCGACACTATTGCCTCCAATTACAACAACAATGAGTCCACTGCAGAACGCGATGAAAATTTTAATGGAAAAATTATTATTATTATTAGTGGCGAGTTGGGATTTCTAGAACAAATATATGATATGTTTAATTAAAATTTGTATTCCGTTGGCAATGCGGCTGGCAACGCGACCCACATGCACCGCAGCCCGGGGTCTCGGCTGGAGTCGAAATTAATTAAATTAACGAGATCGAAATTAAAGCCCCGCCGAGGTGAGCCCCAGTGGGGGCGGAACCCGATGGGCGGGGGTCGGTGCCGGGGGCTGGGAGGCGTGTCAGTCACCACGACAAGTCAACAGCCCAGTCAACGTTCTCAACATCGGCATCGACTCAGCTTTGGTTTCGTTTTCATTTTCGTGATGCGATCATCAATCTTCTAATTAAAAAATTCTGCCGTTCATGGCTCGTGTTGGAACTCGTTCCGATCCGATTCGCAGTTCAAAAACCTTCTCTGTTTCATGCCGTTCATGTTGTTTTTATTTTCGTTATTGTTGCTTTCTTTTTGCAAACTAAATCGTTCTCGTTCTCCACCACCAGCTGCTCCGATTGATCAATTAGATGCATCTAAACGATGTGATCTCGTTTCGATCTTCTTGTTTCGTGTTCAGTGGATGTTGCTGCTAATGCCTTGTTGTTATGGTTATTGTTAGTAGTAGATGTTTTTGTTGTTGCAATTAGTTAAACAACAATTCCGATTTTGCTGTCATGAGATGGTTCGACTTTAAAGGCACAATCGGGCCAATCACGCCGCAAGCGACGAGAGGAGATGCGCTTGCAATGGCGATGAATGGTTTCATTAAAACTGAGGAGCAAATTCACTAGCAACAACATCAACAATAGCGACATCAACAGTAGCAACAGTCATTACAGGGTGATCCGTATTGAGGCTAGCGATCAACTGAAAAAATGTAAAACACGAAATTTTAAGATATGTTCATGCCATGTAAATTTCGAGGCACGAAATTTAATATTGAACATATGAGTTACATGGATTTAAATTACAAAAAATATATAATAAAATTACATGTAAAATTTGTACAAGTGGAGTACACCAAAGGCCAGATGTTAACATCAATATCAGAAGTAATAATTGGCGACAAATCGCAAGAAATCTGTATTCTTTTTTTATGTTTCTCACAAATTGGGTTTCATTAGCTGACTATTAATAGAGCTCCCGGCCAGTGCGAAACACCGGGAGGCTTAG
The DNA here is from genome assembly GCA_017309665.1 of Coelopa frigida. Lineage (NCBI taxonomy): Eukaryota > Metazoa > Arthropoda > Insecta > Diptera > Coelopidae > Coelopa > Coelopa frigida. The sequence continues at coordinate 7,487,568 of CM029564.1, read as the reverse complement.
ACTAACGTGGCTTCGCTAACGATGTCCACGGGTCAAGTAGCGTCCTTGGTCGACCATTGGCCCGATGGTCACGTGCCATTGGACGACGCATGCGACACCTGCGGTGACATTGTGTGTGATTTACATGCTCGCATGTCTTGTGAATTTCACTCGCTCTTGGGTCCAGTTCGAATCGGTTCAAGTCGGGTGCAACAAGTGTTTCCAATGAAGGCATCATTAGCATTTTCATGTCGCAGCAATCAACGGCCCATTCGTTGTAGGGACGACAGGCGGATCACGACCCGTAGACCGGATCGAAGAATTTCAAATCTCTGCTTTTGTCACATCCATTCGATGTCTGTGGCTTGTATTTCTGTCGCTCATGTCTTTGGAATTCGAACAAAATCATTGTATTGTATTAAGCGCTATCATGTGAAAGAACTCCCTTTAAGATGGGTTTAAGATTCGTGATTGTGGAAGATCGTGCCCTGAGTCTTTTGATGGAATTTCGTTAAAAGCCTCACTAAGCCCCTTACATAAAGCGTATTTGCAATTGAATAGAAATCCGTCGGAAGCGCACGATCAAGAGTCGAAAGCGAATGACATTCCATGAACGAAAGTGAATAGAAATGTGAAAAAGCGAAGAAGGCGTGAGCAATAGAGAGCGATTATATAGGAAATAATTCAAGCGGAACAAATCGAAATCATAAAAGATTTATTGGTCAGGAAACGACAAAACTCGTCCCCTCCTCTGGGCAGCTCTTCGTTTCAACAATTTACGACTGTAAATTGATGCGAAATTAATTTAATGCAAATTGCGACAGTGTGTTCTTGAGCAATTATTTAATCGATGCCACAAGTCAGCGCTCGTCACCGCCTGCGACGGTAGCATATAAAATTTAATTAAAACCGACACCTCATCCATTCGGCAATCGTGATGCAGATGGCCTGGGGGCGGGACGAGGGCGAAGGCGCGAGTCTACTGCATGTTCTCGAGTACAACTCGAGCGCTGCCACTCGACTGAATTCGATTTCATGTAGCAATTTATGGCAGTGACAAGTGGCAGCCCCGACCACAGCAGCCACGGCAGATGAGACAGCGGCGAGAACGCTGCATCACTGCGCCAGAAGCAGTCGCGTTCAGCCGAATCGAGCCGATCCAACAAGAGCCAGCCGAGAAGACGACGGCGCGAAAGAGGCGGCTGCGTTCTGCGCAGTGCTTCAAGTGCAGACGTGCATCAAGAGTTTGGTCGGACTCAGTCTCCGACGGCCATTTGGATTTATTGACAAGTGGTTGCTGTGGTTTTATTAGGAAATTGTCACCGTGAATCAAAGCCATCACTTGGACTTGAAACTCTGGCATCAACGCCGAGATCTAATGAATAATTTGCATATATTTTTATTTTACAATCTAGATATATCGAGAATTTGAATGATGTCTCTTCGGACCAAGTGTCGCAACTTCTGAGCCGTGATTAAGGAATCTACTGTTAAGCGAAGCGTTAAGCAACGCGCCGTCAAGAGTCGAGCTGGAGTGCGTCGTTGGGAAAAATCTGGCAGTTGCGGATTTCATGGCGATTAAACAGAAGCCCGCCGAATTCACTCCAATGGGAAGCAGAATTACTAACGCTACAACGAACTTCCACCATCGTTTCTCAGTTGCTCCGCATTGCTGTAGAAAAACTCAGTTATCAATTTCATAACCCAACTTGCAACTTGGGCATCAATTGTCTTCTCATATGTATGTAAAAATCACAGAGCTTGTATTAATTTGATCTGATTAGGAATGGAATCCGCATGGGATGGAAACTGGTTGGGAATTCGTTGATCCGCGGACGACGAAAACAATCGTTTGTGGCAGCCTGCGAATGTGATTTTGAAATTATTATTTCCGTAATTTTGGTAAAAAAACATCGCTGTTGATTCTGTTCAAAGACTTTCAGTCTCATGTTTGATGTTGGTTCGAATGCGGTTTTCCAAAATACATGACTAAATTCTACATACGGACCAAATATTACCAAAACTCAACTGTTTTTTTTACTTTTTTTAATTTTTTTAACAAAATTCTGTAATTTTGAAACAATGGGACGATTCAATTATTTAAATACTAAATTCGTATTCGGTTTTGCTTTCTAGTGGTCTTAGTTTAATCTTCCCATAATCCTGAAACTGAGTGCTCAAACGAAAGTCCTTCAGATTCCCATCCACTGCCAATACCATGAGCCAAGGCCATTAGATTTACTAGCTATGGTATGAAAGAAATAAGTAGGGAGTGTTATCGACGCTCGTCAAATGACGAAAGCCACCAACGACGGCCGGACCGCTCGATCGGCCCAATCGGATCACGATCATAAGTAGATGGGGTCATTGGCCCAACGCCGGCCACTGACTGGATGCTGGATGCGTTTCACCACCCGTTTCGCTGGCGAAGAAGTGGCGATAATGACGAGGAAAGTGAATCAGGAGTAGACGTGCCATGATGTGCCGAAGTTGCCACCTTTTCGTGCGCGTGATTCCAGGGCACTAAATCAGCGCATTCGACGAGTGTCGATGTTGAGATTAATTTTTTGAGGTTGATGTAACACTTTCACCAGCAGATTTATAACGGGTCCGAGTGTTTGAACAGAGATTGAAAACATGAAAACGAAACACATAATATTTTCGTGTTTTACCACCATCGTATGTTCCGTGGTGTGTTTTCGACCGCGTCCGAACGCTGGGATAATCATTAATTATTGCGCCATGACTTTTTGCAGCAATTAATTTGAGGAGTTCCCATTCCCATCGGTGTCGATCCATCCCTCTCCATCTGCTCCCCGCCTCGACTCTAGTCCTCTCCTTCTTCCCTCATCTATCTGTTCATCCTCCCCCCTTTTCGCATTCTTCGAATTCGATTCACCTTTCATTCAGGCGTGGTCGTGGTCACGTGATTTATCGATGATCCTTTTAGCCATATTTTCACCTAATAAATAATAATAAATAATCTACATACATACATCCATACATACATACATACATACATACATACATACATACATACATACATACATACATACATACATACATACATACATACATACATACATACATACATACATACATACATACATACATACATACATACATACATACATACATACATACATACATACATACATACATACATACATACATACATACATACATACATACATACATACATACATATATACATACATACATACATACATACATACATACATACATACATACATACATACATACATACATACATAAACTCCCCTCTTCTTTCGATTACCAACTACTTACCATTATTTCTTTCGTCTCAAAAACCCACCCAAACCCCATCACTGGGCCTTGTCCACCTGACGATAGGCCTCTGGATCGATCCGGCACCCGGGAGACACTGGGCTTAGACAACTACCACTACCACAACCTCAACCCCCACCCAACCGCTCTAAACCGCACAATCAACATCGTGTTAATTGAACTCATCTGCGGCAGAAGCGTGCGCTGCTGCTGGGGCCATGGGCCAGCGACTCCGACTTCGACTTCGGCTCCACGCAGGTTACAGTTACCGGTTCACGATCAGCTGTTCGCACAGTCGCAGCCGCAGCATAGGCCAGAGCGAGATGGCAACAAAACAAACCACTCACTTTCATTCATAAACACCGAACGAGCGGTCGGGGTCTGAGCCCGATGAGTGCGGAACTCGGCGGCTCGGCGCGATCAGTCGTCGATCGGCGTTCGGAGGAAGCGTTACCGAGGCTCGTGTCTCGTGTGTGATTGTTGTGATATACAATTTTTGTGATATAGCAGTGCTTGTTGTCGTTGTTGTTGAGGTTGTCGTAGTCTTCACTTTGCCAGATCCCTGACCTCATTGGAGAATATTCTCGAGAGCTCTTCTTTCCACTTTCTCTTCAAGACTTCGATCCCTACCGGAAGTCGTTATTTACCGGAAGGAAGTGACGTCTTCTTTCGGGACCGAACTTCAACTGCATTGGTGTGAATATTCATTAATTGAATTTATTTTAAAATATTGTTATCCTCTATCGAATTTTATTCCATTGTCTTTGAATAGTTTCGAAGTCGGTGAAACATTTGAAACTCGATATCGCACGCGATCGCATAAAATTTAACGCTCCGCCAACAGAGACGACCGACCGACCACACGTCGTTGGGGCTGCTCTGGGTCTGGGTCCGGCTCGGACAAGTTTTCGGATTACACAACAATAACAACTGCAGCTACAACAACAACAATAACAGCAAATATAACAACAAAAAGACTACCGATAAGAGCAACGCCAACAAGATACCAACATAGAAACGTGCGCGCCCCTCGTGTCGTGTGTGAAAATTCAGTGACCTCCGGAACCGGCCACCATCGAGAGAGAAAGTGAAATCTCTCGCCGGACGCCTCATTTGAATAGTTGCTCTGATCAGTTTGCAGCCTCCCCGCGTTCCCACCTTCTTCGAACACTCCATTCGTTACCCCGAAGCTCCCAGCATGGCTGCAAGGCGGAGAAGTGTTCTCATGGCGCTCTACGTGTTCCTCGCCGAGGCCGCAGCAGCCTCGGCTCCCCAGTTGACGACAGCGACGCCGACAACGAGGGTGGCCGCAGTCCCAGGTGAGTCTGAGAAACGACTGCTGCCTGTCGTTCGTCCCACCCGGAAGAGATTTCTCCACTCATCACATCTCACACATCTCCACTGGAAAGTGAAACTCCTCACTGGGAAAAGTTCATCCTCAGTGGGAACCTCTGAATCGACGACTGACTGACTGACCCAGTTCTCTGAATCTGCACAAGTGACAACAATGCCTCCATTGTTGTGTGGTTTCTCTTTCCCTTCTCATCGAAAACGTGAGAAAATGCATTGCTGACGAAGAGGGAGGGAGGGGGTCATCGACTCTCACACATCTGTCCTTTGATGGATCGATATCTCGTCGACGATCGACACTTCGTCCCTTGGTCCCCGACCCGCGATGAAATTTTCCCACCGCGTTACTCACGAGTTTAATATGAATTAATTAATTTAATAATTTATTAATGCATTTGCCAATTAATTTGCAACTTAATTTGCAAATTAATTCATAAATGCGCACATTCTGTTGGTCATGGTTGTTTCTTATCGTCCGATGCCCGGTGCCGGCAGCGGATCTGGCTCGGAGTCAGATGCAACCATGCCCTGAACCGGCCTCCAATTGCGAAATCTCAAATCAATTTGAAGAGGATTTTAATCGATTTTTAATTGATCGTCGGCTGGGCCCAATCGAAGCTGGGTCGCCGCACCCCGAAGGGCGGCTTGGGAACCCATTGCAATGCGACTGCGATGATGGATTCAGATTCAGCCGCCAACGTCATCAACATCAGCATTGGAAGTGGGATAGTAATCGGTTTTCGGCAAAATCATTTTTCATAATTTCCCAATAATCGTCGAAAATCAAAATTTCAAATCTGAGTAATCGTCGATGGAGTCTGAGTCTGGGGGGCAGCCGGAGGGTCCGATGCGACGGCGGGGAGCTTGGCTTAATTAACAGAACACGTCCGTATCGTTTGTTAAGCAACAAGGTTGAGGCCGAAGAGGTATTCGCTGCATTCGCAATCAAAACTTGTCCGCGGGGTTGGTGGGGATGGAGGGGTTAAACGTGTGTGTGTGTGTGTGTTGGGCTCTCCTTTGTCTTTGGTGGATTTGGTTGGTCTTTACGTCGACAGCCAACCACACTTCATAAATATCTCAATTTGTCATGCAATTAAGTCAACATGTCCAGGCCCACATGTCTCCAGATCGCGAACACACCTCGACACGCGTCGCCAGTTCTAGGTCTATGCCCATGTCCAGGTGGAAGGGCGCACCCGGGCTTCGGTGAGGGATCGAGGTATGTCTTGAAGAGGGGGGGTTTAAGGAGGGGAAGGTGTGGTTCAAGGAATTCCAGGGGAGTGCCTCAAGCTTAGTATTGAAAAGTTTTGAGCCGTTGAAGGACTCAACAGCAATCCAGGGATCCCCAGAGAAGAAGGCGAAATATTTTGCGGAAATCCCACAAAAGTCCAAAGTCGAGTCTCAGATGGATGTCATACTCCACTCTACGATAAAGCCATGGATATGGTGGGGGCCGAAGGTGTTCGTATGCAAATGACATGCAAAGCGTGACAATCAGAGCGAAAGCAATAAACTCGGATTATGGCTGCAGACAATGGATGAATGACTCGCACGATGGCGTGGTGGCCGGATCAGTAGATGGAGGGATGGGTGGATGGATGGAGAGATGGGTGGATGGAGGAATCGGTGGATCAAAAGGTGGACGGGGAATGGATGCTGGATGGAGTGGGCTGTTGTCAGCTCGAAACATGATTTCACAGCGACACGCGTCAACGCCTCGCTCGATTTGCGATGCAAATGGGCCGCTTCTTGACAACTGATCGGTTTCGGATGCGAGACCGAGACTCCAGTGGTTTCCAATGAAAACAAGGCCCTGCCTTGATTTGCTCGTCCCACAATTCGCAGTGGTCGGGCTTCGTGGTGAATGCGTGGTACTCTTCCAAATCGGACGCATTCCACCAACAGCTGGAAGCGCAGCCGTTGCTTGACATTTGCGCCGCCACCAACGGCGACTTCTGCTGCCATCGACGATGGGTTTCGCTGCCGAATTCGGTCAAATGTGGAGCGTGCATCGCGTCAAGCCGTCATCTCCGCAACTCCGACGTCGTCTACACGATGGCTCCGCGGCTGATCGTGATCACCATCTCCCATTGTTCGAACCCCTCCGATCGATCGACCGAATACCATCGCAGTGGGTTCTGAATTATTTATGAGTTGGTTCTCGCCACCCGTCGCCTGTCTAGTTCGTTGGGGCCGCAGTCGTCGAACCCACCTATTGCGCCTACGATGACATTCTTCGCATATTCCAAACGATCTGCCAATGCGAAATCCGATGCAGTTCATTTCCTCCAACGTGTCGACGTCTGCCAGCATCAGAATCTCTTGGTTCGACTCGACTCGAGTTGGGCCAAGTCCACGGCTCGATTTGCATGGGGCCCGCACCCTTGCACTGGTCCCTTGTCTGGGAGGCGTGCGAGGTGTGTCGCCAACAACAACAACATCGGCTAATTAATGAACGAGGCGAACTCGGCTCTGCTTCGTCGCTCTGGGCTGCGACGTCGGTGGCGACTGCGAAACCCGCCTGAGGTCAAACTGATTTGCGGTCTTAGACGCGGATAACGCGGCGTATTCGCAATTAGCCGCGCGCCGGGCGGTGTTGCCAAAGCACCCTTTTGTCGCGGACAGACAGAGAGAGAGAGAGAGAGAGACAAAGCTGACACGGCGATAGACTTGCAAATTGATTGAATTCCAATTCGATTTTGGGCAACCTTTGGCCACGCTTAATTACGGCCCGTCTTCGCCGCTTTGGTCGCCGCCTGGCATCACTCTCTCGGAGCTGTCTGGGGTTACGCAAACTGCGACGCCTTATATAAGCACCATCCATCATAATCGATCGCCGACTCTGGCCGCACCCCTCGTCCGATCCACCGGCGAACAATGGCTTAGAATGGCTCAGGCTGGAGTTGCGAAATCTCACACAAGAGCCTGCAATTAAACTGCATCCAAGCCAGCCCCATCTCGCCGGTCTGCCCAGTGGTCGCTGCAGTGGACGCCGGCGTGATCGACGAAGATCTCGGCTGTCGCGTGCAACGCCTCCCACGGTGTCGACGGTGTCGCGGTTATTTATGGAAGCCGTGCTCATGACTTTAGCCGCCTGCGGAGGTCAACCGCGTCGACTTCGGTTCGGATGACGTCGCTGCTGCCTCGATCTTGGAGTCAGTGGGTTCTCGACGGGTTCTTGGGCCAATGACGTTGGCCAGCAGCCATGGAGCCATGACTAATACGATGGTCTTCTCAAAGCATACACGATAATTCTTTCTTTGACTCTAGGAATCGTGAGATTCATGCTCCGGAGTCGTTTTAAGGTTGCCTTCTTTAGAGTATCATTATTATTCACTTTTCATCACATCGAATGGAGCATCACTAGCTTCATTTAATTATAACTAAATTAATAACTCCGAAGAATCACGGCTGACACTCGCTTTAAACCTTCAGCTTCTCGGAAAACTTCGACAGCACTTTTCACATTCGCTTCACTCTGAGGTTCCTCCACTTGACCACTTAACCTCCAGTCACCACCCACTCAACCGATCGCTTCACGCTCTCCGCCCAGCCCCGCAGCGGGTGCTGAGCTCATCAGTTCCAGGCATTGCGACGACGTTTGCAGCTTCTCGTGACATTGGGGCGCCTCATTCTAGATCCCACCACGTTCTGAGTTGTTCTCCATCTCCAACAAAGGTGATTCTGTTGACTCTACTTCTCCACAGCCTTTTGTTTCCATCTCCATCGCCTCACTCTGCCTCTCATTCTCATCGCTTCACGACAGAGTCTTCTTTGTTCTCGTGTAAATATTATTTATTTTCGTCACAAATGCACAAATTATGAATAAATCTGCTGCTGCTGCGATCGAGTCGAGGTGCGACGGAGCGGTTGCCGTTGGCCATGGCGGGGTCGCACTTATGGGCTTGTCTCCCAGACAATTTGTTGCTGTTGTAATTTCTATGCTCAATCAGCAGCAATTGATCGCCACCACCTCCATAATGAGCGCTGGCTTCCACAAGAGCAGCAGAGAGCTTTCAATGCGAAGTTATCAGACTAAAGACTGCCGGAGGTTCTGCACCCGGGTGAAGGCCTCAGACACAGGGATGGGATCCGGGTCAGAGAACGTGAGAACCGGGTTTCGGTGGAGGGGATGAGAACACAATGGTTCTATTCGACAAGAAACAAGTCGGTGGTTTGATTATTCCTTTCCTCCTCTGTTCAACATTCTTTCATTTCACTCTCACTTCTTCCAGGTTCTCCCCCCGACTTGACGATGGCGCCCAACGAGTTCACCTCCGTCACCGTGCTCCGCTCCCAGGAGCAGTCCTTCCCGCCGATCCTCCAGAGCGGCTTCGTCCCCATGGCCCAACCACTGATCGCGGCTCGGGCCGACGTCCGCCCCCCGCCGCACTTGTTCCACTCGCAGGCGCCGCCGCTGGGCCACACACGTTCCTTCCACCCCTCGCCGCCCAGCCCCGTGACGCCCAAGTACGTCGCGCCCCATCCGAACCCGCGTCCCAGGCCCGACCAGGTCAGGGCGCCCTCCCAGCGAAGCTTCGACGCGGCGCTGCTGGGCTCCGGCGACTTCGGCGTCATCCGCGGCGGCACCTTCTACCCCGCGGAGGAGATGCCCTACCACCCCGAGGACAACAGCGACCTGGGCGACTTCTACGGCGAGGCAAGCGGCGGCCACGCCCACGCGGCCTCCGAGGGCTTCGTCGAGCGCTACACGTATCCCGAGGAGCAGTTCGAGCACTTCCGCGACTTCGCCGACCTGAAGACGCCCGCCGAGGGCGCCTTCTCCCAGTTCCTCGTGGTCTACGCGGCCAAGAACTCGACACGGCCCGGGGATCCGCCGCACCCGCACCCCAAGAACATCTTCGAGCAGTTGGAGTTGCTGGACCGCGAGAAGGCCCTGGAGGAGGAGGAGGCTAAGGCGGAGAAGAAGAAGAGCAAGCCCCATTCGAAGGCCAAGGCGAAGCTGGCCAAGACGAAGCTGCAGAAGCGGTACCACAAGAAGAAGCCCAGCGCCAAGGAGCTGGACTACGAGCCATTGTTGGCCCTCAGCTAAGGGTGGTTCCGAGAACGATGGAGCCGTCAAGGACTCCCTCGACGCGGAACACGGTGCTGAAGAATCTTCTAGGCTAAGTAATTTATAAGTCCATTTCCATAGAGTTCGATGTGCATTTCACTGTAATTTATATGCAACCATTTATTTATACATGTACCGACTAGGATAAGCCACGCAATGTTCTGTGCAATAAAACTTTACTCCTTCCTTCTTTTCCCAACTCACAGCTGGTTTTCTTTCAGTGGGCGCTGGGGCCGAGTTCTCTTCCTAAATCTTTCGATTCACCGATAGCTTCCTGAGTAGTTCGAGTCACTGTCGTTGGAGTAGTTCGAACCATTGTCGTTGGAGCCATTGATTGCAGAATCAATCATCAAATCGCTCCACGGCTAATGGCTCGATTCGAGAACAATATCAAGTGTTTGTTGGCGCAGACGATGAACCGAAAAAAAACCCGGCGAAAACACTCGACAGTCGCAATTAAAAGCTTCCGCAAATCACTCGATCACGAGACTCAAAAATTAATTAAGACATCTCGGTGGTCGATGGCGATCAATCGGTCGAAACCGGTTCGGGGGCAGAACAATGGCTGTGGTGTCGAGGGGAGGGGGAGGTGGCGCAGGCTCCCCTGAAAAACTGAAAAACCGCTACCAACTACAAGGCGACACCTTTCACTTTGTCACCGGGCCTCAGAACCCTCGGACCGGGGGTCGGGGGAGACATTCTCGATTTGTGCACAAACACACACAATACATAAATTATTCGCCGGCGACTTTTAATTGGCCATTGAGTGAGTCAACGAGGTGCATAAACATTGCGAAAGTTTTGTTCAGCCCCAGCGCTCAGCCGGCGAGTTCCGCGTTGCTCGACACGGCATCGTACTCGGTGTTGCCAGATCAACACGAGCCCGAAGGAATCGATGGAGAGTCGATGGAAGAAACCACAACTCAACTAATGCGATGATCACAACCATTATCAACGCAAATGGTATGGATCAGGTCGCTGCGTCGATTTAAAAGGTCATGTGAGTTGAAATCATATGCTGGGAGATCGTGCGAAGATTTCTTGATTGATCGCTCCAAGTTGTGGAATTTATGTTGAGCACACGTTCGCGTGACATTTAGGAGACTTATAGAACACCAACTGATCGTCATCTGTTCAGAATGCTCGAGAATCCTCTCGAGAACCTCGTGCCCACTCTGTGTCGAAGCCGAAGCTTTGAGAGGTTGCACTCACTTCGATCGATCATGATCGATCGTTCTTTGAGTTGGCAGCACAGCGTCGTCTTCACTGCGTTGGCCATAGGCCAAGGCGTAAAACCTAAAACTTGACCCGGAAATATTGACATTGGCAGCAAAAGATCTCAGGTCGCCTTCACTTGGCTTCGAGCCTCGCAGCAGGTGTCTGCTTCATGTCTGAAATCATCCTGCCACAGAGCCATTAGAACCATGTGTGAATATATGTGTGTGTGTGAGTGTCGTGACGTCACAGCGCTGCCAAATGCCACTCCGACCAAGCGGTCGTGTCACGTCGAGTGCCACTGCGTCCCAGACCATGGCATCGAAATTGGATTTTCATTATTAATTGAAAATAAACTCTCAACACAGAAATGAAAAATCCAAACAGAAAACTCAACTGCAATAACAACAATTTAGCAACAACAACAATGTAACAACAACAACAATGTAGAAACGACAACAATTTAGCAATAACTACAATGTAGAAAAAACAACAACAACAACGCAAGAACAACAATGTCGCAACAACAACAATATCTCTTTCGTCTCTGTTCTAACCGTGATGCGACGTCGATTGTGGAAAATCATCGCAGCGATGGAGTCGTTGTTGGAATTGTTGCTGCATTTGGTGGTCGTGGACGGAATCGTTGCTGTTGCTGTTGTTGTTGTTGGTGTCAGTGTCGGTATCGTTGTCGACGTCGTTCTGGCGAGTGGTTTGTCTTGAAATAATTTATATTCCAGCTCGGATTGACATTGACCAAACAACATCGCACTCGACGCACACTCCGCCAATGGCAATTGATCGAGACGACGCATCGACGGTCGACTGTCGGAGAGGCGGACGGATGCAGTATCACGAAGAGGCCACCAGGGCCAGTGCGGTGGCGTTCATGGGAAGCCAATCAACTGTCGTTATACATACAACCACAATATATAGAATACTTGCTCTCTGACCTCAAGCCATCAGATCGAGTTGGCTGCCAAGAGTCGATGGGTCATGATTGATTCCGATCTGTTTCTGGGCTCGATCCGTCGTCGGAGTTCGGTACCGTTCTTAACACGTCCGAACTCAACGTTGTCAATTTAGTCGGAGAAGATCCATTACCCCGTTGCCCCCTCTGCCCTGCCGGTTCACCTCGCCCATTGAAACGACTTGGGTACGACTTGAGCTGCTAATGGCACCGCACACGAGTCGCATACTAATTCACTGCTTCCCTAGACTAGAGTGCGAGCCCAACATTAGACCACGACTAATGCTGACGTCGCCTGACCTCAACCTTGTCGGTGACGACTTTGATCGCGTACTTTTGATATGAAACTGCGACTGCGTCTACGGCACATTCCAAGCGTGTGTGTCACCGTCGACAGTGTTGGGTTTAGACCTTCTCGTCTATTATGCGAGTATTAAAATACCGCAGTTATCTCTTAGAAGATTCTGTGTTCGGGCATCTGTGTATTGCTTGCAATTTATCAGCCCCATGGGATTCCGTTTCGCATATGTCAACATTAGTAGATCGACTCTAGGGACTACTTTCATCGTGTATACCGGATGCAATTTTGGTATCAAAAAATCCGCCCACATTCAAACGGTATTTAAGAGAATGACTTATCTTCATCGCATTAGTCGATTGTGCAATTTCACAATTAATTATACTAATAATTGTCATATTAATTGATTAATCGTGGCATCATGGGAAACTACTTGATAGTCGTGATCTTTCTGTATTTCTCTGCGAGCCGAGCAGAGTTCCAAGTCACGCCCTTAGCCCACAAAGGTAGGACTCACTGTATTATCCTCAGCCTCGTGTGCCGAAATATCTGAATCATTACAGAGCTGGTCAACGATCTCACGCACTTGGACTCTTTCCTTAAACTCGGTCAGAAGTACTACTTCTTTGAGGACCAAGTGAAGGTAAGTCGTCATTACACTTAGCGGATCATATAAATGTTGTATCTGCTGTTCCAGGTGAACTGGTACAAGGCGGCCCACCTCTGCCGACTGAAGGGCAGCCAATTGGCATCCATCGAGTCGCGGGAGGAAATGGAAGCTATCCAGGCCCACATGAGGGAGAAAGGCTACTCGGCCGACAAATGGTTCTGGACGTCGGGCAACGATCTGGCCGCGACGAGGAACTTCGAATGGCTGGGCACAGGAAAATCCTTTCAATACACTAACTGGTCTGCTTGTCAACCAGACCTACCCAATGTAGAGCACTGCGTCCACCTTTGGCTGAGGCAGAACGCGTTCAAATGGAACAATTGGCAATGCGGCAAGGCGGCCTACTACATATGCGAAATCAACAGCCCGTCGTTGGTTCTTTTCTCCTATTGGTGAATTGACTCCTCTCATATCATATCTATATTCCTCTATATTCCATATCTATGTATACTCCTAAAAGTTAAAGCGTTTAATCGCAGATTGATTAATGAAATAACACTGACTATTAATTAATTTTGCGGTTTCCACTCACGTTGTATGAATGCAAATTGGCTGCAATTGTTGCACATCGATCATGAAGCTCGTTGGTCGAAACTGATCTCTAAGAAAACTACGGCCACGGTCAATAGACTCGCGGACAACGGCTTCCCTCCGATAGATCAACTGATTTTAAAAATTTGTATTTTTCATTCGCTCACTACACTTTTGCAAGCTTGCTATAGCTAAAAGTTATTACTCATAGTTTAAATATAAACTTTTATTAAAACAAGATCAAATAATTTTGATGCCAACATTTTTTTTCTCTTGAGCAATATCTTTTTTTTTTTTTGATCATAATCAAACAAATAGTAATTGCTTAAGAGAAAAATATTTTAGTGAGCAAAAAATGTTGTAGCAGATGATGAAGTCGCAGAAGGAACCCAACTCCTGATATCTCGGCTCAAAGCTTTTAAAGCCACGTTGGCCCAAATGCCTCGGAGCCGTCGGAGCCACTTAAGACGGCATTTGAAAGCTCTTGTGCGAGTCGTGGGAGTCGATTGGTTCTTGGAGGCGCTTGTGTTTCAGCAGCAGACGGGTGAGGAACCAGTTCCTTAGCCCCAGCCTCACTTCCCCACATACACCCTCAGTTCAATTTTGGGAGTGTCGAATCCATTGTTGTTGCTGCCATTATCTTTGTCTATTTGGCAATTCCAACCAGTGCTAGAGTTGATCGATCACGGGATCGAGTCGCCGTCGTCTCCAGCTCAACTGGTTCTCGGTGCGATGCCAAAGGAGATTGTGGTGTAAAAAATCCAAGGGAATCAGCGATAGGGCTTCGGGGTACGACTCATTAGCGAGAGCCGAAATCTAAATCCCCAGACGCCCCACCTGCGAAGACTTCCGAGGAATGCGGGATCCGAATCGGCACGTTGGAAGTGGCCCCCGAGACCGGACCAAACCGAATCGAACCCGAAATCTTTTGATTGGGCCGCATGGGGGATGGAAGAATCTTTTGCTCGAGTCGACGAAAAGGGAAAAAAGACGACGGTTCGAAGTCGCAACAATAACCAGGAAGCTTCGACATCGTTCCCACAACATGCTAACTACGAAAAACCAACAACTCGATGTTGCTCTTTTCGTGGACTCGTGTGTCGCTGACTGATCGATTTTCCTAACGTTGGCTCTGCAGAGGCAACTTTTTCAACAGCGAGCAAATTACTGAATCTGGCCGATCAGGAAATAGTTCGTAGACGCATTTTACTGCAACAACAACGATGGCGAATACCATCAACAACAAGACGTTGCCGTATAGGAAATCAATAACAAGTGAAATTTTCACTCTGCTACAGTTTGGCTCGGGCTCCGGCCATGAGGAGCAGCCGATGACGTCGTCGTCGTCGCCGCTGAGGGAAGAAAGTCGCTGACAGTTTTCGCTCTCGCTCTCGTTAATTGCGACCACGATCTCGACGTCGACGTCGATGTCGCCGATGACGTCGATTTTCGGTCCTCTTCGCCTTCGTGTTAGTCATGCATGCTGCAGTCGCCGATGCTGCTATCGCCGTAGTATGCTGTAGTCGATGCTGCTGCTGTGGCCGCTGCAGCGTCCGCTGTCACCGGATTACGTTGCAATAAATGCGGAGTCGATGGCGCAACGGTTTCGGAGATGTTATGCAGCTGAACTTGCTCCAAGCCTTTTCAGCGGATGCGCAACTTTCACCGCCAGCGACATCGTGAGTTGAGACAGAGCGTGATTTTCGATCGCGACCCGTCTCAACCCGTTGCTCGGGCCCCATCGAAGGCGACCCCCCACCTGTCGGGTGATCATGTGGGGAGTCGCGCGACACGAATCCTCCAATTCATCGTCGACTGCGCAGTCATCGGCGCCGGCAGGTCAACGCACGAGGAGCAGGAGTCGGCGCTTCCAACCGATGACCGGTTGCGAAATCAGGTGCTTCTGTCGGTGAGGAACGCATCGTCCGAAAAAACCCTCCAACCGACAACAGGTGCTAATGAAACAAAAAAAATAGACGCCAGACTTCAATCACGACGCGTCGTCGGAGGCAAATCGATGGGTCGCATGATGATTTATTTGATCCGATTGACTCGATTCCAGTGGCCATTATTCCATGGAAGGAACGATCGAATAAAACCAAATGCGCGTCAAATTTATGCGAGTCGTTGCTCTTCATGCGGCTCCCAAAACGGTATCCAACGAATTCAGCAATCGAGGGTGACGTCGGCGACGACGAGTTGCACTTGATCTGAAATTGGATCGCTCGGCTTTGAAGTCTCGTTGACTCGTCGTCCGAGACAACAGATGACCGCAGACGAAATGCGATCAGTTGCCGAGAAATGTGGACGATGCCCAGAACGAGATCAGTGAGCAATTTGTGTTATTGTCTTTCGGAGCAATGGTACCCAAAATTGGGGGGGAGAGAATTAAATGAAGATCAACGGAGTTGAATGATGAACGAGTTGAACGCTTGACTGCATTTGTACGAAAACGACAACCACAAATTAAACTGATGATAATTGCAAATCCTAAGTTAGACAGACCTCGGGCCAGAAATGGTCAGCCGTGTAAACCATAACAACAAACAAAAACGGCGATGTTTTTCATTGCAATGCGTTCGAGGCGCATCGTTAAGACGTTGTTGTCGTCAGAAAATACTAGCAAAACAAAACAGTCTCAAGGCACGAATTGTGTAGGAGAAAAGCCATGAAAGAGTAAGAGAGAGAGAGCATAAGCGTTACATACAATCCAACTATACATTTTAAGGCGGAAATTAGACGATCAATAACTTGGTTTCGATATCATAAAGTGATACTAAATCAATCTTCGAAGGAATAAATTACGAGAAGCAAAAATTATTCAGTTACTGTTGGGGGTTTTCGTTCGTCCGATTTCAACATGGGCTAAAATTGTTTACGCCAAAAATGAGAACACGACCTTCGCATTTATCGTGCAAATTTTATCAATTTAACAGTTATCTCTTCGGAGATACCCAAACAAACAATGTTTTCGTTGGTCTTTATCGGCAGAAGATGTAAGATAATTGTTTCAGCAGGTCACAAAAAATTCCCCCTGGAATGGTGTAGAGTGATTGGATACGAACTCCGAAACTCTGCAATCAGAATTGAATATATCGACTGTAGCGACTCCTGCCTCTCGACCCAAATGATCTTGTCCTGTTATCGCAAAATGACAACATGCATTAATAGTGTTTATTGATGAAATGGTAATGATATTTAAGGAAAGAATTCAGTTCATCACGGCAGTCGATCGCTGGCACTTTCACTATTCACTGTTCCCTCAAATTCAACTTTACTCCAGGCATCATGAGAAGCTGCCTGATATTCGTGATCTTCCTGTACTTCTCTGCGGGCCAAGCTGAGTTTCAAGTCTCGCCCTTGACGCGCAAAGGTAAGAATCAATGCTGTTGTATTCGGTGTACCAAAATATCTGAATCCTTATAGAGCTGGTGAACGACATCACCGTATCTGTGAATTCTTTCATCAAATTGGGACAAAGCTACTATTTCTTTGAAGACAACGCCAAGGTATGTTGTTATTATAGTCCATAGATCTATAGTTCATGTACCGCTGTTCCAGGTGAACTGGTTCAAGGCGGCCCACCTCTGCCGTCAGAAGGGCGGCCAATTGGCCTCCATCGAGTCGCAGGAGGAAATGTCGGCACTCGACCTGTACTTGAAGAGCAAGGGCTACACGAAGGACGATTACTTCTGGACCTCGGGCAACGATCTGGCCGCGACGAAGAGTTTCGAATGGGTGGGCACAGGAAACCCCTTCAAATACACGTTCTGGTCCAAGGGCCAACCCGACTTTCCTGATCGCGAGCACTGCGTCCACCTTTGGTTCAGGGAGAACGCGTTCAAGTGGAACAACATGCCATGCCAAAGCAAGGCCCACTACATCTGCGAAATCAACCCGTCTTTGGCCGTGCTCTCCTATTGGTGAATTCGCTCCTGTACTTTACTTAATTTTATTATTCCCCACTGTATACCCAAAAATGAGTATTAATACAAATAAAGACGTGTAAACACTGATTTATTGGTGAGATTTGGGCTGGAGGGTTCAAAGAGTTATGGAAAAGAGAAGCGGAATACCAACGTGAAAACTATTCAATTTTATGATCATGAAAGCATTGGCTCCGACAATTTTCCTCTCTGCTGCAAAATCGAAAAGAAAATACCGTGGAGTGTCCGACATGTTGGAATTCACTGGACTTCTCTTCGCTTCTCTCCGGCGACTAGAGATAATTACGATGTATGCGAAAACTTTGATACGGCACGCATTTGCGGCGAAAATCCGGGTCAAGAGGTCTTTTCCCAACTTCGTTGCAATATCATAAAAGAAAAAATCATGTAGGTAAAAGATGAGAGAACAAATTAGCAAAAAATATGTCCGACAGACAAAATTATATAAAATAAGCAAAATATGCAATCATCCAATGAAAAAGTGAATTAAAAAAAAATAAAAAAATGCAATTCCAAAAAAATCTAAATCATCTAACAAAAAATACAAATTTGACAAACTAAAACCGAATTGAAACAGACAAAAATTATTTAGTTACGACTCGAAAGGAGCGAGTTGTGTGATTTTGAGTTGGTTTATCTGGGTCTGATTTTGACTTGGGCAAAAATTATTATTACAAGTTAAGGCGTTCATTTTTGGGATTGGTCAGGAGAATTCAAGAGAGTTCTGGAGAGTTTACATGGTGTAATTTGTGGAAGGCGAAATTCAATGTGCAGACTGTTCAATTTTTCGCGCATGAAAGCATTGGCTCTGATAATTTTGCTCTCTGCTGGAAAATCGAAAAGAAAATACCGTGGAGTGTCGGACGTGTCGGCATCCAATTGACTCTAGTATCGCTTCGTTTCTCTCAGGGCGACGGGAGATAATTACGATGTCTGCGAAAACTATGATTCGGCACGCATTTGCGGTGAAAATCCGGGTCAAGAGGTTTTCAGATTTGTTTTGTTTTCATCCTCTTTGTGTTTTCCCCCACTTTGTTCCCGCTGCCTCGTGCCTTTGTAATTTCATGCAAAATTTTTCACTTATTAATTTGAAAACATTTCTCACAAAATCACCGTCCACCCGCCCTCGGACGCGCCGTCGAGGGGCCGGAGCCGCGTGACGCTGCACTTCGTTGCGTTTTCGCTCGAGTAGCCCATTGAAAGAAAACTCCACCGGCAACAGCCGCCACAACCACAACAACAACGGCAACAATAACAGCAACAACAACCACAATAACAACAATAACCACAGCAACAACGACATCATCAGGAGCCACTATGATAACAACAACAACAACGACGACAACATGCTGCCGCTCCGACAACGCGAAGGAAAAGAAGAAGAGGCAGTCGGCGATGACTTTTGAGGCGTAACAACAGCGCAATGATTTTCAATTCAATTCCTGCTTGCTTGGATTACGCGATCCGGCGCATCGCGGCCGCCTCGCCGCACCAAGCGTCGAGCGCCGAGCGTAGCTTGGGAAAATCGCCATTACGTAATGGCCGCAATGGTTGTTGTAACGTGTCCGTGTCTACGTCTGCGTCTGCGTCTGGGGCTTTAACGGCTGTTGTACTTGGCTTGTCGGGCTGTAACTTTCCCCTCCTTGTGGCTGGCTCGCTTTCGCACATAGTGGGGTGGGGTGGGAAGAGTGAAAAGTGGAAGCGAGTTTCTGTTCTAAGTCTTTCGTTTGGAGTGAACTCCACCGTAGTCGACCTCGCACGAGGCCTGGCATTTGTGGTTCTCGTGCTTGTCTTTGTTGTAAATTGTTTTTGTTATTATTGTAATTGTTGTTGTTGTATTTTTAGTTATTGTTGTTTTCAATGGAATGCCTAACCATTGCTCATAATTGACGGCGTTCGGCAAATGACAACAGCATCCACGCAACAATGTCGTTCTCGTGCAAAAGTTGTCGATGTGAGTGAGTGTTGTTGTTATCTTTGTGTAAATGCCAGCATAACAATGAAAACAGCAGCAACAATGTCTCCAAAGACAACAACACCGAACATCGATCATTCTAAATTCTCGTCGAACCCCAACCGTCGTCGTCGTGAAGATCAGTAAAATTATTGTCTTTGCACGAATCGCCATCGAAGTCCATATAAGCAAAGATCGAAGCAACAATCAAAGCGCCAACTACTACAATGGAAATGACAACAACAATAGAAACGACAACATCAAACATATAAGACAATAACAAAATATATGACAACAACAAAATATAAGGCAATAACAAAAGATATGACAACAACAAATGATATGACCACGACAACAACAACGCATGAAATACGAGGCTGTCATTGCTACCGAATGCCAAAGACAAAAGACTTCAGCCACAAACATGGCGTTCATCATAGTAAATATTATTCTGGATTTATTCTGACAAATTCGACAAGTTCACTCCCATAACCATATTCTAATCCAATAATTTCTGACCCTCTGCCTGTCGCCGTCGCCGCGACCACACGCCCTCATCACAATTAATGGCTCATTTCCACCTCGTCGACTGGTTGACAAATGAAATGACTCCTGAAACAAATAAATTCGCTCGAAATTATGTGCAGATTTAACAAGCGACATGGACACGAGCGACGGTGGCCGATAAAATCTGGCAGCAAATCAGACAGCAAATTGGCTTTCAATTATGCAAAGCAGCCGTTAGACCAAGTTGAGTCAGAGCTCGGCGATCGGGCTCCATGAGTTCAGCCCAAGAGTTCTACAAGCTGGAGAATTCTATTTGGATGAGTCGAACGATTCTCACGGGACATTTGAACAGCGCAGAAGGTCTATGAAAACATTGGTCAAGAGGTTTTTTTTTTGAAATTCTCTGTCCCCGTAAAGCATAACTTGGTTTGACTTCAGTCGACGCGAAATCGGAGACCCGTTTGAACTCCGAATCGCGATCGCGCGATAACGATCGCAACCCGCTGATGGCCCGATAAGCGGTTGGTCTCGCTGCGGACAGGCCGTGGATGCTTTTGTCACGTGACTGGGCCGCATAAACCAGAGTCGCGACGACAGACCTTTCGGCACATCGCCGCATTTCGGCCAAGCCGTGACACTTTGTGACACTAACTGCCTGGAAAAATCTCCGGCCGATCGCAATCGGCGGCCGCATTGGAAGCACGTGACTTATGAGTCACGAATAACTCTGAATGAATGAAAACCGTTTGTGTTTTCGACGCGAGACATCGGTTTTTCCGAAAATAAATCCGTGTTTTTCTCTCTGACCAGAAATCTATGAGACCTCCAAACCTTAAGAGCCGTCGAGTTGATGCAAAGTTCTTCGGGCCGCCGAAAGCTCTATTAATTCCGATGTCGTGATCTTAATTGAAATTTATTGTTCATCGCGCGGAAACCATGGCGAAAAGGTCTAAGAATGATCGGCAGCAGCAACAACAACCAAACGAAGGAAATAAAATAAAGAAAAATTGCAAAAAAAAAAACTAAAAAAAACAAGATTACAAAAAAAAAACAATATTATAAACAAATTAAAAACAATACAACATTAAAAAAAAACAAAAAAAACAAAATAACAAAAAAACATAAACCCAAAAAAAACCATAACAAATTAAAAAGCACAGTCAAATCCAACAACAACTGTGCTTAAGCTCAAGTGATCTTTAAAATCACTTTTGTGACGTTCTTTTGGCTGCGATCGTTCAGGCCTCTTTGTTGTTGTTGCCTCTGTTTTTATTGTTGTTGTTGTTTTTTTGGCAAAATTACCGATGAAGTGCTTCTGATTATCTCGTCAATCGGTGGCGTCTTCTGGGACACCATCTGCTGCTTGCGAATTTCAAACCACTTCACTCCACGAGATCACAAGATCGAGATCGCGATCTCTTTTTAGATCGAGATTCCAGAAGCTCTTTGAATTTAGGCCCATTTTTAGTCACATTTTTACCGATCGTCGATAATCGATATCATCGACGATCGATCGCGAGGCTCGGCCTTCACGCCACCCACCCACAAGAGTGGATTGGCGGAAATGTAAACAGAGCGCCCTCTGTCGATCCGAGAGCAGAAAATTTAAATTCAACTTCCCCTTCACAAGATTTCGATCAACTTCAGCAAACTAGAGATAGAAAACCATTAAACAATATTTTGATATATAATACATGTTATATTCCTTCTATCTTATATCTGTCCGAAAGGAGGTTGTTTATCTTTTTCAGATAAGCAACTAAACTCCGTATCGACGTCTAGTACAATCGCCTCAACATCGATCGAATTCCCTCATTGGTTGTGTTTTCCCAGGTGGCAACTCCAAAGCCATTGCCAAATTAAGCCACCTGTTGCCGCGCGAACGGTGACCGGATCGGGCGCAACGATCGATCGCCGGCGACAACATCAATTAAATATTAATAAATAATTCTAGCTGACAAATTGAATCGCGGCGAGAACTGCAGCGACAGCGACGGGGGGCGGGGCGCAGACAAGTTCCGCATTTCCCACGTTAGGCAGAGCGGCAGCCGCGTTGCCAGACGTTGGACGACTAAGCGACAAGCGACTAAATAAATGTTCTGTCCATGGGACTTGGTCGCGTGCGACCACGCGTATCCAACCACTGGCGACTAGTTCTCTCAAAATTTCCTCCAACTCCGTCCGTCCGTCCGCTAAGTTTGGTTCATAGGTTTTATTCGAGCAGAAATTATTAATTAAGAGTCGTTGGCGCCTGGGGCGCAGCCAGACAGACGCAATTTACAACCAAAAACAGTCGTGGCTCTTGGTGTTTTTAGCCATTCTGTCGGCGCTAAATGTACACATGTCCGTTGACATCGCCCGAGACAGATAAATTCTCCGTCTGAGCGCTAATTTCGATCGATTGTCGAAGTGTCGTGAATTCGTCACCAACGCCGTCGTCTGTCCGTCCGTCGGGCGTCGAGCCGTCGTCCGATTGACACCGACATGTCATGTCCAGCATGAGATCAACGTCAACTTTGACGGCGTGTCGCCGTCGCCGTCACCTTCGAGACGGATCTCATTTGGTGCCGAATTTCCAGCGACAACCATTGCAAACTCAGCAACAACAAATTCAGATTCTGAGTGGAGTCTGGTATCAGAACTGTACGAAAAAGAAACAAAGAAATGAAAGCAAAATGAAAACAAAACCATAATCTGATCGTAGCACGAGGCGATACAACATCCTGGTGCCGTTTTATCAAAAACACTTCAGTATCAACAACAAAAACAATGATCGACAACAACATTGAGATCGACAACAACATTAAGATCGACAACAACATTGAGATCGACTACAACATTGAGATCGAAACAACAACAACATTAAATTTAACAACAACAATAATATCGACAACAATATTAAGATCTACAACAACTCGGTTGGAACAAGATCACGATACGATATGAAAAACGCTTCCGCATCTAGCGTTGAAGCCAAAGCCAAGAAACACTCGAGCTGCGGGCTCCGGATCTTGGGGCGCGTTCGGGCCAGAGGCGGGAGGACGTTGCCCATTGTAGGACGACCCGGCCTCTGTCACGCCCATCACCGCCCGATAATAGCACAATGAACACGAGGGTTGGAGGAGCGCGGGGAGCATTGAAACTGGACTCGGCCCAGTCTCGCTTCGATCGGCCAAAGTCTCGGTCAAGCGCTGTGAAAATGAAATAATCACTCATGGAGAGAGAGAGAAAGGATAGAAAACGCATGGAGGGTGGGGAAAAGAGGGTGAAGAGGAGGGAGGCGGGGAAAACTCGATACAAGTGGATTTTCGTGACACTTGACGGAGTTGGAGGCTCTTGATGTGGGCTTTTGACGTGAGCTCATGACGACATGTTGGACCTGTTGCTGTTATTACCATAGTTATTGTTGTTATTATCATTGTTGTTATTATTATCATAGTTTTGTTTTTATTATCATTATTGTTGTTGTAGTGATTTGAAGTGGGCCGCCGTTCGCCGATTGCTCAACGTGTTTTTCTTTGAAGCCCAACCGTCTCCTTCACAACAATTCGATGACGTCATTCCCAGTTCCTTCACCACATTGGAATGGAGCATTGAAGCATATCTCTGGGGATCTCGCCCGCCGAGGATTTCGACCTCTTCAGGAACCCGTTCCCGACACGTGCGAATGGAAAAGACAAACTTCAGTTACAAATAGCAAACATTTTCGATCGCAACGAGGTGTCAAGTGCTTCATCGATGATGCAAGAGGGCCCCCAAGTCCAAAAAGACTTTCATTAACACCTCGTCTCGTCTCGCCGCCCCATTCCGCCCCATCTCTTGTCCAGTCGTCACCACGCTACCGGCCGGCCGTCTGTCTTCCCATCCATCCATCCATCCATCTGTCTGTCCGTGAAAGTCGTCGCGTTGACACAAAAGGTTTTAAATTTAGATTTTGAAAATGATTTACAATCGCAATTAAAATGGTGTGAAAAGAGGAGCCGTGAGGCGAAGTGATGAAGTGCAGTATGTGGAGTGAATAACCGTTATTAAGCCCTCGTAATTCGTTCACCTGGCAGTTAGACAGGCAGACAAACACACACACAAACAGACAGATGGATTGAGGGCCTCCGAATGCACCGATGGCAACTCGAGAGGCCTCGGCCAACGCGAACGTGACACCGATCGCGAACGCTTCACGCCTTTTCCCACGCGCTGCCCCGAGGACGGGCGACTTCAAAGCGGCGCTTGGATCCTCTGACCCCAGCAGCAACGACTCCAGCCCACGTGGCTGTGGATTGAAGTGAAGACTCCGGTCAAACTCCCCCAAAGCCCTCGTCTATCGCCCTCATTCACCATCCTCTCCTCCTGCGCCCCCGTCCACTCGGATATTTCAGCGCGATGTCATCGGACGTGTTGTCGTCGACTACTCTGCTCCATCCCAGGCGTTGGAACCCGATCGTTTCGAGCGATCTCGAGGCGATGCGGCTCGCTTCGATCGTCAACTATCTTATTTGTGAGCTGTCCACATGTCTTTGAGCCGGCTGTACATCAAACGGCGCGTGGGATGACCACGCCCATCTCCTCGGCACATGTTCGCTCATACAATAAAATCTCTAATTTACGTCCTGGCCGCCTCGCATGGATGTCGTCATCCCCTTGATGGTTGTCCACAGAAGTGATCCCTCAAGTGAGATCATCATCTGAAGGGATTGAGTCCTTGTCCCGGTGACTGATCTCTCAAGTGATTGCTGGACGGCCAGGGATCCCAAGGTTGCTTCTGAGAGAGCGGAGGAGTTGGAGGAGGAGATCCGAACGCTGCCCACTCGCCAGTTATTAATGATCCCCTCGGGCTGTCTCGCATAAATAACTCCGATCACTTTGTTTTCCAAATGAATTTCTATTTTCCCGCCCGTGTTAGCAACAACAGATACGAACCATGCACAATTATTTCCAAGGTTCCGCACACTCGTTAATCGTTGTCGTTGTGGGGTTATTGTTGGTGGGTTATTGTTGTCACAGGCGACAGGTTAACAAAGCCAGACGCAGCAACGAAAGCGGCGAATAAATAAAAAAGCGATTAATTAAAACGAATGCATTAGTGGACGAGGGACCCCACATGAGAAGAAGGGGGAGTTGGTTCCCGCTCATTCACGCAGCATCGCACGATGGTCGCTTTGATACCAATGGGAAAACCCATCCTTCTCCGGTGCCTGCGACTCACTCGTCGCCCTCGCGTTAGGAGATAGGGAAACAGCGGACAGATCGCATGGACGGACAGATCTCCAGTTGACCACGACTCCGACTGTTGCGGCTTCTGCGGAGGCGATCTCGGCGAAACCGATGCATGCCTATCCACGCCATCGTCGTCACGATTATCAGGGAAATTAATTGTGGAAAATCATGGTGATGGCGTGGCGTGTGTTAAGTGGACATAATTTATATCCGACCTGACCACAGAGAGAGAGAGAGAGATAGGGTAAATTTGCATACTCGATTATTTGCAAACACAAGGAGGAGAAGATCGAGGAGGCAGAAGATCGATTAATCAAGGCATGCTTCATGGGATTGGAATGGCCAAGAGATGCATAAATAGATACTTGGATGGATCTGGGAATAGTTCGCCCTCTCTGACGATGGCACCTCCCGTTCCACACCACGCCAAAGAAATCTCTTAAACCGTGACACTCCAAGGAGACGCCTCCAAGCGCCATCGGCCATGCACGCGTTATCGAATGCAGAGGGGTGTCGGAGGGAGTCATGCGTCCCATTTCTGACACTCCCGCCAGACACAACCCGACGCCGATCCGAGCGGAGAGTTGCGAGAGTTTCCAACTCAACAAAAAGTCTCGTTCGAAGTATGCAAAACAATGGAATCGTTCGAACCACAAGTGATTTCATGTTTTCGATTTGTGTTCGTTTCATATTTTTTGGCTTTTTGCAATAATTAACTTTTGAACTCTTGGCATGAACCGGGCCAACAGCCCAACAGCCAAACAACCGGACAACCGCAGCGAAATCCAACCCGACCAGCGTTTGTATTACGTACCGAAGCGTGTAATTATTTGTGCCCTTTGTTTGGCCAGACTTTGAAGTCGTCCACCTGGATTTTTCATGCTTCTTGGGCCTGGATTCGTTTTCGCTTTCTGCCTTCGTACAGCGAAATTTTGTTTGGCCTTTACCTACATGTCCATTGGGTATATGGAGTCATGATGGGGGGTTTCATCGGTAAATTATTATGTTCCATTAAAGAAAGAAAGAAGCATCCATAGTCAGAGAAAAGAATTAGAATGAAAAACATCTTTAAATTTGATAAATATTGAATACCAAGATCTCATTGTAGCCAAGTAATCGTAGTAAAAATGAACCGATTACTCCATCGGGGTATACCAAAAGGGCTGCAGCAACCTCCACACCAAAGTGCCAGAGGACAAATCGATTGAATCCTCACATCTCTGCTACACTGACGACGATGACGAGATTACAAATATTTACAAAGCAGGCAGATGACAGCAACAACAATAACAACAACAACCCTGTAGCAGACAGGGCCCGCGGATCGGAGATCATTATAATTATGATATTGAAATATGGTGTAACGTTGTATGAAGAGGCAGAAAGCGACCGACAAGAAGATGATGGAGAAGAGTCAGTTGGACGTCAGTTAATGATGTTGTTGCCATTGTTGCTATTGCTAGTGTTATTGTTGCCACGTTGTTGTTTCTATTGCCAATGTTGTTGCAATGCTTTATGATGTTGTTATTGCTGATGTTCATGATATTGTGTTTTGCTGGTGGTGTATTGTTGCGCGGTAAATAAACATTGAAAAAAACGCTGAACTAATTTGTGGAGGCGAAAGAAGTCATTTATCAACATTTTGGAAAACACGTACAGTAACAAGTACCAATTATGTAATTATTGTTCCACGGAACCGGGGGAAACAACTTGAAAACCCCGAGACATTTTCGCATGTCTTTCGGATCTTTCGAAGATCATTCGTCATTATCGGATCGGATTCTCGCCGTACGAAACGTCTGCGAGATAGGTTGGAGCCCATCTGGGAACGGCTCCGCTGTGAAGGTCGACTTCGTCGTCTCTGGGTTTCTGTGGGTGGAGGCGAACCCAGCTTCAGAATACTCTCATTGTCACATCGACGCCAGCCAACCGATCTGGCATCGCCAGACACACTTTCGTTCGCCAAGCTATGTTCAATTGCATCACGATCCACAGTTAACTTAATTGTCGTCATTGTCATTGTTGGTGTTTCTGTGCAAACGGTTAATTGTGTTGTTATCGCAATGATAATGGATGATCGCTTCATCGACCGCAGCCAGCGATCATCGAGTGATCGGTTCATGTCCACCGCCGACCGCTTCGTGGACATTTGCCCAAAATCCCCCTTTTCCAATCCGCTGTTTGTGTTTTCCGTCTGTTTATTTTCCGTTTCGCCATCGTCTTCCAATTCGATGACTCCGATCCGGCCGGACCACGACACGTTTGCGGCATCGTGCCGCAAGGGTACATCACGGCTTGATGACCAATTACAAATATTGCAGCAACAATGTGACCACTGATCGTCCACGTTACTGTTGTTGTCATTGCTGCTGCTGCATGCATTACAAACATCTCTGCAGATTGCTGTGAAGATTTTGCAGTCAAAGACGAATCGCTAACGACCGAATCCGGCTGGAAAATCCATGTGCCGTACGCGACATGGATGCGAATGCAATGCTTGGACTAGGCTCAGGCTCTCACGGAGCATCGATTATGCTTCTACTTCCTCGCCGGCCAGTTGATTTCTTGGCCAGCATGTCTAGCAGTGGTTCCGATTGCGGTCGACGTGAGGATGGGGGTCAATCGAATTCAGAAATCGAGTGTGGTGTGGCAACACCACTGAGTGCAGTACTTGACGTGTTTGCCCCACTGTCCATAGATGATCTTCGCGGGGCTTCTAGTGGGATGGAGCCGTCGCCGTTCACTTTTCACAAGCGTCGAGATCCTGTCGCAATCGTGATTGTGCGCTGCAGACGAATCGGAAGGCTTCGGTCGTGGCTCCATCATCATCATCAGACCACATCCGACCTTTCCCACAGAACCTGCTGTGGCAAGGAAGCATTAAATAAATCAAGAATGCAACTCGATCCTCTCAGCTCCCCTGCTCATTCGTGCCTTCGGGCGATCAATTCAAGGGGGAATCCTACGAGGGGATTCTAAGCACGATCGCCTGGGCGCAGATCACTTAGTTGGCTTTTGTTATTGAAATAACGTGCATTTGGGACATAATAATAATATTTTCTTGATATTTTCATTTGCTACATAATAATGATATTTACGATTAATTCGGTGGATTATATTCCGACCACTTGCCCAGACCCCGACAGCCGTTTTGCAATCGCGACAAATTATTTTAAAGACAGCACGTGGCAGAGAGATCTCGTTGGGATTCGGCGCAAATGCGACAGCCAAGTGCTGATTTAATAGCACTGCGGAGAGTCGCCTTAATTAATAACTCGTCGCCGGGGCATGGTTTCAGGCGCACTTGAGGTCGTATGCGCAACTTTAATTGGAATCCCACAGTTGCCGCAATCGCTCGCGCAAGTGGACCCATCACCGACTTGTTACACGTCGCCTCAAAGTGGATTCACTTTGGAAGGCGTAGAACCGAGTCGAGGGAGAAAACAAATGGAAATGTCGTCCGATGACAGACGGCGGCGTTGGGAAATCACAAATTCACAATTAGCGCAGCTCTCGAGGTGTCCGAATGTCAAGTCGGCAGCCAGACCTCGTTACCATCGCTCGCTTGTCGACTTCCAATTTGTCTGCGGCAACTCGGAACCCACCGGGTCCATTCGGTAGAGCCGATCGTGCTCGATCAAGCCATCGACACAGCATCCGACCGCAATTCTCAGGCGACTTGCGCCGTCTTCGCAGGCATCAAAATCAAGTGCAGACGCCGGGAAGCTGGCGGCCATAAACTTCCACTAAGCCGACCGACCGACCGACCGAACGATTTGGCTTGCTCCTGTTTGGAGTGCGGCTCCCCTGCGGCCCCCGGACTGAGTCCGATCGAGTCCGGCAGTCGATTATTAGCATTCGACTCGAGGCCGAAAGACGGCGACGACGTTCGAGCGACTGGTTGCTTGCGGTTGGTCTTCGAGATATGCGCAATTAACGCGAGTCTGGTTGCAGCTTCACAAGGGGCGGATGGTGCGATGGGCGTGGCACATCAGGTCGTTATATCGGAGAGAGGGAGAGGAAGGAGCGAAAGTGGGAAAATTTTTGCACAGATCGGCCTGAGTTGAGCCAAAATCAATCAGTTCGTTGCTTAAGTCTTCCGTTTTGTTGACATTCATTCCATTATTTGTGCTTAACACTGTTTTCTCTACAGACTTTTTCCCTTTTCAGGCACAAACAATTTTCCATACATTCGCTTTGACTTCGACATTCACCGGAAGAAGCGGCGCGGACTACGAACGATTGCAAAGTTGCAAAAAGGCGACTGGTGTCTGAGTGTGTGCAGAGCTGCAACTCTTTCTGGCCTTCGTTAGCGGCGAAAATAGTTGCCACACTAGATGTCGATCACTTGTGAACCAACGGTGCGCTGAAAAGTCGAGACAAATAAATAAATTAATGAATGCTTTTAGTCGAAGCGGATCTTGACATTGAACAGGTCGGATTCGGTTTTGAGAATTTGCAGACATGCACTGTTAGGTTTATTACGTCTCGAGTTGAAGTTTCACAATCTTTCAGAAGAGTTCTAGACATGCGTACTGAGTTGGGGAGCGATTGAACCACAAAGCACTCGATCAAGTCGACGAACTCGAGACCATCAACAAGAACTTACGACAGATAGAAGAGCGCCTGAAAACATGCTTAAATTGATTATTATGGCGACACTTCGCAATCCGATTAAATCAGCACTTGGCTGTCGCATTTGCGCCGAATCCCAACGCGATCTCTCTGCAATACGATTTTTTCCATCTTCATTTGTGCGATTGCGAAACTACTCCCGGGGGCTGGGGAAGTGACCGGAATATAATCTCCACCGAATTAATTTATTCCGAAAATTATCGCTACTTCAATAACAAAAGCCAAGTGATCCGCGCCCAGACGATCGTGTTTAGAATCCCCTCGTAGGATTCCCCCCTTGTATCGATCGCCTAAGGCACGAATTAGTCGGGGAGCTTTGAGGATCGAGTTGTATTCTTGATTTATTTAATGCTTCCTTGCCACAGCAGGTTCTGTGGGAAAGGTCGGATGTGGCCTGATGATGATGGAGCCACGACCGAAGCCTCCCGATTCGTCTGCAGCGCACAAGCACGATTGCGACAGGATCTCGACGCTTGTGAAAAGTGAACGGCGACGGCTCCATCCCACTAGAAGCACCGCGAAGATCATCTATGGACAGTGGGGCAAACACGACGAGTGCAGCAATCAAATGTTACACCACATTCGATTTCGGAGTTCGATTGACCCCAATCGACAGATATGCTGCACGAGAGAACCAATGGCCGGCGATGAACTAGAAGCATAAATAGATGTTCCGCAGTCTCCAGAGCCAGATCCATGCGAACCCATGCGTCGCAATCGCATCCATGTCGCGTACCACAAACAAATTTTCCAGTCTAACGCAATCTGCGGTCCATTAGACAGCATCTGATGCGGTCCCATGCAGTGGGCTCCTCTCGAATGGCTCTGCGACGTAGCAACAACAACAACACAGTTCTTGTTGTTGGCGTTGGTCATCAAGTCATCGCGGAGTCGCGTTGCAGACGCACCGCTCAACGGCGAGATGTGACGATTGGTCCGTCTGCCAGGTGTCTAGTGTGGGATGTCGGCGAAGGAAGGACGCGGAAGGGGCGGGAGCGCGTGAGGAAATCGGTGCAGCAGGTTCTGAATGCGCCGGCTGCAAGAGTTCGCGTGTGTGTGCTGAGCTCGACCACCACGACGCGACGTCTCCGAGGTTCCCACAACCGAATGAAGACCTCTTTCCTCACATCGAATAAATTGCTCAGTTTATTTTGCGACTGACGATAGCCGGATGAGCTATTTTAATGCAGTTGGCGCTGAGTGGGGTCGGGTTTTCGCTGCGGATTGAGAGAGGTCGATTATTTATTGCACTATAGACATGTC
Source organism: Coelopa frigida (assembly GCA_017309665.1). Classification (NCBI taxonomy): domain Eukaryota; kingdom Metazoa; phylum Arthropoda; class Insecta; order Diptera; family Coelopidae; genus Coelopa; species Coelopa frigida. The sequence continues at coordinate 7,456,652 of CM029564.1, read as the reverse complement.
TCTAAAAGCCCATGCGATGCCGACAATTAACGACATTGTTATTGCTCGTGGCGGAGGCTTCGCTGAGCCTCGTCAGTGAGATGCCTCCACGGAGAGACACCCGGAGTCGGTCTCTGAAGCCGGCAAAATCCACGCGAGCAACCACACCAAGATTGCAGCCAAACGGTGTTGTGCAAATACACGATAGACTGAGAGACGAACGCCAAGGGGGACAGACTGACAGTCACATAGGTCGATCGTCGGTCCGTCGGCGGCTTCGTCATACAGGTCGGGAGAGTCAACGTGGTCGCTTCCGCAAGCAGAAAAATGCCAAAGGAGTTTCACACGCGAGCTCGGTGACGGACAGTGGGGTCAACAGGCAGAGAACCACACCGCACCACTGGATGGCATGCAATTTGGCACGATCCATCACATTTGCTCCACCGTGCGGAACCTTTAGTTTCGCGATTCGTCTCCTCTGTTCCGACCTTTTTAGGAGCCCGGACTGTGGATGCGCCTGGCGTGCAGCGTCAGTGGAAGACATTATGCAATTACATCGTTTCCCAAATTAACATTTAAAATTAAGAAATCGTTGCAACAACTTCTTGCGCCTCCAAAGAAGTCGTAAAATGTCTCCGCTTGGAGTCGCTAACAAGTCCCTGGTGCGCCCAGGCGGCATACCGACGACGAGTCATCACAACGTCATGATTGCCATTACCGTCATCATCTCCAGCATCGTCCGCTTGCGCAAGATCGCATCAGTCGCTTGGCCACCGAATGGCAGCAGCAGCCGGGGACTCAAACTGGTTGCCCACTGGAGCTAGGATGTTTTCCAAGTCACATTTCTCTCTCTTTCGTGAGTCTGCTTCTCGCTTTAGGAGCAGCACTCGTCGCTGCAGATGCCACTTCAAATGTCAAATCCGGTCCCGACGTCGGAACAGCAGCTTCACCTGCTGCTCGCCGTGGCTTCCGCCAGGTGCATGGGCAGGAATATGACTATATATTGGGATTTAGTTAATTATCTATGATACTTTGATTTAGAAATGTACTTCCCATTATGTTTGGACAAAGAGATATCAATAAGGATATTTGACATTTGGAGACCACGAATACAAGTATATGCATCGATTTATACTGTCATTTTTAATCATTTATTTATATCATGACTTAACTTCCGATTACTATGGTTATTAGTGAGTATCTCAGCATATGATAATATGAATGAGAAGTTTTTTAAATACATTAAAATTTCTTATTACTCATTTGTACATTTATTAACATTAATTTGTGTTGCTATTGTTGTGTAATTCAAATTCCACGGAATTAAAAAAGAGAAGAAGTAATTGGCTCATTTCAAGAAAGCACAGAATAAAACATCAGAAGGGAAAATATTTTAAAAAGTGCAACATATAGCGAATTTATGTAGTAAATTAATTGATATTTATTCATTAAGCTATGCTGAGAGCAATTGTTGGCTTTCGATTTATATTTTTATGGCAACTGCGTTTTAAACTAGATTTAAAGACTAAGATTATTATTTGTTATTTCATTTCAATAATTGTAGTCATTATACGATTAAATAGAAATAAAGGTAAAGTTTATATTACTACGGTAGGATTGTTATAATACACTCTTATGTTACACAATATTTCCTAGTTAATACTAAATATAATAAGTGTAATTTTAAAATTATGTCTGCGACGTTGGATTATAAATGAAAAAAAAAAAACGATTATATTTCCTAAGCTTTTAAAAATTCATATTGTGTTAAAAAAGCAATAGATTAAATACTAAAAAAAATCCAACATTTTCAATAAATAAACGAAAACTGCAAATAATTAAATTAAAAACATGGTTAACAAACATAGAACTGCATGCGATACATATTGCTTAAGACGATGAGACAGCCACTACATCGCTGCTGCCGCTCCGAGCCTTGTTCACCTGTTTGGCCCGAATTTCCGTGAGGGTAACTGAGCCCGGTCCATTGAGGAAGTGTATTTTTACATGTTTCTGGAGATCTTGTTGTGTGTCAAAGAAAACCTGACAGAGATCGCATGCAATGCGGGTTATAGGCATTGGTGGTTTTGGTACCTCCTCCTCAACAACAACGCTTTCAACACGTTCTTCTTCTAGTTCTTCCTCGACGTCACCATCTAAAACTTCATGGTCTTCATGTTGCTCGATCTCTTCATGGTATTCGTGCCCATCGATCTCATCATGTTCATCCTGCTCATCTTGATCTTCTTGATCTTCATGTTCTTCAATAACTTCTTCATCATCTTCCTCAACTTCATCGTCATCATCATCTATAGCATACTGCATGGAATTTCTTCTGTTTTTATGTAAATTATTTGTTTTTTCTTCATTTGTATCATCATCCACGTCTTCGTCCTCATCATCGTCCACATCATCCATATCTTCATCCTCTACATCGTTTCCATTTTGTCCATCATTTGCATTGTCATCCATGTTTTCCATATTTTCACCATCACCATCATCATACTCATCGCCGTCAGCATCTCCTTCGACCTCATTTTCATCTTCATCCTCATCCATCTCGCCACCATCATCATCTGCCTCGTCGACTTCTTCGTCGTCTTCCTCCTCTTCTTCATCCACCACATACTCAATAGCCTGATCGTCCTCCTCATATTCGTCTTTAACTCCCTCATCAACATCATACTCCCCATTCTCTTCCGACTGCTGTGAATCTTGCGAGTTACTCTCCGTACCAAAGTTCTCCCGTTCTGTTGAGTTGCTATTAGCTGCCAATTCATCTTGTTTCTGCCTCTGATGCACCGGCACGACCTGCTTCTCTTTCAAGTGCGATTGTATATGGTGTATGAGTTTCTCCTTGCGCGACACATATTCACCACACAGGTCACAGCCCCACTGGAAAGGACCGTATGGCTTCATGACTCGCGCATCTGAGACTTTGTGATCAATCCAATCTTTCTTCGAAGCGAACTTTATACCGCATTTGCGGCATTGAAGGTGTGGGTCTGTGTTGATTTTCGGCGGCTCCGGCCAGTTGGCAATTTCGGCTTTGTGCAGTTCGAAGATGTGACGACGCAAATTATTGTTGCTAATGAAGGTCGACGGGCAGTACTCGCATTTAAGCTCTCTCTTGCGCTTCAGGGATTTTGAAGGACGTGGGTTCGGCATTAAACCCACTGCTTGTAATCCCAGTGGATGTTGATGGTTGTGGGTCTGTGAGGTCGCAACTGCTGGATCGGCGTCCGAGAGGTTCTGTATGAAAAGTAAATGAAATGAATCCAAATTTCTTCGATAGATATAATCACTATAACTAATTATATATTTTGTGACTGGTGTGGAGGAATCGGTTTGAAATGTTGAAATGTCGTTGAAGAAATTTTGACAACTAAATTAGAAAACAATAACGAAATGGTTTTCAAAGCATCAATAATCGAAGAATTCCGTACGCCAAAAACATCCGACATTTCGTAACCACCTCACTGCACTAGCCCAAAAGCTCACCTGTTTGCTATCACCTCTGAAATGCCATTTACGATGCACTTTCAACGCAGTCATTTGCGTGAAAGCCTTAGAACAAAGGTCACAAGCGTATTCACCATTGTCATTTACACGATCCAGATAAAACTGGTTGGGGTCGGCGGGACCAGTGTCGAACATAGCTGCAAGAGGATTGTCTGTGTACAGTTCCATTTCGTGCACCTGTATGTGTTTCGCAAAAAGCTCCTGATCGGTGAATCTTTGTCCACATATGGTACATGCAACTTCAGGAAGTTTAATTTTGAGCTTGGAGCCAGCCGTTTGTACCCCTGTGATTTCCACTTCACCTCCACCTTGCATGGTGTCTTCTTCGCCAATGTCCCGGCTACCGTCATCATCTTCGTCGTCCCCAGTTTTGTGCCGATATGAAGAGTTCTGCTGCGGGGTCGTCTCTGCCATGGCGCCTGTAGCTGTGATCGGCTTGCGATTGCATGTTGGAATGTGGTTCTCCAACATTTGACTGTCAAAGAATACTTTACGACAAAGTACACACTCCGATGGCTCAGCAATCTGAGGGTGTTTTTTGTAGCGATGAACCTATATCAAAATACGTAATGAGTTTTAATGAGACATTTTTTGATTATTCTCAATGATCTTACCCATAGACTCTTCCGTCCGCTATAGACATTACCACAGTCCTTGCAGGAATAATCGTTCGAATCAAATTCGTCGTGAGAATTTATGTGAATGGCTAACTTCTTATTTGTGTTAAAGTTCGAGGGACAGTATTTGCACTGATACCAGTACAGTGGAGCTGCTGGAGCAGCCGAATGCTCAGACTGTGTAACACCGCCAACTGGTGTCGATATACCGGACACATTAGATGCCGCAGTGCTTGCGGTGCCGCGATCTCTTTCAAGTAATTCATCTGGGTGCGCGTTCTCATTGCCGTGCACTGTCTTTTTATGCGACAACAACTGATCCTCCGTACGGTACACGATTGAACAGATATCACATTCATACTGCTTAATGATCATCTCGTCCTTCAACAACGTATTGTGGATCTTAAACATATGCACTTTGAGTCCCTTCTCGTAGGCGAACTCGGCATCACATAACTTGCACTTGATAAACTGAACATTACGGATCTGATGATCATCGAGCATGTGCCGTCGGTAGGACTTCTTCGATGAGAATCGTTTCTGACAGATCCGACAACGCATGCGTCGGAATCGACGGTCAGCAGCAAGCTCCAAACTGCGCTTAAAGATCGCCTGTTGAGCAGGTGTCTTGTGCTGCATCGATGCTGCATTAACAATGGAACGCTTCCCAACATCTCCTGCTTTTCCACCTTCTCCGGATGCTGATGCAGCGACGCTTTGTGCAGCTGCCGTGTGCGATCGCATATGATTGGAGAGTCCAATGTTGTTGCTGAAAATGGCATTGCATATCGGACACTCCTTATAATTATTATACATATTACTGGCCGAAGTATTCGAGTTCGGTTTGTCCAAGCGAATTTTCTTGGCCATCGGAGTATTCTCAGCATCGTCGTCGTCATCGTCATCAACTGAAACAAGATGATTCAAAATTACATAAAATAGAGAGCAAAAACTAATCGCTTACCGATCGCCCCACCATTTGTTATCGACATCAAGTCCTTCATAACATAATCATAACGACCGGTGTAAGCACCACTGACCCCTCCTCCATGTCCCTCCATCGCCTTCACAGCATCTGCGTTCACGATGTACTCAAAGCTGGTAGTGCGCGTCTTCTCATTGTTGGCGGAATGTACGGTGAGCATGTGCTCGCGAAGGTTAGAGAGTCGTGGATAACCGGTTCCACATTTAACGCATTTGTATGTTTGCGGCAGCTGGTCAGGATGCTTGGACTCCATGTGCCGCAACACATTGTTGTAATTGTTGTACTGTTGACCACAAATCGGACATGCTTGGGGCATTCGTGAAAAATACTGTGACTTGGCATGCTGCATGCTGCTTCGCGACTCATCGGCCGACGAAGTACCAGCAAAGCCAATGCTGGACTTTTTACCAGGTGAGTTGTCAGCACTCGGGACTTGTTGAATTTGTCGTTGATCACTGTTCGCTGGTGTTACCAAATGTCTGGCGTAGACATGGTCCAAAAACTTCTGATGAGTTCCGAATTTCTCATCGCAAGTAACACATCGCAGTATGACAATGCAGTCCATGTTGTTGTAGTGGCGTTTGCGCTCCAATGGGTCTTCGATTTCCAAGCCGCAGAAACCACATTGTCCGGGTGAGACATCCTTCTTCTGGGCCTCTGCGTGCTCATCGTATACATGCGACCGGAATTCCAATTTCAACCGGAAATGCTGTGAGCAAAGCTTGCATTCGTAGATTTTATTAACCAACAGCTCTTTTGCGCGCAGTTTTTCTGGCATAGCTTCAGCGGTCGCCGCGACTGCGGCGGCAAAACTTGGGACCTTCGCCATCAGCGAATGCATCACTTTATACAGATTAATGCAATTGCGTTTCTTTAGATGCGAAATAAAGAGCGCCTTGGAGTCGTTCAGTTTGAGACAGTTGAAACAGAGGTTTCGCGGTAGAGTGACGTATTTTTTGCGCATGTGCGCCATGAAGTTCTTATAGCTGCTGTGGTATTTGCGACAACAGTTGCATGTCATAGTCTGGTATTGTTGCAGAAAATCCTCATTCTGTTGCAAGAATACAATTTTCTCATCCGTGAGCAAATCTTGGTACCGTTCGGGATGGTCATAGTCAAACCTGCCCTCTGCATTAACAGCATTGACAATCTGCTGTCTTATCTTTAGTGGGGTCGTGTCTGAATCTACAGATTTGACAGCCTCAGTTGTCCCCATTGCAGCACGTTGCAACTCCAAAGCAGCGGCCAGTGCGGCCGTGGGCTTGGTGACGGGCGTGGAATTGGGCGTAGAAGTAGACAGTTCGAACAAATTCGGGTGCAAATTGCGTTCATGACGGCGTGCATTGGCACGTGTGGAAAATTTCAAATTGCAAGCTCGGCAAGACGCTTCCTTCACCTCGTTGGCAGCAGCGATTTCGATGGTCGTCCGATCTGGCATATTGTTCTGATCATAGCTGTAGCCATCCTACAAAAAGAGAAACAATTTATATATAAGTCGTTGTACTCCTCTTAAAATATTGAATAATCACCATGTAGGGTTCAGCTCCCTCCTCTTCTGTACGCTCCAGAAACAATGTGGGATCGACCATTTCGTCGGATTCATCATGTTGCTTCATTGTATCGAAATCCTCCTCGTCCATGGGCTCATCCTTGACTTGAATCGCTGGAAGAGGCTGTAAAGAAATTTGCAATTTTCTCTTTTAGAATATAATAATTTAATAATGTAATAATTCAGATTTTGAGTAAACCTAACAAAGCTGAAAAATAAATTTAAAAATGTTCCTGGGTATGTTAGAACTACATGGAAAAAAGTCAAAAATAAAGAATAACCAATTCACTAATGATCTGACAACAATTTTTCAAAAAACTGTGAAAAAGTAATAGTCTTTCTGTGCCTATATTAGTTCTATAATAGTTTAGGGAAACTATATGCGATACGTTTACATTATAAGAACATCTTCTAAAATAACGTAATTGCTGTGCAGCAGATGGAAAACGCAATGGAGGTTGCTGTTGCAGCTGCTGTTGCTGAGTCTGTACTTGTTGTGACTCTTTATAAACTTCTAATTCCAACAGTTTTTGCTGTGGTAAAGACTGTTGTAATATTGGTTGCTGTAGCAATGGTTGCTGTTGCAAAGATTGTTGTTGCAAAGGTTGCTGTTGAATAGGTTGCTGTTGCATTGGTTGCTGTAGCAAAGGTTGCTGTTGAATAGATTGCTGTTGCATTGGTTGCTGTAGCAATGGTTGATGTTGCAAAGGTTGCTGTTGCATTGGTTGCTGTTGGAAGGTTTGCTGTAGTATTGGTTGCTGCTGTAAATGTTGCTGTAGTAATGGTTGCTGTACTAATGGTTGCTGTACTAATGGTTGCTGTAGTAATGGTTGCTGTAGTAATGGTTGCTGTAGAAATGATTGCTGTAGTAATGGTTGCTGCAGCATTGGCTGCTCTTCTGGTGGTAGCTGTTGCACAGATTGTGGTGCATGTTGCGCTTGTAATTGAAGTGGTTGTTGTTGATCTTTAGGACTCACATAAACAGTCAATGATTTTCGCTTCTTCAGCGACGTGATGCCATCTAAAATCGAAGAGGGGATATTTGAATCCTGCTGGAATTGTTCTTGCTGCCGTTGTGTAGTAGTTGACGATATTGTTGAGATGCTGACGTTGTTGTCCATCAACTGTTGTCGCTTGCCAAACTCAATCCAATTGCGTTGTTTGCCCTGAGAGGCGACGCAGCGGTTCTTGAAACTCTGCCATGAGTTCAAGTAGCTGATACAGGCATGACATATCCGCAGCGACAGTCCATCATTCGACGTCACCTGCAAATAGGAGAACAGAAAATAAAAAATTAATTTCAATAAGTATTTCAATAATGAGTACTATTAATATACAACTATTTGTACCCTTTAGAAAATAGGTATGCACACAAGTCCCCAAACACCCTCTATGTGAGATTTTCACTCATGTGGAGATGCCGCCACCGCCCTTCCATACAAACGTGGTATGAACCGCGGTGCAGAGTCATTGACCTCGGTAATGAGCAGAGTCCTTTAGAATGCTTTCAGGAGCAGTGGACGTGTGTGCAAGAATGTACACAACTATTGATGCTCTCGACGCTCACAAATCAAAGTTTCATAGAGTTCAATGACAAACATGGAACACATCAAAATGAAATGCAGTGCCTCTTTTCTTCCGGAAATTATTTAATTTTCTCTTTTTCGACATTGATGAGGATTTCCTTCTCTATCACAAAAGCATTTGCATTACACGTTTGAGCGCTGATTAGATAATCGCAGCTACTTACACATGACCATAGCGACCCACCCAGCGTAGCCACCCACCGAAGGACTTGGAGGTGGAGTCCTTCCCTTTGTCCTGATGCTGCAGCAGCCGATGCATTGTACACATAAGCGCATTCATGTACTACATATCTGTATATATCTATAAACGAATTGAGGTAGGTACGCACTGGCTGTTGCCTATCGAAACATCGAAATGCTTCAATCAAGAATAATAAAGTTGCCCTCAAACCATGTAGATGTAAATAATACTGTGGTTTGGCTAAGCTACCAAGTGTTCATTCACCTTAGCCCACTCCTTTCCACAATTATTCCCTGACTACAAGAATACGCTCCCCATATCTGGCAGTACCAGCACAAGATGAATACATTTTATTCCGAGAGGTGTGAGTCAGGTCATTTCCGAATGCAAATTCTTTGATTTCTATAAATTACAGTAGAAAGTTTTCTTATACACACAACGCTATCCGAATTGTCTCTGATATGAGGCTTCTGGGGTGTATAAACTCCAAAAAATATTAGTTCCAATTCGGAAATACTGAAATTAAACTGTATGAAGCCTATAGCTGTAATCCTCTGATGTAGTCCTTTAAATTTATTATTCATTAGTATTTAAAAAAAATGACGGGTCCTTTCGGATTGAGTATAATTGAATAATAGGACTGCCGGTTTCATGACAAAGTCGTCGCATTTTTGACGATGGTAACTTGATAATTGCCGGTGCAAGATATGACTGAATGAACGAGAACGGACGCAGTCAACGCAATTTTATATCTACTCCTACAGGCATCGAATATTTGTTGTTGCTTTTCAAGAAAGCCTAATTCCCAAATTCAAGCTTGTACTGCGTCACAAAAGCGGACAGATGAGTTCTTTTAGCAAGGAAAGCATCTTGGGTTCATCATCGATGTCCATTTATACTTGTTTTTCTTTACTTTCTTTGCTCCTGTGATTTGTTTCGGCTTCTCCTTTTCTGCCCTCATTCGGTAAAACGCCATAGGGAACCTTTATGCCTGGACTGTTGGTGTAATACTTCGCAATTCGCTCGCTTGTGTGTGCGTCGCTGTGTGCTTGTGTGCGTAGCTGTAGCATCCAGCAACGATAGCGATAGCGGCGAAGGAAAGTAACCCTTATTGAAAAGAAGATGACCTGCACGTGCCAGGAACGAATGCTTGAGTCCCGAAACCGGCAGGTCGAGGGCTGCATTGTCCGTGTGTGTTTTCATTTTCAACGGAGTATCTGGCTATATTCCTGATTTATATCTGGGATTATGTGAAGTGGCTTCCAGTCAGAGGACAGCCGAAACTAAGAAGTAAAGAGTTTTCATCTGATTTTGAATAGGTATCGATAAATGAGATAATTTAAAAACCTGGAACACCATATTCCATCATGTTGATCCATAGGCGCCGTGTTGGGCTCGCTTCTGGGTCACACACTCCGCCCGAGTAGCCCCACATCTCAACACGAGCCGAAAATCAACAAACTTTATACGACTCCAATGTACTGCTGATGATAACAACAAATACATCCACAGCAACATCGAAGCGAAGCAGAGCAAGTCGACGACGACGACGAAACGAAGTAGCCCAGTGGAGTCGAGCTCAGCCAGCCAATGGGTGAAAGAATCGACGCCAAGTGAGAGCCACACTGGCTGTGCCAATACACCGCCAGCACCGGCCGAAGCAGCTGTCATTTCTGTCGCTACGGACCGAGCCCAGCGTGGCTCAGCATGGTAACTGGTGAGGTTATGTTGAACCTACAAAAAACGCCGAGGAGTCGTTCGCTGGACCGACGGACGGACGGACGGTCGGTCGGTCAGCGGATGTTGAAGCAGATGAACGACTGATGATATGTCTGAGCAGATGCTGAGAAGGATGTGTGCGGGTAGCAAGATGGTCCAGGTGATTGGCAGCCTTCAATTGACGCACCGAATGAGTGGAAAAGAGGCAAAATATGTATATGATAAAGTGGACAGAGGATTGAGAGGAGGACCATGGGGAGGAACTGGACTTGGTATTGAGTTCACGTGACATGGGAGAAAGTTCGCTAAAAGGGAGAGTTTAAATTTATATTAATATTTTTCGGGTATACAGAACATCGAGTTGTGAAAGTCGGGTATAACTCCAAAATTTATGAAATGGATAAAGTTCCCTGATCAATGATCAATCTACCCCTAGAACCCAAAAAGTCACGCAAACATTGAGGTGGGGCCATTCGAATCTATTTGATGGAAGACCCCAGTTCGCACTGATATCCACTCGACGAAAGTCCAAAATGGTTGCCAACGAAGAGCTGGGCATGATTCGGCATGGCACGACATGACATCGTCGCCGCTGCCTTATCTATATACCACATTGATTTCCAGCACACAGCTACGTTGGAACATAAGCGAATCGATAGCCAACCGACAACGAAGCAACGTCGTCGTCGACGACGACGAAGGCAATTATGGAACACAACACGAAGCGACGAAGCCACGACCAGTCATACAGCCAACAGCCAGTGACGAGCGAACCATGCATGCAGAGCAAACAACTGCCACGATGCCTGACACAGCACGTCAGGAAAACGAAGGAAAGTAACAAAGCAACAACCAAATGGCAATCCAAGCGATACGTCCAGCTGTCAGAGAGGGACGGATATACCAGACCAACAGATGCAAGTGAGGACACAGACACCACCACCACGACCAAGTCGTGCCGACCACAAGGCCTGGGCTACACTGAAGGCAGCTTTACCTACTCTTGCCTGGCATCCATTCCAAATGACGCAGTTTGAATGGTATTCTCCCTGATTTTGGGAATTTGCTGGGCGATTGCGGATTTTCTGCTTTACGTTTTGTGGTCATATTCGTCATTGACAATCTGACGCAGGTCACATATCGAATCGAACTTGGACTGGATCCGCCACTGCCCCAATTTTAGGACAAAGTCCTTCCCTTAATCATAAGAAAACGAATAATAAGCGTGCAGAAGTTTCCCAAGAATAATTTCGCATGGAACTGGCCAAAGTCCAGGCCAGAGATTACCAAGCTGAGGCCAATGTGGTGAAACCAGAAGGCGATGGCTGCAGCTGCTCATCCGGTTCTACGCATTGGAATAAAATGGTGGATGACCACGACCATGAGCACCACGAATATGGCGAACATGACGGCATGAAGACCAGTGCCGCTGCCATCCCCAGCCAGGTTCCGCCGCTGGCACAGAAATTATACAAGTGACTCAACGAGCATCACAGCGAATCTACATCGCAGCGGGTCACATTCATCCACACCTCGACTCGGCTCGACTACGGCTACGGCTGGCGCAGAGTGCGAGAGTGTGTGCGAGTGTGGGTTGTCGCTTCAGTTCGCTCGCTTCGCAACGTTCCGTTCCGTTCGGCATGGCCGCCATGATGGTTGTTGGAGCACCCTTGGACGACCGCAACGACTTGCACAATCCCAGACCTAACCTCAAATCGAAATTTTCGCAGGTGCTCCTCCCATCGCCGTGACGCACGCCACCCATGCGAAGTACCTGGTCTCTGGGCGGAAAATTATGTACCCACCTTTATGTTCACGCAGTTCAGTATTTTCGTGGCCAGCGGCTCCTTGTCGGCCGCATAGCTGTTCAAAATGGAAATGCATTCGCTGTCCGGAGCCAGACACAGCCGACAGCAATTTTGTCGCGTCTGCTGCAAGCCTTCCGTCTCCGTCATCTCGATGCTTTCAATGTCCGATTGATTCACTCAAAACTTATTGTTTGTAAATAAAATAATTGCGATTGCATTGAGAGTTCTTCGCCTAAGCACTTGTTTTCACTTTTTAATTTTTTCCTTGCTCTTGCTTGGTTTCTTCACCCACTTTTGTTGTGTCCCTTTTTTTCATCGCATTTCCCCGCAACTTTTCACTTTTCAATATTTTACGACTGCACGCAACGAGAATTGAAATGACACTAGATCGTTTACCTTCGCTCTTTTGGGTTGCTTTTCTGCAAACACCGAAAGGTAGTCAAACACCACAGGACGCAGTGCACATCAGGGTTGCAATGTTCATAGGCCTCAAGTGAGCCTGGAATTCAAATCCGATTCCTTGTACTCCTTATCGCTAACCAGTGCAAGGATTTCGTTTATTTAAAGTTATTCTAATTTTATTGGCAGTCCAATGTTTATCAGTGGGCTCTTTCGTGTGTGGAAGTAACTCAATATATAATAGTAGCAGAACCAAGGGGAACCCGAAAACTCTTACAATGCAAAGCAACCCTGTTATTCTCTTTGCACATTTTCGTGAAATATACACATGCCGGTTCTTTAAATTTCGCGCAGGGATACCGCGCAGACATTTTTTTGCGAAGTACAAAAGTGGGAAAAGTGAAGTGTTGTGAAGTGATTGGATGAACTTGGAGACCAAGTCCCAAAACTACATTTTTGATGCGCAAAAAATCTGCTCCTAGGAACGTGAAGTGTTTTCTGAAAAATTCGAGTGACGTAGGCTATGAAATGAAATGAAACACTTTGATTGAAGTGGAAACCTTGATTTCGCAATTTCTCTTTATTGCCGTGGATGGTAGAATATCGAATAAGGGTCTGTTTACCGGGCAAACCGTGGACTGTGGATATTTTGTGGATCGTAAGAGAAACCAATCAACACGGACAGCCTGAAAGTATACTATAATTGAAACAGTGGTAATAGGCACCAAGGCCGACAACATCTGGCCAATCATTTATAATACGGAACTGTCAATGGGTAGTTTTCACTAAAGTAGCTAATTTTGAAAGACTTTTCCATAATTAATGATAATCAGTGAGATCTAAATTATGAATTATTCCTTCCCATTATCAATGCTATAGCAAATAATTCTTATAATTTTTTTCACTGACTCAAAAGGATGGCAACGCCCAAAATGTGCACTCCCGTCACAAATATCTGTTCGCCGGTAGACGTCAAAATGGAAATAGAGTTCTCTCAAGCTTTGTTGTACTTGTGGTTTGGTTTTCTCTGTCCCCCGTGTTTTGAAACAATTAATACGGTAAGAAAGGAAAAAAAGTATTATAATAATATATATACTAAAAATAATAATATAACGAAATTTTTAATCAGATCATCTTGTATTATTCAAAAATCCGGTTTTTACTGTATCATAAATATGTTTATTTGTTTTCATCATAAATAAGCAAAAATTAAAAGTTACGGCCTAAAAGTATGCAATATTTAAAGGAGTAGGCTTAGACGGAGCTTGGACCGTTTGTCACCCTGTTTTCTTTCATCTTTAAATAAGGATGTGCCTTGAATGCCCTGTCTCGTTGCTAACTTTACGCTGTATAGAATTTCTTGTTATTTTGGGAGAATAGGGACAGAAAGATTGAAAAATCGGAAAAAACAAAAAAATGTTTGGAAAAATAAAATTTGTTGACCTACAACATGTACACTGAAAAATAGAATATTCAATATTTTCTCCAAAATTCAAAATTTTTACAAAAAATCAACATTTTCATTAAAATTCAACATTTTCATCATAATTCAATAATTTCACCAAAATTCAAAATTACCACTAAAATTCAACATTTTCATCATAATTCAACAATTTCACAGAAATTCAACATTTGTCCTCCTTGTCCTCCTCCAGATACGTTAATGGAGTCGTTGGACAACGAGGAACGTTTCGAGATGTGTGAGAAGAAGCTGCGAGGAATAGGATCGGAGGAGGATCCTTTGAAACAATTATACTTCTGTTAGAATTCAATTTCGTTATTGTTCTAGCGAAGATCATTATATAAACTCCACCTCTGTGACTTGTGAAATTTTAATTATGGTTTCTATTTTAACTTTGATCAGAATCCAACTAAGTTCAATTCTCTTATCTATAAGACTTTGGAAAGGTCCATCTCCCGAAATATTAGCATATACGAGATGAACAGCACGTGCTCTGTGGGCAAATCAACCATAGACATAAATTATAAGAATATCATTAAAATGTCATTAGGATTAAATAAAACAAGTCATTAAAGCGATAAGAAACCCATAATAATTAATATATTAAAATTTTGTAGAGATCATTCGAAACCCTTATCATTGCCAAAAAAAGTTGCCTACAGTAGGAGAATTTTTAGATTCAATAGGGAGCTTGACAAAAAATGATTTTCAACGAATGAAACCCCCCATGTAGGTGTAGTGTCTTGGAAAAGACAATAGTAATATAGACAATAATATAAGTAATATCGATAAATCTAAATTTGCACACACATGTAGGTCGACTTAAGCTACTAATACATGTTTTTACAGATATATATGTATGTATGTATTTCTCCCACATTGTATCCAAACCGTCGTGAGCTTGAACTCTAGCTCCGAGATGCGACGCCCACGCCTATTTGTATGCATTCCTCGGCCCTCGGTTAATCAGTGTCGTCGGCGCTCGGCAACGAATCCAATCCTTATCTCCCACTCCTCGCCGAGGCGAAGATCGCGCAAACAACTGTGGAAATTAATTATTTCTTTATATAAAACAATGCTTATCACTTATCACGACGACGACGACGCTACCCCTAGTAGTTGTTGCTGTCCAAGTGTACAAGAACCACTTGATATCTGCTTCGATTTGCCGGCTCCAATTTTCCTATAAAATGCCGCATACTCTTTGGCAATAATTTATTCCAAGTCGTGAAAGTCGCCGAAGCACTTCGTTGTCTACTCTCTCTGTCTGTGCCAAGATCAAACAAGGTATTTAAAGAATTTCAATTTATTATTTCCCCCTCGAGTGCAGTGCAAAGAAACAGTTTTCCAGTTTAGTGACATTGATTTCAAATACTACATGGGCGAATGATTCCGCAATACAAGTTTTGCTGAAGTGTTTGTTCGACCGATTGATCAATTGATCTCGACAGGTTATTTTCGTATTCAACAAAGAACATGGATTAGTTATTTATATTTCTCGCAGCTAGCTGGGATCTGATACGCCTACTTCTTGATCCTTTCATTTAAACGAATTGCATCCACATTCCACAGATTTAAGAATAACAATAGCACGGGTTGGAAGCGAGTTCGAGCCTTTGTTAAAGCTCAGTCCAGCCCCTTCCCACCCCTCGCGACGCTTCACGTTTTCCATGCGAATACGAACTCGTTTGGAAAAGCCTTCACTCGAAGCTCTCGCCAGCTGATATTGCAAAACGCAAACCCTAATGACGTCTTGAAAAAGTTCATTAACGAATCGACTTCCAATGTGTTATAAATAATCCACTGGCCGATAGATGCCGACTGCATCAACTCAAGCGCGACTTCAGTCTTTGTTGGGAGGTGGGTTCGGACGCGTCGTGGATCCGCTGTTTTTGTTTCTCTCTCTCGCTCTCTTTGGCCAATCTCTTCGCGCACTTCACGAGATGTTTTCGAAAGTTGGGATCTTCGGCCTCGTCTGCATGGGGCTTCTATCGGTGCAGGTTTTGGCGGAAGATGTCACCGTTGAGATTTCGATGGAGGCCAGCGTTAGTGTGAACAACCAGACGACGGTAATCACTTGACCTATCTCAATTCTCCTCTGTGGACGTTGAACGATCGCAGGCTTTGGTCGTGCAACGATTAAGGAGCATTTATCCCGAGTAGCTTGCTATTCATTGGCCATTGGCTTTTGAGAAACCGCGAAACCTTTCACCGGACTCTTGGAAGCCGATAATCGTTAGAAAGTTCAATTAGTGAAGGTCAGGGTTTTTGTTAGACATGCACAACGCTGAGGTGTGCAAAATTGAGCAATAAAGATAACTCATATAAAGGGCAGCCGGAGCACAATAAACTATCTTGACTAGCAATACATTTACCTTTAGCAATAATAATAAAAGGCATCTGCTCACTCTTATCACGGTCGCCCATCCATCACAGTTGCCTCCATGTGATGAGCTCACTATCAGACCCCCTGACCTTTACCGCCTTTGCAGCTGATGACGATCGTGTGTAATGACAGTATCTCTCGTTCTATTTTCAGATGTCCTACAAAGTCGAACCACTTCCCGATTCGCACGCCGAGCTGGGCGAGGGACCCCACTGGGACGTCGCCAGCCAGAGTCTGTACTTCGTCGACATCAACGAGGGCAAGTTGTTGCGCTACGACTACCAGCAGGACAAGGTCTACAAGTGCAAGATCCAGGGTGAGGATCTGGCCGGCTTCGTCACGCCCATCGAGGGGGCCGTGGGCAAATTCGCCGTCGGCAGCGGACGTCGGGTGGTGGTCGTCAACTGGGACGGCGTCTCGGACACCTGCAGCGTGGAGCGAACGCTGTTCGAAGTTCAGCCGGAGGATCAGTTCGATGGCAACCGCTTCAACGACGGCAAGTGCGACCCGCGCGGCCGTCTCTTTGCGGGCACCATGCGTTTCGTGGGCGACGAGTTCGAGCACCGCTACGGCGAGCTCTACAAGTACCAGAAGGGCGGCAAGGTCGAGGTGGTCAAGAGCGATGTGGGCATCTCGAACGGTCTGGCCTGGAACGAGAAGACCAAGAAGTTCTACTACATCGACACCACCGACTACGAGGTGAAGGAGTACGACTACGACTTTGAGAACGGCGTCGCCAGTGAGTTTTCCCACCGAGCATCCTCCCCTTCCAGTTGCTAATTTTTCGTGTTTTTTCCTATGGTTGCAGGCAATCCCAAGGTGGTCTTCAATCTGCGCAAGAACAGCACCAAGGACCATCTTTTGCCCGACGGCATGACCATCGACACTGAGGGCAACATCTACGTGGCCACCTTCAACGGCTACACCATCTACAAGGTCAACCCCAGGTGAGTTTCCGACATGCCGTAGAAGGAGAAGCTTTTCTAAAACCCCTCGCTTTCGCAGCACCGGCAAGGTCCTGTTGGAGATCAAGTTCCCATGCAAGCAGATCACCTCCGCCGCCTTCGGTGGACCCAATATGGACATTCTGTACGTGACCACCTCGTCGCGCTTCGGCGAACCCGCCCCCGCCGGCACCACCTACAAAGTGACCGGCCTCGGTGCCAAGGGACTGCCCATGGCCAAGTTGCAGTTGTAGACGACGGGCTCCGGCTGAGCTATCGAACACATAGTTATAGTAGTCTTGGGGAACACTCACTCTAAGTGCAATTAATAAAGTATACATCTAATCTAAATAAAGACCAATTGTTTGTTTTTCTGGCTCGGTTTGTGCTTCCGGGAGTTTGTTCGCCGTAGGGACAGAGGGTAGCAAATAAATAGGCAAATAGTGGGTAAATAATATTATTCCAATGTTAACAAGTATATTTTAAGAACAAAAGACTAAACTGGGGACCCTCATTAGGAATATGACGAAGTCCCGTGTGTGTGTACAGTTGCACCGAGGTGCATCGAAAATATAGTGGACCTTCCTCGTATATAAGTCGCGGATCCAGATGTGGTCCGCATTATACTTCAACATGAGGCGAAATGTGCATCTAAATCTCGTTCTACTGCTGGGACTCCGTGTGGCGATTCCTCAGATTGTGGTGGGTTGCAATGCATTGAAGGAATCAAACTCTCACTCTGCAACTTAATTTGTTCGTCACCAGTTGGCCTATGAGGTGGAACAACTGCCGGGCTCCGAGGTGGAACTCGGCGACGGGCCGCACTGGAGGGATCCGGATCTGTACTACGCAGACCAGGGCAGCGGCCAAATCGTGCGCTACGACAGCTTGGCCAACAGGACCTTCAGATGCCAAATTCGTAGAATCAGGTCTTCAATTGCAATTCCTTAACGTTTAATGAATGGTATTTCAGCTAATCAGGATCGAGTCTCGTTCATCATTCCCTACCAGGACTCGAAGGACACGTTCGCCGTGGGACTGGAACGGGCGGTGAACAAAGTCCAGTGGGACGGCGTGTCCGCCGAGTCCTGCCCCATCGTTGACGACATCCCCGGGGTGGACACGCTCGATTCCCCAGATATCGATGACTGCTATAATGGTGGCCAGGTCGACCCCAGGGGCCAACTGCTGGCAGGCACCGCCAACTGTGCGTCTGACTCTGCGAACCAGCGCCAGAATCCCAACGTGAACGTGTCCAGTGGCATGGCGTGGAATAAGGCAGGCGACCGCTTCTACTCCGTGGACAGTGGCTCCAACACGATCACCGAGTTCGACTACGACTCGAACAGCGGCCTGCCGAGTAAGTGCTTCAGTGATCACCAACATTTAACATAGTTCTTAAGACACTGTGCAACTCCAGCCAATCCACGTGTCGTCTTCCACCTTAGCCCAGAGGAGTTCGGCCCGAACGAATTGGGCTGGACCACCCTGCGTGGGATGACCATCGATGACGAGTGCTTCCTGTACGTGGCTGTTTTCGGCGGAGGTGCCATCATCAAAATATGCACCGAGTACGAAAATACTATCTCCGCCCTTAACTTTGCTTTTGAATTCCCAATATGTTCATGCCCACTACACCTCCCACAGGGAATGGGTCATTGTGGATCGCTTCGAGATGCCCTGTGCCTTCGTGACATCGCCCACGTTCGGCGGACCGAACCTCGACGAACTCTACGTGACCTCGGCGGCTGAAGTGCCGTCCTGGAGCAACTTCCCGGCGCCCTGTGGAGCCACCTTTCACGTGAAGGGCGTGCAGGCCAAGGGTTTTCCATTGAACCAGATCCGCTAGGAAGGGTTCGAATCAGTTTAATACGGATGGCTAAGAGTGTATATAGTCGAGAGAAGATCTTTCGTCCACTCTGAATTTTTTTAATTTTTTCCAAACTTTGCTTTTATTGTCAAAAGTTGTTAAATAAAATTCTTAATATTACTGAAGAAAGATAGTTATAGAAATGAAGTTAATTCCCGTTCAGAAACGATTCCTGTATATCTTCATCGTCGTGACGCTCGGAACTTTTGTCTACCTGTGGCATCTGTACAATCGGTTATCATCGCAATCTGAAGTGAATTTCTTCAATGCAAACCACGAGAAAATCGTTCTATTCTGGAACTCGCTCCATTCGAGCTTGGACTGGGACCTAGGAGCCGTCCGCAGACTGTATTGTCAAGAAAATGTGCAGTGCGTCTTCACAAATGAAAGCGGATTCTTGGACAACGTGAACTTATTCGACGCTGTCGTCTTTCACCCACACGACTATTCGCCCGAAGGCTTTGCGTCGATTCCGCCAACGCGAAATTCCCGTCAGACCTACGTGTTCGCGCTCCATGAGGCCCCGACAGGAACGAGAAAATTGTTGCATCGGCAGCGTGACGTAGTCTACAACATAACGATGACATACCGTTTGGACTCGGACGTTCTCTGGGCCTACGCGTTCATTCGGGACGTGCAGACGGATGCGATTGTGGCTCCTGCTCCTCGTCCATTGTGGAAGAGAATCGCTTACGACAAGTTTGTCCCGTCGGTTGAACTCCAGGCGCAGTTGGTAGCAAAAACAAAGTCCGCGGCCTGGTTCGTGTCGAACTGCAATCCATCTTCGAAGCGAGATCTACTCGTAAAGGAGATGCAAAAATACATGCAAGTCGATATCTTTGGCAAGTGCGGTTCTTTGAGGTGCGAATCCATCCGTTCGTAAGATTTGTATGATCGAGTTTTAAATTTTCAGCTGCACGTACGGTTCCACCGACTGCAACCGGAAGCTGGACACGGAGTACAAGTTCTACCTGGCCTTTGAGAACTCCCTTTGTCTCGACTACACCACCGAGAAGTTGTTTAACGCACTCAATCGCACAGTTCTTCCTGTCGTATACGGTGGATCGAACTACAATCGATTCGCTCCGCCACATTCATATGTCGATGTTCAAGATTTCGAAAATGTTACGATGCTAGTAAATTACTTGCAATTCCTGGAGAAGAATACAACAGCCTATGCGAAGTACTTCTGGTGGAAAGACCATTATAGGGTTAGCACCTATGAGAACGGGTTCGATCCAGTATTCTGCAGATTGTGCCATCATCTCCATTATCAGCACAAAGTGCAATACTATCCCAATATTATGCAGTATTGGCTAAAGGGATGTCAAGAGAAACCACGAATCAAATTCTAATCGAAATTAAATGAAGCATTCTTTATTTTAAAATGTTTTCTATCGTACAAAATAAATTGAAAATATTACCCTTGCTATTTTGAATTAGATTTAAGTAAGCGATAAACCCATTCGAGTATAAATGAAGAAGTATAAGGGTCGGCCACACAATCGACCAGAAGTCCAAAATATTCAGAAGTGCTCCCCTCAGTGTAGAGTTTATAAACAGTTCGTCATGTGGGCAATAAGATGCCGAGAACCTCGGGACCGATTGTACAATGTGACCGACTATAAGATCAGCTGTGTCCAAGCAAAGAGCGCTGATGGTGTTGCGTTCATGTATATGGTAAGTATGGCTTGGACACTTTACCGAGCTCATCCACCCCCGGGGATGTTGCAGTCCATTGAGGTGTTCACCACGCGTCCGATTCGACGATTTGGTCGCAGGCCCGGACCATTGCTACCACCACCGCCTCCTCCTCCACCACCACCTCCTCCTCCGCCGCCACCACCACCGGAACCCCAGCCGCCGCGGCGAGGATCACTGCGTCCATTCTGCTTGTTTTCCCGAGCGAATGGAGCTACGAGCGTTGAGAAGCTAGAAGTAAATACATCATTCAGTTCGTTTCATAAACCTCTGATTATGTGACTCATGTTACTTACAAATGAACCACTATGAACCAGAGCCCCGTGAAGATCTCCATCACACGAGCCATGTCCCAGGGTCGTTTCTCCAAAACACGACCATCTATTGATAAAATGTATTATTATAATTTTGCTTAAATGCAGGACATCAATTTACTTACTTCGGTCGATGTAGACCATTGTGAAATGGTGTTTGTTCTAGTTTTCGCCCTTCAGAGCGATTAATTTAAGACTCAAGGCTATGAAAAAATATATTTGTGAAAAATACACAACACGGAAATGAAGTGTTTTTTTTCTGATAACTGTCAAAGCATGAATTTCACTTACGTGGCTGTCAGAGCAGAATTCGAATAATGTGGGAAACACATTTGAACGGCAACGACACAAAGGCAACGACACAGAACAAATCAAATTTATTGAAAATTTGTAAATTTTGAATTTTATTGAAAATTTTGAATTTTATTGAAAATTTTGAATTTTATTGAAAATTTTGAATTTTATTGAAAATTTTGAATTTTATTGAAAATTTTGAACTTTATTGAAAATTTTGAATTTTATTGAAAATTTTGAATTTTATTGAAAATTTTGAATTTTATTGAAAATTTTGAATTTTATTGAAAATTTTGAACTTTATTGAAAATTTGGAATTTTATTGAAAATTTGGAATTTTATTGAAAATTTTGAAAATTATTGAAAATTTTGAATTTTATTGAAAATTTTGAATTTTATTGAAAATTTTGAATTTTATTGAAAATTTTGAATTTTATTAAAAATTTTGAATTTTATAAAAAATTTTGAATTTTATTGAAAATTTTGAATTTTATTGAAAATTTTGAATTTTATTGAAAATTTTGAATTTTATTGAAAATTTGGATTTTTTCCCGGTGTTTCCTTACATTTTTCAGAACTTTGATGAAATCTTAAATTATATTTTAATGCGTACTTGACGGTGAATGTCCGGTTATGGAGGATTTGACTGTGGTTAAAGTTATGAAATTATTGAATTTCATAAACAAATTATTTAATTATTCTATGTTGATCTCGTATCAGTCAGGAATATGCTGTAAAAATTTCATTAATATCGGACAAACGGAATATGCTGTAAAAATTTCATTAATATCGCCATTCGAAACATACATATTATCAGTTTCATTTTTATATATAAGATTTTGACGTCAGACGCAATGTCGCTGTCGCATCGAATGTGTTTCTCACATAATATTTTCGGATTCAGGGTTGCAATGGTCCTATGTACGAATTCACCAATCAGAGAAATCGGACTAAATACAGAGAAACCGATTTTATCTCCGCGCGCGCGGATCATTTTTTCCCAATAAGATTTAACTCGTTACTTTCGATGGTAACGGCTCTAATTTTAAATGTAAATTTAAAAAAAAAATGTAATTTCATCAGCGAAATCTCTCGAAATCTTTCGAAAAGAACAAAATTTATTTAAATACAAAGATTATTGAACAATAAGAGCGATTTTTGTTTTGTTTACGAATCTGGAACGCGGCAGGTGTTTCTCTCCCGACCGCGTTTCCACTTCCGCATTGAGTATAAAGATGGGAGATCCCGTAACTTTCGATGTAGTTATACAAAAAATGTGGCGAAAGTGCTTGGCTCTCGTTGCAATTTCGGCACTTGTCAGCGCCCAGAACTACTGCGATCCCAATTTGTGCCCGCGCGGACGGACGCACATCGTCTGCAACCATAACGGCGTAAGGCCCAGAACTCCAGAAGGGTTCATCCAGTGATGCTTTTGAATCTCCTCCACAGCGCTTTGCCTCCAACTGCGATGGGACTCTCATCGACATGTCGCCGTACCGGAATCAAATCCTCCAACTGCACAACGAGCGCCGAAATCGGATCGCCAACGGAAGCATGGGCTTCCCCTCCGCCGTGCGCATGACCACCATGTCCTGGGACGACGAGCTGGCCCGCATCGCCGCCTACAACGTGCTCCAGTGCCGCCTGGCGCACGACGAGTGCCGCAACACGCCCACCTACCCCACGGCCGGGCAGAACCTGGCCATTTACTACAGCAGCCGCGCCAGTGTGACGGACGTCCTGAACAACCGCATCGCCTCCTGGTTCGACGAGTACCGCAACGCCAACCGCAACGACCTGGAGCAGTTCAGGCCAACCTCGGGCAGGTGAGTTCGAGCTCTCCACCAATTTAGTTCAACCACCGACCTCTCGCCATCCACAGCCAAATCGGACACTTCACCACGATGGTGAACGAGCGCAACGACAAGGTGGGCTGTGCCGTGGCAAAGTTCACGGATCCCAACCGCGGTCCGTCGACTCTGCTGGCCTGCAACTACGCGATGACCAACCTGCTGAACCGACCCATCTACCGCTTCGGTCCGACCGGGTCCGAGTGCTCGGCCATGAGTAACCGGTACCCGAATCTCTGCACCGAGGGTGAACCCGTAGACTACGATGCCTTCTAGGCCCTCTGATCATTGCTCATGGCCTGATTTCGCTGATAATATTTGACACAAATAATAAATATTATTATATATCATTGCATATCATGACTTCCAAAAGAACAGAAATATTCTTTATTTATTTCAATGGTTCATTTAAATATGTTCATTGTATTTTTGGAATTAATGAAGTTCAAAATAACTCTTAAATTTTTGTAATCAATTTTGCTTATTATTATTTAAAAATATTGCAAATAAAAGAATATTTACAAAAAAAAAAAAAAAAATTTCAATGGTACACGCCGATCACTCTACAAGAGTGAGAGATATAGAGATAAATGCAATATCCCTTGCCTTGCGCCTACTTACGGCCCATGATAATTACTCGAGTACATTTCAATGTGGCTCATGTTGGCATATTGTGCTCGCTGTACCAGGAATCGATCAGGTCCAAGATAAGTTTCTTATCGGATAAGTTTCTCTTTCTCTCACAAGATAAGTTTCTCATCGGACGCCACTGCTTCACGTTGAGGGAGGCGAGCGAGGCAAGTTCGTCATCCCATTGCATGGTTCCATTGAGCAACTCGATTCGAAGGCCTGCGGATGGTTGAAAGTATTGCTTTTGCCAAACAAGATACGGTGACGTCAACCCGTCGCACGGTATGTACCAAATTCAATAACAACAAACGCATGCGTCAGACGTTGTTTGTTTGTTCTAAGATTGTCATTAGCAAATATCCCCATATCTTTTGCTAAACCAGACATTCTGTCCTCAGTGTATTGATCAAATTCGAGGAAATATTGAAAGTATTTTACCCCTATCTGTTCACTGTTGTTTGAATGCATTTCCAGGAAAGAGGCATCAATGGAAACGTACCCCTAGGTAGTATCGGACTCTAGAAATCGTTAATATAGAAACTAAAGGTACAGAAGGGAACCAGCGTAATTTGTAATAAGAGAAGGGTTAAGGAGTGCAACACATTTACTTGTTTGAATGTGGGTTTGTTTTATTTATTTGTATAGAGACCGTTCATCGATAGACCAGCGACCATTGAGTGATCCTTCTCAATACACCTGGTCGGTGGAGCACAGACTTGGGTAGAGTGGATTCTTGGCCGTGCAGCCCGAGGCGGCGGTGGAGCTGGAGACGTAGATCGGCCGCCCGATGATGTTGGTGTTGGCGTAGTTGCAGGCGAGCAGGAACCAATTGTAGGGGGATTTGAAGTAGCGAGAGGCGGCGCAGCCCACGCGAATGTTGTTGTCACCAATCATTCCGGTGAAATGACCTATCACTCTACAAGAGTGAGAGAGATAGAGAGAGATTAATGCAATCATCCCTACATGCCCTTCCTCGTACTTACGGCCCATTATAGTTACTGGGGTACTTGTCGATTTGGCTCATTTTCGTGTCCTTGTGTTCGCTGTACCAGGAGTTGATGAGGCCCTTGATCACCTCTTCGTCGAAGGCGGAGTTTACCGGTGCCGTGGAACCGGACATGGCCAGATTCTGACCAGCCGTCGGGAAGGCGTCGGTGTTGCGGCACTGATCATGTTTCATGGTGCACTGCTTCACGTTGAGGGCGGCGAGCGCGGCGAGTTCGTCATCCCACTGCATGGTGCCCATGCGGGCGGCGGGCAGGAAGGGGCTGACGCTGCCGCTGGCAACCTGGTTGCGCTTGTCGTTGTGGCTGTGCAGAATAGTCTGGATGTACGGCTTCAAGTCTACCAGGGCAGTTCCGGCTGGACAACTCGAGTCAAAAGCCTGCGGGCGGACGAAGGTGGCGCCTGTTATTTTCTGTTCTATGAAGACGATGTCGATGTCAACTCACCCCGCTGTTTCCACAGGCGATGTGCTTTCTTCCCGAGCACAGGGAGGACGAACAGTAGTTGGTGGCGCTGACGAAGGCCAGTGTGGCCAGAAGACCCAAGACAACAAAGAGCTTCATGATCTTCCAGGTACAAATCTAATTTTCGTACTGATATCGTTGGTACCGCAGTCAAGGGCTTTTATAGCGACGAAGCCCGTCTTATCGAACGAAGAGTTAGAAGTTCTCCACCAATAAGAACACTCCCCCAACTATAACAACACCATTACATTGTTGTTGTTTTCGTTATTACCCTTAAGCAATGTCAACCGGGAATTTGTGTAGCAGTTGCTACAGTATCTTGATAAAATAACGTATGGTGAAACACTTTGTTTCGAAATATTTGATGTTAGAGTTAATATCCATTCTCCGCTTTTCTCAACATAAGCTACTTTGTCTTATTGCCACAGATATTATTATGAGTAAATATTTGCAAGGCTTTTAATAAGTAAGTACACGTGTAGAACCATCAAACTCGTGTTAATATAAAACATATTCTAATGAACTGGGACGTAGGTATCAGAGGAAAGTGGGTCTTCATCAAGGGAAGTCACGTCCTATTTCTATCCGAAGGCCTTCGTACGATCAAAAGCCGAGAGGTCATTAGAATTTACGGTATCTAGGCCTATTTAACTATATACTGTTCTAACATAATATAAATGCACGTAGAAGAATAGAACGATCGAAACACATTTTGCAAACAGATCTTGTCCCTAATTAACAATGGTATTTACACAATATAGTATATTTATTTATTTGTTTCATGACAACTCAGAAGCAATAAATATTAAGCATGCGTCATGAACGAGGCTTCTACTGAGAAATCTGATTATTGGTTACAAAATAGAAAAGTTCTGCCTTACAAATATGAGGGAATCATTTCAGTATTTCATTTGTAATATATTGTATTTATACAATAGCGATCATCTGTCTTCACAATGATAACCAACCATAATTAATAAAGAATATGCAAAGATGTAGTTCAATTGTACATCTCGTGGAGGGAGCACAGGAAGCGGTAGATGGGGTGGGTGCCCGTGGTGCACCTGGTGCCCCCCTTGTCCCCATCCTCGTAGACCTCTTTGTTGACCTCAATGTTGGCTGAGTAGTTGCAGACGATGTAGAGCTCGTGGCGTGCACCGATCTTCTGCTGGATCGCACCGCATCCCACGTGGGTATTGTTTTCAATCACAGTGATCAAGAAGCGGGAAACGCCGCTGTTGAACAGGACGGAAACAATATTTTACAATAACTGTGGAAGAACTCGTGGAAGAAGGTAGAGGGTAACTACTCACTATCCTTCAGTGGGGTACGTAACGTTCCTGATCGACTCCATCGGGCAGTTAACGGATTCACTCAGCCAACTCTCGATGCGAGCCTTCACGATGTGGCTGTCGCTGTACTGGCAATGCTCCCCATTGTAGTCCACGGCGGCGAGGTTTTGGCCGACGAGCCTGAATCTCTCGGTGTTGCGGCAGTCGTCGTGCTTCACCTGGCAGCGTTTCGCGTTGAGCAAGGCCAACGCGGCCAGCTCGTCGTCCCACTGCATGGTGGCCATATGCACTGCCGGCCTGAGGTTGGTCATGCCGCCGGCGACTTCGTCACGCATCTCGTTGTGCAGATGTAAAATCATCGGAATCAATGGCTTCATGTCCACCAACGTGGGCTCCTTACAATTGGGGCTGAATTCCTAGTGGAAGAGACGATGTGACGGGATGTTTTATCAGGAATAAAACCCACTTACGCCCGTGTTGTTGCATCCGATGTGTTTGCTGCCGCATGTGCCCACATGGCAGTAGTCGGTGGCCTGGATCCCTAGGGAGGCCAGCAACAGAATGGCTACAATTGAGTGAACGCGGTGCATCGTGGAAGTGATTGGAACTGATGTCGGAGCTGCCCAAGTTCCTCATTTTATAGTGGACTCGACGCCGTCTTCACCCAATTTCAGAACAGATTTCTCAATCATTCGCGTCGCCTGCGAAAGCCAGATGTAGGTGGCACCAACCGAAGTCAGGGCTGTCCAATCGGCTGAGATGACGCACATGTTCTCTGACCATGAATTCGAAATCATTGAATCGGAACCAAGGACTTGGTCTTAGTCTCTAGATTCTCGGATCGGTCGTCCATATTTTAAGAAGTTTTACTTTTTGGTACCAATTCTTTGGTTAGGGAACCCCTGAGACATCACTGTAATCCATGCATGCATGGTCAATAAAGAAACACATTTCTCTTTAACATTTGTCACTATATTTTTATATTTTATTTATATATATTTTTATTATACAATACGTCATTACTTCAGTTAATTATTCAAAACTAATATACTTTACAGATGTATTTTATGACACATATATCGTGGTTGGCTTTGCAACATCTGTTCTAGGCCTTCGGCAGCAGTTTCTGGTATTCGAATCTGAAGACTTGCGGTTTGATGGTTTGGTGAAAACATCGAGGAAGCGGTTTTCTACTAGAGCGGTATTGATTACAGAGCAACTGTGTCTATGTGTAAAAAGATGAATTGATAATCATCATTAGCATCGCTGGTGAGTTTAAAAAACAATAGATGCTAAAATTATGGTAAATGTTACAGCGACGGAGGTTGCAGTATTCTTCTTCTTCTATATAAAAATCTTCTTATATAGAAAAATGAAACTGAAAATCTGTGTGTTCCGAATTAGCTGCCAAACCGTTTGTCCGATATTTTTATTTTTACAGCATATTCCTGGCTGACACGAGATCAACTAGGGTACTTTAAAAATATATATTTTTTTTTAACAAATTCAATAAACACCGAGAAATCTCCCATAACCGGACATCTAACTTCGAGTACGTATTGAAATATAATTCGAGTCTGGTATTTAGTGTCGTTAGCTGTAAAGTTCAAACTTCAACGAATTTAAAAATTAAGTATGAAATAACATAAATGATCATAATTCTTGAACTTTATTTGCAGTATTAGAAGTGAACAATATTATGAAAGACGACGAAATTTGTTGTGAACAAGCAATATAAACTCAATTGCCTGAAATGAAAACATCGCCAAACAGACACGCCCACTGAAATGTCTTAATACACCTGGGCGGTGGAGCAAAGACTAGGGTAGAGTGGATTCGTGGACGTACAACCCGAGGCGGCGGTGGAGCTGGAAACGTAGATCGGCCAGCCGATAATGTTGGTGTTGGCGTAGTTGCAGGCGAGCAAGAAAAAGTTGAAGGGGTCTGAGAAGTAGCGAGAGGCGGCGCAGCCCACGCGGATGTTGTTGTCACCAACCATTCCGGTGAAATGACCAATCACTCTACAAAAGTGGAAGAGTGAGATTACACCAAACATTCATCCACCATTCCGCCTACTTACGGCCCATTGTAGTTGCTGGGGTACGCGTTGATTTCGCTCATCGTGGCATCCTTGTGCTCGTTGTACCAGGAGTCGATCCGGTCCAAGATAATCTTCTCATCGGAGACGCCACTTTCCGCTCCTGAGTAGCCGTACATGCCCAGATTCTGACCAGCCGTCGGGAAGGCGTCGGTGTTGCGGCACTGATCGTGTTTCATGGTGCACTGCTTCACGTTGAGGGCGGCGAGCGAGGCGAGTTCGTCATCCCACTGCATGGTGCCCATGCGGGCGGCGGGCAGGAAGGGGCTGACGCTACCGCTGGCAACCTGGTTGCGCTTGTCGTTGTGGCTGTGCAGAATGGACTCGATGTAAGGCTGCATGTCCACGAGACGGGCTCCGGCAGGACAACTGGAGGCAAATTCCTTCGGACGGACGAAATACAGCACCTGTTATTCTACGTTCTACGGAGACGATGACTTCTACTCACCCCGCTGTTTCCACAGGCGATGTGCGTCCTGCCCGAGCACAGGGAGGACGAACAGTAGTCCGTGGCGCTAACGATGGCGACTGTGGCCAGAAATCCCAGGACGACGAACAGTTTCATGTTTGCTCTTCTCAACTTAGAAGTATAACTTTAATTTTCGCGTTGGTACTGGAGACGAGGGTTTTTATACCATCAAACACCTATCTTATCGAACAATTCTCCATATCTCCTATATCTATACCACGCGTCCACAACGACTCAAAGAAATTGTTTACGGTTTTGTCAATATTCCCATGATATATTCCCGTTTTGATAAGCTGCACTTTCTGTTTTCCCGTGATTGATCAAATTCTAGGAAAACTATTTATCTGCTTAACGGACGCAGATCGTATTTTATATGTATTTAAAGACCCTCTACAATTGACAATTGTTTCCCATAAGCAATAAATAATCTTCTATGCCACAAACGGAGCTTTATTAATAAATCTGATAATTGGTAACTAAGTAGCGTCCATTCAAAGTTGAGGTGAATCATTTCAGTAGTGGCAGGCTACTGGAGGTGGGATCAGTGCAGTTTGTAGAACTCTTTGATGGAGCAGAGGTTGTGGTAGGTGGGGTCGGTGCCCGTGGAACACCTGGATGCCGGTTCGTCCCCATCTTTGTAGACCTCTTCGTCCATCAGATTGATGCTCGCGTAGTTACAGGTGAGGAAGAATGCGTGATGTCCATCGTCACCATCGCGGACCGCTCCGCAGCCCACGTGAGTGTTGCGATCGGTCACCATGATCGTGAAATGGCCAACACTTCTACAGAGTAAGAAGGAAATAACAAAAGTGCCACCAACATAGTATGGAAAAGATCATTACTCACATTACACCATGGGCGTGGGTGAAACTTCTGATGTTTTCCATGGTGCAGTTCGCAGATTCGCTCAGCCACTTCTCGAGGCGGGCCTTAACGATATGCTCGTCGCTGAACTTGCTCTGGTTCCCCTTGTAGCCGATGCCGATGGTATTTTGTCCAGAGTACTTGAACTTCTCTGTTGAGTGGCAGTGGTCGTGCTGCACCTTGCAGCCTTTCACGTTGAGCTCGGCCAACGCGGCCAGCTCGTCATCCCACTGCATGGTGGCCATACGAACCGCCGGCCTGAGATTCGTCTTACCGCCGGCGACTTCATCACGCTTCTTGTTGTGCATTTCTAAAATCATTGGAATCAATGGTTTCAGGTCTACCACGGTGGGTTTCTTGCAATTGCGGCCAAATTCCTAGTCAAAGAAACGATGTAAACGGGAGGCTTTGTCAGGAAAAGAACCTACATACACCCCTGTTGTTGCAACCGATGTGATGGCTACCGCATTTGCCTAGTTTGCAGTAGTCGGTGGCCTCAAGGATGGCCCCGAAAGAGGCCAGCAGCAGAATTATTCCAAATGAGTGAACGCAATGCATCGTGGACGTGATTGGAACTGATGTCGGAGCTGCCCAAGTTCCTCATTTTATAGTGGACTTGACGCCGTCTTCACCCAATTCCACAACACATTTCTCAATCAAAATATGTTTGTAATGCCAACAGAAGCCCTTCACTTCTAATCATGGAATTAATAACATTCAATCTGGACAAAGGAATTTAGTCATCAGGTTCTTTGTTCGAGCGCTTTCCTATGTATTCTTTTTTGGTTTCGGAAACCCTGAGGTACCGATGCAACCGATTAATAATGAAACACGTTTTTACAATAACATTCCTTCCATATGTTTTAGGTTTTGATTTGAGTTCTCTCTTGTTCTTTATTATTCAATCTAGGGCTCCACACGAGCCTTCATTACACTACATCATTACTTGAGTTAATTATTTAAAACTAATATAATTTACACATGTAGTACTATGGTATATAGGGTCTGGTTTTGCTACATCGCTTGAAATATATGTATGTGTGTACTTTATATAATGTGTAATCGAAAATAGTTGTTTCTCTCATCATATGTCAACGATCTTTCGATCGGTTAGGTAGTTAATATTCTAATTGCTATGGGTATAATAGTAATATTCATGAGGGCATATTCTATTGCATATTTTCAGGACCTTTGCCTTTTTCCTTCTGAGTAGCTGCGTCAGTGAATCGAAATATTTACGCGGTATATACGGGTCAAGTAATTGAGGACCGTAACTTAGAGTAGATGTGCAGTCTCTTTGATAACTTGTGACATGAGTGCGCCAAGTGAGGGTTCACAAATGACGACTTCACTTAAACTATTGATACTATTAATTCAATATAATTAACTTTAGATCACTTTATTTTAGTTTAAATTATTTATTTTCTCCTTCTCACTCGTTCTCCTCCTCTACCACTCCTCACTAGCATCTTAGAGTCCTGAAGTGGGATCCTTCCTTAAGCGACAGGTGACAGAGCTTCCTAGGCCTATGGCCATGGAGACCTTCGACCTAACTCTGCTGATGGGGGCCGAACTTGCTAGTGATCTTGTGCGACACGTTCACGATCGCCATTTCGTGCTTTGAGTCCAGGTCGCAATCGTACAGGCCGCTCAACGAGTCCAGGCTGAGGAGCCGGGAGCTCGCCCGATTCGAGATCGAGGTGTCATCGACATCGGGCGCGTTGTACGATGTAGAGCTGCCGTGAGTATTGTTTTCATTCACCGTTATGAAGAACCGGGATGTCCACCATAGTGGGCTCCTTACAATTGGGGCTGAATTGCTAGTGGAAGAGACGATGTAGACGGGATGTTTTATCAGGAATAAAACCCACTTACGCCCGTGTTGTTGCATCCAGTAGTCGATGGCCTGGATCACTAGGGAGGCCAGCAACTGAATGGCTACAATTGAGTTTAAAAAACAATAGAGGCGACAAATATGGAAAATGGTACTGCGACTGATGTTGTAGAATTCAGTTGTGAATAATCTTATAACATATAAATAAAAATATATCTTTGTGTGTTCGAATACAATCCTATATATAAAAGTGAAACTGAAAATCTGTGTGTTCCGAATTAGCTGCCAAACCGTTTGTCCGATCTTCATGAAATTCTTACAACATATTCCTGATTGACACGAGATCAACATAAAAAATCAATCATTAAATCATTTTTTAGTATAGTTTAGTATTTAGTGTCGTTAGCTGTAAAGTTCAAACTTGAAAGAATTTAAAAATTAAGAATGAAATAACATAAATGATCATAATTCTTGAACTTGCAGTATTGCAGTATTAGAAGTGAACAATATTATGAAAGACGACGAAATTTGTTGTGAACAAGCAATATAAACTCAATTGCCTGAAATGAAAACATCGCCAAACAGACACGCCCACTGAAATGTCTTAATACACCGGGCGGTGGAGCACAGACTAGGGTAGAGTGGATTCGTGACCGTGCAGCCCCAGGCGGTGGTGGAGCTGGAGACATAGATCGACCACCTGATAATGTTGGTGGTATCAGTAGTGAACGAAAGTGACTTTATAGTATATATATGTAGCTAATCATCTCCCAACTCAAAAACGTCTACGGAGGTGGGATCAGTGCAGTTTGTAGAATTCTTTGATTGAGCAGAGGTTGTGGTAGGTGGGGTCGGTGCCCGTGGAGCACTTGGTTGCCGGTTTGTCCCCATCTTCGTAGACCTCTTTGTTTATCAGATTGGTGCTCGCGTAGTTACAGGTGAGGTAGAATACGTGTTCTTTATCGGTATCATCGCGGACCGCTCCGCAACCCACGTGAGTATTGCGATCGGTCACCATGATCGTGAAATGGCCAACACTCCTACAGAGTAAGAAGGAA
This sequence comes from Coelopa frigida, assembly GCA_017309665.1. Lineage (NCBI taxonomy): Eukaryota > Metazoa > Arthropoda > Insecta > Diptera > Coelopidae > Coelopa > Coelopa frigida. The sequence continues at coordinate 7,423,772 of CM029564.1, read as the reverse complement.
ATAACAAAAGTGCCACCAACATAGTACGGAGAAGATTATTACTTACTTTACACCATGGGCGTGGGTGAAATTCCTGATGATCTCCATGGTGCAATTCTTGGATTCGCTCAGCCACTTCTCGAGGCGGGCCTTAACGATATGCTCGTCGCTATACCGGCTCTGGCGGCCATTGTAGCCGATGGCAATGGTATTTTGTCCAGCGTACTTGAACTTCTCCGTGGAGCGGCACTGGTCATACTTCACCTTGCAACCTTTCACATTGAGCACAGCCAACGCGGCCAGCTCGTCATCCCACTGCATGGTGGCCATACGAACCGCCGGCCTGAATTTCGTCTTGCCGCCGGCGACTTCTTCACGCTCCTTGTTGTGCAGTTCTAAAATCATTGGAATCAATGGTTTCAGGTCCACCACGGTGGGTTTCTTGCAATCGCGGCCGAATTCCTAGTCAAAGAAACGATGTAAACGGGAGGCTTTGTCAGGAAAAGAACCTACATACACCCTTGTTGTTGCAACCGATATGATGGCTACCGCATTTGCCTAGTTTGCAGTAGTCTGTGGCCTCAAGGATGGCCCCGAAAGAGGCCAGCAGCACAATTATTCCAAATGAGTGAACGCAATGCATCGTGGACGTGGTCGGAACTGATGTCGAAGCTGCCCAAGTTCCTCATTTTATAATGCCGTCTACACCCAATTCTACAACAGATTTCTCAATCAAAAAATGTTTGTTGTAATGCTCTGGTCAAGGAATTAATAACTTTTCCAAATCACATGGACATGGGAGCTTAGTCATGTGGTTCTCTGTTCGAACGTTAATAATTTTCCGATGTACATTATTTTTTTTGGTTTTAGAAACCCTGAGGTAACGCCGTAGCCAATCAAGAATGAAACACGTTTATTACAATAACATCACTTGCCATATGTTTTTGGTTTTGATTTGAGTTCTCTCTTGTTCTTTATTATTCAATCTAGGGCTCCACACGAGCCTTCATTACAATACATCATTACTTGAGTTAATTATTTAAAACTAATATAATTTACACATGTAGTACTATGGTATATAGGGTCTGGTTTTGCTACATCTCTTGAAATATATGTATGTGTGTACTTTATATAATGTGTAATCGAAAATAGTTGTTTCTCTCATCATATGTCAACGATCTTTCGATCGGTTAGGTAGTTAATATTCTAATTGCTATGGGTTCTCTGTATAATAGTAATATTCATGAGGGCATATTCTATTGCATATTTTCAGGACCTTTGCCTTTTTTTCTGAGTAGCTGCGTATGTGTATCGAAATATTTACGCGGTATATACGGGTCAAGTAATTGGCCTGGTAGAGTTAGCATATCTACGAGATTAGGGTCATAACTATTTACATGCGTGCTCCTCGGGGCGTATAAGTAGTATGCCCTAGTCGGGGTAGTTGTGCGAGTGCTAGGGATAAGGAGGCGGGAGAATAGCATACATAACCTAAGCCTAGGCAGCAAATTACAGTGGAGGATTAACAAGCGTCTTCGGGATAACCTACGATAGTTAAACAAAACAAACATATAGAAACCATAAATAATATTCTGGTACAAATTTGAGTCCTAAACCTAATTAAGCATATTTTCTGTGAAGTTTAGCTGCTTCGAGTCAACCGAACACCTCGTGTCTTGTAAACCTAGAAGGCATTTAGCCGTGGTGCTTGGACCGTAACTTAGAGTAGATGTGCAAACAATTTCAAGTTGATAACTTGTGTCATGAGTGCGCCAAGAGAGGGGGCGGGGCGTGGAAGAGTCGATGTTCAAAACATCGCTCGCCACGGGGTTCACAAATGCCGACATTACTTAAACTATAGATACTATTAATTCAATATAATTAACTTTAGTTCCCTTTACTTTAGTTTTAAATTATTCATAATAATGTTGTTATGTTACACAAGGGGTTGGCTTAGACACTAATTAAGTGGGCTTAACTGGATTTGTTTGTGTAATTAAAGCATTCTTCTTACAGCATACTCTTCTTCTTCTCACTCGTTCTCCTCCTCTACCACTCCTCACTAGCATCTTAGAGTCCCGAAGTGGGATCCTTCCTTAAGCGATAACAGAGCTTCCTAAACCTATGGCCATGGAGACCTTCGACCTAACTCTGCTGCTGGGGGCCGAACTTGCTCGTGATCTTGTGCGAGACGTTCACGATCGCCATCTCGTGCTTCGAGTCCAGGTCGCAATCGTACAGGCCGCTCAGCGAGTCCAGACTGAGGAGCCGCGAGCTCGCCCGACTCGAGATCGAGGTGTCATCGACGTCGGGCGCGTTGTACAGCGAGTTGACGTCGGACAGGGCGCCCTCGGCGTCGGTCAGGCCGGCCTCGTTCAGCAGGGAGATGTTCTCGAGCCCCGGCTCGTCGGTGATGTACCCGGTGGACTCGGCGCCGCCTGCGTGAGGGGAAGGTTGGATGTGAATGGATCTCTCTCTCTGCCATCGGTTACTTTGGACTCACCTGTGGCCTCCTCGCGGCAGTCGTCGTCCGACCACTCGGACTGGCTCTCCAGCGGATTCGAGTCCATCGACTGGTGGTTGTGGTGGGCCGCTCCGTACTTCAGCTCGTCGTTTATCACATTCGCCTCGTGGTTGTCCTCATCGCCGGCGTCCGACGGCTCCAGGGCCCCCTGCACCGCGTACTCCTCGCGCTCCCGACTGCCGCCGTGATGGTGCTCCGACGAGGTCAGCAGCCGCTTCTTGCGCACGTCGCGCCCCACCTCGTCGTCCTCGAACTCCTCGTCGGCCAGGTTGTCCTCGGTGTCGTCGCGCTCGCACTCCTCCCGCTCGACGTGGAGGCGCCCGTTCCGGTGCTGATGGTGGTGCTGGTGGTGGTGGTGATGGTGGTGCGGCTGGCGCACGCCGTCCTCCAGACTCTGGTCGAGGCTCTCGCGGCTCTGGTCGATCTCGTTGGAGCGCGGTCGCGGCCGATGGCGGTGGTTGTGCTCCTTGGCCTGCGTCTGAGCCTGCGCCTGGTGGCTGTGTCCGTTGATGGTCGCCGCCTTCCCAGCCCCAGCTCCGGTCAGCTCCAGCAGCTGCAGGTTCACCTGGTTGCGGGTCTCGTGCAGGATCTCGCAGGACTCCGTGTCGGAGGTTTGCCTGCGGGTCGACCGATTGTCAGTTAGTGAGAGCGAGATAGAGAGTGAGAGTGCGTGAGATGGACTTACATTTGGCTCGACTCCGAGGGGTTCTTGTTGCGCGTGATCTCCTTGATCGCCTCCAGGCCCACGGGGTGCTTCGAGATGACGAAGCTCGTGCTGATGGGGATCTTCGACGAGGGCCGCCCGTTGCCCGGCGAATTCAGCTCGTCGAGGATGGTGGACATCGCGACGGCGGTGACGTCGTGCTTGGAGCCCGTCGTCGTCGTCGTCGCCGAGGCCTTGGCGTTGTTGTTGCCGCTGTTCGAGTGACTCACGCTGATGTTGCCGTTGCTGCCGCAGCCGCAGCCGCCCGCCGCCAGGCCGCCGTTCGAGCTCAGCTTGCTGTTGCTGGCCGAGTAGCTCAGCTCGATGTTGTTGCGGCTGCTGCTGTTGCTCGTCGAGTTGCCCTCCGGGTTCGAGTTGGTGTTCGTGTTCGTGCCCGACGTCGTCTGGGTGCCGCCCAACGAGGCGGACGCCGCCAGGCCCCGCGCCCGCGACGACTCGTTCAGCAGCCGCTGCAGCTCCCTCTCGAACGGCGACTTGGTCGCGCCGCCTCCCTGGGTCTGCGGCTTGTTCGAGGCGTTCGATCCGTTGCGGTCCTGATACTCGAAGCTGTTGCAGGAGTCGCCCTTGTGCTGCGTAGTCGTCGTCTGCTGGCCCTGGCTCTCCGTGGTCGAGCTGACCTCGAAGTCGCGCAGATTCGACATGTCCACCACCGGCGAGGTGGGGTCCACCTGGATGTCGCACGGGTAGAGCCACTGCAGCGGGTTGGCCCCGTTGGCCCCGTGGCGCCCGCCCAGGTGGTTGCCCGCTACGCCCGAGGCGGTGATGCGCGGCGAGTCCTCGTCGCCCTCGCCCTCCGTGGTCTTCGAGTAGCTCTCGTCCGAGGAGCTCATCGAAGGCGAGTGCGGCCGCGAGCTGAGGTCGTCGGTCGAGGACATGTCGCGGCTGTCCTCCAGCTCGGCCGGCAGCTTCGGCAGCGGCTTCATGTAGGTGCGTAAGAGAGGCGTATGCTGTTTCAGACTTGTCGTTACAGTGGCGGCGGGTTTGGGCGGCGGCACCGGGAGGGGCGGCTGGGGTTGCTGGGAGTAGATGGGGTACTGCTGGAGCAGATGCTGCTGGTGTTGGTGTTGCTGGTGGTGTTGTTGGTGTTGGTGCTGGAGCTGGATCTGTTGCTGCTGGAGTAGGATGGTATTGGGGCAGGTGTAGCGAGGCGGTTCGTACTTGGGTGGGTTGGGCTGTGGCTGAGGCTGTTGCATAGGCATGATCTGCATGATCCCATGGCGATCGAGGGCGAAACAGAGGGCAGGCACAGAGACGACACACATCGATGGCGAACACACACACAGAGAGAGGCGGAGACATGGAAGAGACACAAAGAGAGATTAGTGATGGCATGCAGAGACTTTCGTTGGGTTGGTCTAAAGCTGGATGGGATTAGCATAGGATGGGATTAGCATGGGATTAGCAAAGGATGGGATTAAATTATCATCAGGCGACCCATGACCAACATCTAGTGATGACCCCTGGCAGTAAATTTTCCGACAAAACCCCATGGTGGACGTTAACAAGGGTTAGAAACTGGGATTAAACACAGACGGTTATTGGGATGCATTAACATATGGATGGATGGAAGAACGGACAAATGGATGGATGTTTGGATGGATCATGCTTTTCCCCCCCACTTTCCCCGTTAGTGACACCCACAGAGCGCAAGCGAAGCGACCGAGGCCAGGATCCCGTCGGTGGGCGGAGGGGCCGAGGAGCAAAGCAGAGCAGAGCAGAATCACAGGAGGATCTCCTCGGACCACATGAACTCACTCACCTTGGCCACCACCGGCGCGGCATGCAAGAGGGGTTCGCTCTCGTGGCAATTGCTGTAACCATTACCACCACCACCTCCACCGGCCCCGGAGTAGGGCGAGTGGTAGTTGAGGCGTGCGGCATGCTCGCGTCTCCCCAGCACCACGTTGCTGTAGCCCTCGAACGGAGCGAAGTGCTCGTAGGAGTAGCTGTCCAGGCGGTTGCCGCCGGGGTTCTCAATGATGTTGAACTGCTCGCGCATCATTACCATGTGCGTGGGCGGGGGCAGGGCGGCGGCGATGGCGCCCAGCGAGTTGCTGGAGGCCTGAGATCTCAGCTGCGACTGTTGCTGTTGTTGTTGCATGTAGTTGGCGTGGTATTGTTGCTGGTAGTTGTTGTAGTTGTAGCCGGTTCCATTTCCATTGCCGTGCTCGCCGTTCAGTCCGTTCTCCCGAATGTTGGGCAGCCCGCCGTTGGCGACGAAGTTCGTCTGCTTGTTGTACTTGTTGTTCAGGCGCTGCTGTTGCTGCTGCTGCAGGTGGGACAGATAGTGCTGCGGCGGCTGCTGCTGTTGCTGCAGCAGTTGCTGCTGCTCCTCGTGGATGTTGCTATTCGAGTGCTTCATCAGGAGCCCATTGCCGTCGATGTTGTTGTAGCCGTAGCCGCCGCCTCCGGCCTCCTTCTTCAGGTGGAAACTATCGCTGTTCATGTTCAGGTGGTAGGCGTTGTCCTGGAACTGCGACTGCTTCTGGTAGTACTCCGTGGGGTGGATCCCGTTGACGCTCGGCTGCTGCATCTGCGTCGTCGTCTGCGGCGCCGACGGCTGCTGCTGCTGTTGTTGCTGCGTGAAGCCGTTGCTGGGCAGCGCCCGGTTGCCGAGCATCGCGTTTCGCACCTCGCCATTGAGAGCGTTGTTCGTGGCATCGCACAGGAAGTAGGTGACCATGTCGCCCTTGCCCTTGACCTTGATCGTGCCGCGGCACCGGAACTCGAAGTGCGACCCCTGCAGACTGTCGACGACCTCCTGCGTGACCTGCGTGTACCCGGGGATGCCCGTCGAGTCCATGCGGCTGGCCACGTTCACCGTGTTGCCCCAGATGTCGTACTGCGGCTTCCGCGCCCCGATGACGCCCGCCACCACCGGCCCGATGTTGATGCCTGCATTGTCAAAGTGGAGAAGATCAGTTTGAGAGGAAGACAAAGACAGATGACTGGACCACTCACCGACGCGCAGCATGAAGTTGTTGTACGAGTGGCTGTTGATCTCCTGCAGCGACAGCCGCATCGCCTTCACGTACTCCACGAGGGCGGTCATGTGGCGCCGCACCGAGTTCGCGTCGTTGGCGTTCATCTTGTAGTCCGGAATCAGGCCCACCACGGCCATGTAGGTGCTGCCCACCGTCTTGATCTTGTCGATGCCATGGAAACGCTCCTCCTTCAGCAGCTGCACCGAGAAGCAAAGAGAGTCAGAAGTTGATGTCGATCGAAAGAGAAAAAACCGAACCCACCTCGTCAAAGTCCGCGATGATCTCGTTCAGCAGGCGCAGGCACTCGAGCCCCTGATCGGAGCCGTCCATCTCCGTGTAGAACTCGTGGAAGTTCGGCACCGAGGCGAAGATGACGCCGACCTTGGCGTAGCTCTGGTGGTACAGCTCCTGTGTGGGGTTGGCCTAAAATAGTTAGCAAACCGGAACTCTAAAATGATTAACTGGCTCCAGGGGGGGTTGGCAACAAAGACTCCAAACGACGGCAGGCGATGATCACGTTACGACACCGTGCCGTGCCGTGCGTCACGTTTCATCGAGCAAAACGGTAAAACAACAATAACAACAAGATTAACAAGAGAAGAGAGGACGAGTGCGAAATTCCTGGCTGCCTCCAACCGGGGTGTCGTCGGCAGGACATGTGAGTGTGTGGGTGCGTGCGCTTCATAGCATTGGTGTATTGGTGTTGTGTGGGTGTGTTCGTGTTCTTGTTGGGTGCACTTAAACCTACACGTCCCTGGGTAGACGGAGTTCGTTCGGTGTTACGTGCTTCGTCGGATGCAGGACGTAACGACAACAAAACACAGACACTTACAACACGCAAACTTAACCGTTAAAAAAAGACACAAATCCGACAGAAAGTGACAGAGCGAAAAAGAGAGAGAGAGAGTGAGAGAGAGAGGGTGAAAGAAAATAATAACCAATAAGGAGGGAGGTGCTGCCCCTTAAGCCATTTAGTCTCAGGCGTTACCACATCGACGTCCTCGGACAGAGAGAGGGATGTGGAACTCGGACACATACAGACAGACAGACAGACGGAAAGAAGGACAAAGAGACATGGATCGGTTGCAGGTGACCCTCGAGCTGGATGTAGGTCGAGTGATTGGAGCCAACAGGGTTTGAGCCACTTAATCAGAGACAGATGGAGCTTAAAACTAGGTGAGTGCGGATGGTGCGGGGAGAGTCGTGGGAGCGGCAGGAGTGGGTGACTAATGAAATAAATACATAAATAGATGGCGAAAGAAATGAATAGAACGGAATAGAATAGAACAGCACATGCAGCACATTATGCACTCGGCCAATCATATATTCACCATGTTGCTCCGGAATTGATTATCGAGAAAATGTGCAGCCACATGGGCGGGCAGCAGATTATGCAGGATCCGCTTGTTCGACTCCTGCAGCACGTCCATCTCCTTCTTCTCCTGCGAGGCCTGCAGCTGCCAGAGGAAGTCCAAGCGCGCCGTCCACTCGACCAGTCGTCCGTGCACCAGGATGGCAATCATGAAGATGACGATCCGAGCCAACGAGACCAAATGAAGCGGAATGGAGGCGCTGCAAAAAAAGGACGAGGATGCGGTTGGGGGGGGAGAAACAGAGACATTAGAAAGTGTTGACATAATTTCATGACTATTGGCCCGGAAAGTGTCGCCACGACTAGAGGTCGACATGGAAATGAAAAATAAGCCAAGTTAAAGGAAAAACAATGGGAATGAAAGGGAAGATGTAGGGAACCCTAGAAGGAGGAAACGTTGGAAGGATTTGGTTAAGGGAGGAACCTACTTCACTCTGCTGTCGTAGCACTCGAAGATGTTGGTGTGCGACAGCTCGATGAACAGCCCGTAGATCGTGCCCATCAAGAGGATCAGCAGTGACTTAAAGATGATGGGGAGCCTGTGAAACGAGAGTGAGTCAGAAATAGTTCTATAAAATGGGATTCATAAAAAGATGCGACTCACCTCAGGAACACGGATACCGAGAGGAAGGCGAAGGCCGCCGACAGCGAAACATACTGGGGCAGCGAGCATTTGCGGTGGGCGGAGCTCTGGTGGGCGAGCATCATGAGGTCCTCCTCGAAAGTGGGCGTGCCCGTGGTCACGTTGCTTGAGCAAGGATGGTCCGAGACGCACGTGAACTGGAAGATATGAATCATGTCAATAAAAATCATCAATCAATGAAATATGACATCAATGGAAAATCACATTCTTGTTCCATTCTCACTTACCACATTCACCTGACCCACCGAGTATATCAGGACGATCGTGAAGATGGTGATGGCCAGACGGAGCGTGAAGCTCTGCGAGAGATCCCAGATTATCCACTTCAGGCGCACCGCCAGCAGCAGCATCAGGATGGCGCTGATCCAGACGAAGGCGGTCAGGAAGAGCAGCAGCAGGATGAGCGTGCGCGGCAGGGCCGTGACCTGGAGGGCGGCGCCGAGGATCAGGAGCAGCAGGGAGCAGCCCATGGCGGTGGTGAAGCCGAGGTCGAAGTCCTTGTGGTACTCGCGCTCCTTGTCGCTCTCGCGGAACCGCAGCGTGATGCGGTCCACGTGCTCCGACTTGTCGCAGTCGACGGAGCGCGCGTTGATCGCCTGCGAGAGGAAGCGATTGACGCGATTCGTCGGCTGGTGGTGGACCGAGGAGTGGCGCTTGCGGAAGGGACGCTTGAACTTATCGGTGACCTTCGACTGCGGCGGGTCAGAGCGGGGAGAGAAGAGGAAAGGCGAGAGTTAGTGAGATTCTGAGCCGACGCACGTTGTCCGCGATGGGGTGGAGAGTGATCGAGATGGCTTCACCCACACACACACACACGCGCAGGTGCAGACTTCACACAAACATGAGCCTCAAACCGAATGGATAACATCAATAACGACAACAACAGCAATAACAACAACACAAGATGTAAAATGCAAGCGATTATATACAGACCATGGTTAGTAGAAAGCATGCAAACAGTTAGCACAATGGAATCGTCCCATCACCATCGCAGGAATTCTATGTAGAGGGAGATGCTTGAAAATAGAACACTCTAGGGATGACTAGGCACTACAGAGCGCTTCCTTACTCTCGACTATGCCTCGATTAGGGCTCTGTGAAACCACAAAGGAGAGCAGAGAGGAGGAAACTGGGGTCGGGATCTACCAACTGGCTACAAGCGGACGAAATGTGGCTCTAAAGCATGGACAACAGATCTACGATTGAGCATGTGGAGAGAAGACATGAGACACCAGTGGTTTCGTGGCACTGGCGGTGAAGAGAACAGCATGGGGACGGGAGGAGAACAAGCGATTGAGAGTAGCGGGCTTTTGGGAGCAGGAACCCCGAGACGTATGCGGTAAAGTCGAAAACCCGAACCCGAGCAGGAAGAACAATGAGAGAAGTGGGGGTTGGCGCAGTAGACACGTGTAGAACATGAAAAAGTCGCAGTGGGAAAGAAAGGCGCAAACGATAACTCAAAAACCCAGAACTCAAACGAAAAGTCAAAAGAGCGAAATGAACAACGAAACGTGGAAACAAACGAGGAACAGAGAACGAAAACAAGAGCAATGAAACCAGCAAAAGACCAACACAAACGCAACATTGCATTCTCACTTTATTGTTCTGTCTATGAATACGACTAATCGTACTCGTAGTGGAGTTGGGGGTGGTTCCTACGGTTACGGAAACACTGCCCCCGGCGGGTGACGGGGCGTGCAACATTTTCTGTAGCCGTATTACCTAGAGTTGTTAGAAGTAGAAGAGAGAAAGAAAGAAAGAAAAAGTAGAAGAAACAAATCGAAATTGGGAAACAAGTAAACATAACGAACGTAATATTTTAAGCGCTTTAACAAGTTTTTTTTCTTTACAGCATTTCTATAAACTATTTTTGTTTTCGGTGATTTTAATCGAATATTTTAATTGTACCTACTATTCTGATGAGAAAACGATCGGTGGAATTTTCCTACCAGATGAAAATGAAGGTTAATTTTCACGATCAAATTTTGCAGTTCGAGGCGATCTACTTTGGCTCGCTGATGAGCCCAGAATTATCAATAATAGTTGCCGAAAATCAAAAGCCAATTAGCAAGACCCAATAATCCTTGTGTTAGGAAATCATGATTAGTTGCAGTCACTGCTAGTTATTTGAATTAATTACGAATTAATTAATTAATTAGTAAGTCGCCTCGAGCAGTGACGTATGGATCTGGGAGAGGAATTTACAAATCTAAGGTGACTATGGACTATGGTAGCTAAGGATACATACTTGTAGTTTACAATAGACTTAACATACTCCGAAACACTTCACGTTACAACAACTCATTAGATACGCTACGGCTACGTTTACAGTTAACATTAACTAACTACGTTACGTTTCACAACTACGTTAGGTTAGAGTCGTCATCGTCGTGTTCGGATCACTGTCTTTGTTTTGTTTTCCGTTTTCTTTTTTTTTTCAGTGAACTTTGGGCATTTAGCTTAAGCTACGGAGGCGTACTTTGCTTGTTCATACGCCCCTCCGTTCTAGAGTCTCTTTCTATGGTTTAAACAAATAAAACACTTACCGCATCCTGAAAATAAACAAAACGGAAAAAGTAGAAAACACAAATAAATACAATTAAACGAAAATAACTGAAAACGATTTTAGAGTTTCTGATTGTAATTGTTTGGGTTTTGGTTTCTTATTGAATCATTTGGCGGAGTGTGAAGAACTAAGCGAGCTGTGTGTGTGTGTGTCAGTGTGTATGTGTGTCGATGTCTGTTTCTAATTGGGTTACGGGAAGCTGCGAAGAAAAGCATCAGCGCCAATCGATGTGTTGTAGTCGGGCTTTTGTCGCTCAGTGTGCGTGAGTAAGTAAGTAAGTAAGTGAAAGAGAGAAAGAGAGAGAGAAAGAGATAGTGTTGCCAATTTAGGTACAGAACAAATACAGAATTTCGTCGACGACATTCAGCGGAAGAGACATGCAAACGAACTGAAAACGGTTCAACAAACTACTTTACGTGATGCCGTCAACTGGAGTTCGACGCTACGACGTGAACCTGGTGGCCGAGTGTTAGTAACGCAATGCAACGCAACGGAACGTAATGCAACGCAACAACAACGCAATGTTACCAATGTACAACTTACACTAAAATAACCAACGGTTAATGCTAATGTCAAAGGATATTCTATGGCTTTTCAAAGGATATTCAATGGCTTGGTTATGGTTTGGGGTTTTTTGGTTTTTTATTTTGGTTTTTATTATCGGTTCTGATTATGGTTTGGTTTCGATTATGGATTGGTCTTGATTATGGTTTGGTTTCGATTAAGGTTTGGTTCTGATTATGCTTTGTTTTTGTACTCGTGATCGCAACGTAACAAAGGCCAATCGAGGAACTGAAAATTATGCGGGACCCGATACGAGTGTGCGGCCGAATTTGCCCCACTGTGCTTACCTTGCGCGATCCCTTGTCGCCGGCGCTCACCTGAATGGCGCCGGCCGCGTCGGCGGTGCTGCCACGCCCCACCACCGACCCACCACCCGAGGAGGGAAACGAGCCGGTGGCGATGTTCGAGAAGGGCACCGGCTCCGAGAACTTGATCGTGTGCAGCAGCTGCATCACCACGTTGGACACGTTGCGGAACGAGAGCTTGCGCCGACTGCCGATGGCCGAGCGAACGCCGAGCGTGTTCAGCATCAGGGGCTGGAACGAGACAAAGAGATTGGAGGCTGGAGTGACTGAAAAGGAGAGAGAGGTGGAGAGAGAGACCCACCTTCCGTCGGTGCGGCGGCGGCACGATGAAGTAGGTGTCGACGCCGTGGTCGCGCAGGTACGACGAGCGCTGGTCGCCGTGGCCCGCCTCGACCTCGTACTCGCCCGACAGCGAGTCGAGGGTGGCGCGAGTCACGTGGACGCGCCCTGGCTCCCCGCCGGACTCCATGTGGTTGGCCAGGGTGACGTCGTTCGACCAGACGTCGAACTGCCACTTGCGCAGCCCGAGGACGCCGCAGAGGACGCGACCCGTGTGGATCCCGACGCGCATGTTCAGGATCACGTCCGTGGCCTCGACGACAGTACTGTGAGTGAAAGTAAAGGGGTTGGATTGAGGATTATGTCGTTAAATATCATGGTCAGGGGTTTAAACTCACGCAATCGCGTCGATCATGTCCAGGCCCATCTCGACGGCGCACTTGGCGTGGTCCTTGCGCGGCTCCGGCAGCCCCGAGACGCAGTAGTAGCAATCGCCGAGGATCTTGATCCGCAGACAGTGGTTGTCCTGAAAGCACACAAAGGTGTTAGTAAGAGGTTTAAGGGGCGCCATGGGCGTGGCACTCACATGGGCCAACTGATCGAAACGGCCGAACAGCTCATTCAGCAGTCTCACCAACTCCTGGGCACTGCATTGCGACGACAAGACGGTGAAGCCGACGATGTCGGCAAACAAAATGCTGCAAGAATAAGGAACGACGACAAATTACTCCTCGATCCATGGATAGGATTCTTGACTATCACATTTCGATGTGGTTTCCCAATCCTTCCCCTCCCTCTATTAGGGAATTCTCGCCCCACAATCCCCCCATTTGTTGAGTTATCCACGGTGACATCAGTCGTCGATTTATTTATTTACTTCCGAATGACGTGGGCGACCGATGCACCGAGGCGACCGCCCCGCCCCTAACGTTTTCCGCCTCCCCCACTGCCGGTGGTCTACGTGTGTTGGCACCTTTCAACATTTTCGTTCGTTCGTGCGTCCATCTATCTGCTGGTCTGTCTGTCTGTCTGTCTTTCCATCAACCAGTAAATATTTGTTCACCACTTGGATGGGCGCCAAGATTTCGCGATCCATTTCGCTGAGGTGCGTCCGCCAGGCCGACGTGCATCGATCAAGGCGATCATAAATTTTGCATTTCAAATGCATTACCGCCCACCTCCATCCACCACACCACCACATTGAGTAATAAGGTAAACATTTGGCGGAATTAATTGCGGATGCCAGTATTTATTTTGCCTGTCAATAGAGATCGTGCGGTGCGATCAGGTCTTCTTGGGGTGGGGCGAAGAGCAGGGGATTGGATCAGGCTGGAAGCCTCAAGGTACTCACCTAACATTCTCATGTTTCTGAATATAAATTCGGTGAAATTGACCAGCGACAGGCGAAAGGATATCATTCTTCATTTGCATGGCGACATGCTGAGGTAGAACCGACAACAGGAGCCTCTCGAGCTTCTCGTTCTCATCCTGGATCTCCAGGCGGGCGGCGATGCAGTTCCGAGTGTCCAGGAAGGCGCGACGTTGGGCTCGCTCCATCATGATGTTCACCACCAGTCCGGCGACGTTCACCCCGATGAACATCACGATGTTGGCCACGAGCTGTGTGATAGAAATAGAAAGAAAGCGAGAGATAAAAAAGGGTTCGAGAACTCTTCGTCTGTTCCTCTCACGATTGATTGAAGGACTCACCTGGTTGTATTCCAAGTAGCGGAAGGAGTCCGTGAAGATCTTGTACACCGTGAGGCCGATGTGGACCGAGGGTAGGATGATGCCGAAGCAGACGGCTTCCCAGATCTGCAGCGGCATCATGGCGTAGGCGAGGAAAACCACAAACACGATCTGCCACACCCCTTCGGCCATGACCTGCAATTGTTATAAGGAAAAATAAATGATCCGCCATTGGATGTGGATCTGTTGCCAACGGATGGAATATGGTTTCCTCCTGCAATGATGGAATGATTCCCTACGAAACGAAGCGTTCTGCACTACGCTCTAACACTACTACTACCAGAACAACTACTATTTTATTGCCGCTCTCATTTACCTGGGATTCTTGCTGCGCTCGGCAAGTATTGGGGAAATAAATGGAAATTCATTACTCAGTGTCTCGTTAGCACATCGGATTCTGTTTGTTCGTGGAGAAGGAGAACATTTGCGTTTTCCTGCCATCCAGAGGGAGGATTAAAAGCGAGACAACAAAATTCCGACGCCCCAACCCGACCTGTCCACCCACAACCTCGTGGAAAGGACAAATATTATTGCATCGTCATCAGGGTGATGATGTTGTTGTTACTGGATTTACCTCCCTCGGCTCACTCCTGACTGTATTCGTCGTGTCGCTGCCCGGAGCATGCAAATGGGTTTCTTTTCTGCAAAGTGTTTCAACCCCCTCGTCCTCGGGCCAGGACATACATCCTTTGACATTTCCACGTCGGTCGTGGCTTCCGGCTCTTCGTCACCCACGCCCACTGTTTGTGACGGAGCTTCCGGACGATTTGATCCCCCGGATGACAAACAATCTTCAGTGGAGATTCTCCACTGACTGAAACTGGCCCCAGCTCGGAAGGACTTTAAGTTTGCGTTTCCTGGAAATTTCGAATGAATCGAGGATTCCAACGTGTTCTGCTCTGGACTTCAATCTTCACCAACTGCCCCTGGAGAAGTATGCTTTACATAATTTAAATCAACTTTTGGTCATCCTCTCTTGGGAGAAATCGAAGACCCAGCAACACTCAGACCCAGACCGAAAATCTGATCCCGACCCAGACTCCAACCCCTACCCGGACCCGGACCGCGCCCACTGATCGATCGGAGCCCGGCGACTCACCTCCTTCGTGTCCACGGGGAAGACGCTGCCCACGGTCGGCATCGAGACGAAGCAGATGCTGGCCGTGAACAGGAGGATGCCGTAGCAGAGGAACGGCAGGTGGTGGTCCTTGATGACGCGACATTGCAGCAGGATCAGGACGATCGTGAACAGCAGGCACACAATGGAGTTGAAAACGTTCTGCAACGAGACGAGAGATTAGTTGGGATTAGAAAGGAATTGAGAATGAAAAGAAGGTTTCACTTACATGGAAGGTGGGCGCGTTGTTGTAGGCCAACGAGAGGGCGGCCATCACGCCGCAGAGGACGACGACGAGGGCGACCACGCCCAGCACCGAGAAGCGCTGCAGCTTGAGCGTGTAGCGCTGATAGAGACATTCCAGCTCGTCATTCTCGAAGCGCAGGGTGTTCCACGGCCGTCCTCGGGTCGCTTTCACGGCATGGTCCATGGCCAGCGACGACGTTGCAATGGTGACGGCGCCCAGTCGCCGGTCGGGCGTCGAGCGGTGGCAACGCCGGCCGAAAACTGCCTCCACTCACTTCGGGCTCGCTTCGGGCAGCGAGCACAGCTGAAAGAGACAAATAGAGAGAGAGAGTTAGACATAGAGTGAGTGAGAAAAGATGCAACAATTGAACTTGATCGAGATTTTATTGGCTCCCATCGTCACTCGACGTCAGTCACGGCGACAGCCAAGTGTCGGTCAAGTGGCGCCAACGATGAGCAACAAGTGCAAGAATGACAACAATGCGAACAACAACAACAAAAGTGATAACATCGACAACAATATATAACAATAACTATATCAACATGTGTATGTAAACAACAAACCTAATTGGTGAGAGAATTAAGAGAGAACTCTTCTACTGTTGGCATGTTTCCGACGTCCGTCACGCCCCCACCCCTTCCCTTCATCCGTCTTCCACCGCTCGTCGTTTTTTCTCCAACTTTTCTCACGCTTCAAAAAGTTCAACGAGGAGTCAAATGTTCTGATGCATTTGTTGTTGTCGTTATTCTTACTGACGTTGATGTCATTTTTGTTCTCGGCGATGATGATGATGTTGTTCTTCTCGACACCAACAGCCACATTTTCCATCTTACATTTTAGTTCAGGATGCGGATGAAATCAAGCGGATGATGGACGGAAGGAAGGGTTGGGAACGTCAGTTGCATAAAACAAATTAAAAGTTTTAACTTTAAGCAGAGCAGAGAGGAAGGAAATTCATTCAACCGTCAACAGTCAAAACAAATCCCTACATTTTTTTAATTTGGTACTTTTTATATAATCCTCAAACTGATCGATAAAACTAAAGCTAGCTAAATTAATTTTTTTTTTTATGTTATTATTCTCTCGTTCACACCAAACGACAACAGGAAGAAAAATCGGGACAGAAATTAGTACGGAAATTAAAAGTAAACAAAGCTGAGTGAAAAACTTCGGTGAAATAGAAAACTCGAATAATAAATCATGGCCATGGCCCCAAGTGATGAAGCGGAGAAGGAAAAAGTCACTAACACTCGCATGAGTGTGTGTGCTATACATGTGTAAATGTGTGTGCTGAGAATATCGTAAGAAAACTCAATATTCGATGATGGAAGCGGGATGCGGAGAGCGGAGAGAAACATTTGGGAAAAAGTCCCATGCAATAAATTGCAGAACGATTTTACGCCATGGCTGTCGTCACGGCGTCTGAGGATGAGAAAGAGGAGGAGAAAGATGGTGAGGGAGGAGGAGACTATGGTAGAGGGAAAGAAAGGAAAAGAAAATGTGAATGTGTCAAATTTGTAACCGAAAGACAAGAAATGTTGATGTTTTCCCAGCAATCGTGCACATGCCATCGTGCGGCACCAGATTTCGACAGCCCCCATTAGTCGAGGGGGGGAAGGGGGGTCCGGATGAGAGGAAACTGATGTTCCCAAGGTCACACTCACACAAACACACACACTTACGCACACCCATACCGAGTGCATGGTGCTGAGAGTAATTTATTCCGAGTGCTGATTTCCATGGATGGGCAGCATTAGCGATGATGGCCAGGCAATTGAAAAAGGCTCGGATCGATAATTGTGCCATTATTTCCATGATGCAGAGAGAAGAGCAACAGCTTTCACTCTATAATTTTTTCCGCAAATTACACTATTTTCCATTGTATCCGTTTCATTTTGATCATAACTCAATTATTTTAATTCCTACAATTATGATCATAACTCAATTATTTTTATTCCTTTCATTTTGATGAGAACTCAATTATTTCCTCTGTTCCTCGATTTTATCGAATAATAATAAAATCGAATTTTGCTACTTAAATCCCAGAATATTGACCGCCAATTTCAATGTCACCATGTCGAGGATAATTTTCAATTGAAATTACCTGCGAAATTAAATTAAATTAAATTATATTTATGGACGGCATCTCCATCTACAAACATACATAGATGGATGGATCGGAATGCAATTACCTCCTTCATCAAACACTATTAACGGCTCATTTGATGGTGTCCAAAACAACAACAACAAAAATTATGCCACGAAGGACGCGAGAAGCCATCATCATCGTCGATGGACATCCGCCCTGTTGACAGGTTGACAGCGACGTCCCGTTGATTAAAAACGCAAAGTTGCAGAACCCAGAAACCAAATTAAGTGAAAATCGATGCCCAGAACCTTCTCTCTGTGTATGTGTGTGTGTGTGTGAGTGGTGTGCGGAGATGAACCTTCTCACCACAGTTGTTCTTTTTGTTTTTGTTGAGATAAAAATATATATCATCGCACGGTCCGTTTGAGCGCAACTCCCTCGGGCCACCACGGCGTATGAGCGTTTTTATTTAGCCACCTGTCGCAAGGACATCGTTTTAGTGCTATCGTTCTTGCTTTTGTTATTCTTGCTCTTGTTGTTGCTTTCCTTATAGCTTGTATTGTTGTTGCTTTCGTTCTCGTTAAGAGCCATCTGGCCATTTAGGCAACTGGTCCATAAATCGCCAGCTGAAGGGGGGGAGACTGGAGTGCGACGTCGAGTGGCCATCGAGCCAGCTGTGGAGCATCCTCGGCCCCAGGAGGAGGCTCCATGTGGACGTCGAGTGTGCGTCTCGAGTGACGGCGAGTGCTGCCAAATTGCGCAGAGCCACGAAAACTGAATTTCTCGAATTCCCTACGATCCTCTCTCTCACTCTCATTCTCTATACGTTTCGTTCTCTTCCTCCCTTGCTGCATCGCCGACTGCGAACTTTTACGATTTAATTAGAATTTGGTCGATTGGCGACTCGCCGCACTCCGCATCCCTCGAGCACCAGGATCTCACGAAATTCGCTCTCCGTCGAATCGGAATTTCCATTCAATCTTCGTCCTGCCGACAGCACGTCGTCCACCGCTAATGGTGGCGATAACGATGTTGGTCACGGCGAGGACGATGAGCTCATCAACAGCAGCGATTTATGCATTTAGAAAACTCGGCAAGGACACGCCAGGACCAGGAATTGCCGGCTGGGCAGGAACGTGGT
This sequence comes from Coelopa frigida, assembly GCA_017309665.1. Lineage (NCBI taxonomy): Eukaryota > Metazoa > Arthropoda > Insecta > Diptera > Coelopidae > Coelopa > Coelopa frigida. Next base: position 7,405,489 of record CM029564.1, on the reverse strand, counting down.
GCAAAACTGCAGGGCGTCTTGCGAGGGACAGACTTGCGAAGGACAGACATGTCAACAACAATATCAACAACAGCAATAACAACACTTTGAGTCGTTGCAACACCAACAGCAGCCGCAGCCGAGGGACCCGAACAGTTGCTGTGCGTCCGATTGCGGAGCGAATAAATAAATTTAGAAAATCCTCCGGCCGTTTCCTGGCCAACGAAGCGACTAAAAGGCTCTCGAACATCTTCCCGCCCAGACCTGTGGCGGTATGTGTGCCGGAGTATTTTTAGAGCTTGAAGAAGGGAGCTGGAGCAAGGGAGATGGGGAGGACCCGACCCGACCTGTGACACCATGGGCCCAAGTGCAGGGAGTTGGCTCGATCGATCGTTCGAAGGTCGTTCGGAGGGCGTTTTCCAATCGAGTGACAACTTGGTGTGATTATGGTAAAAGGGTTTGTTGTTATTGTAGCTGTTTCTGGTATTTTTTAAGCATACACCTAAGCGTGAATTCTGTGGAACTCTAAAGGCTTGCCGTTTTTATTACAACACCAAATAGACCTTGATGTTGCTGCCTTTGATTATGGATGCTGCTGTTGTTTTTGCTGTTTTCAAAAGAACCCTTGTTATTGAAGCTTTTCCACCATCCCATCAGTCAATTCATTCTATCATTCATTCCAACATGCAAATTGTTTCATCGCTCAATACATTCCATACTTCTGAAGGAAGCGAGCTTCACATCGACATCCGTTTGGGAATCCGGGAGATTGAGAATGTGATTGCTTCCTGAAGATAATGTTATTTACATCAGCCTTTAGCCGCAAGTGACAGCGACTTCGATGCCGACACCGACCTTAGGGATACAGTTCGTGTCCACAACAAAACGCGCATCTGTCGGATATCACAACGATCGCATCCGAATGAAGCCGTTGCCCCTTTGTTGAACTTCACCTTCGTTGGCGGTTCTTGTTGTTAATGTAGATGGTGATGTTGTTGTGGATATTGTGGTTGATGTTGTTGTTAATATTGTCAATGTTGTTGTCGATATTGTAGTTGTTGGTGTTGTTAATATTCTCGATGTTGTTGTTGGCATTGTAGTTGTCTGCTTTTATCGCGATGTCAACAGCAATTAATGTATCTCGCGATTTAATCAGCACGAAGAAATTCGCCAAGATGACGGTCGAGCGAAGGCGCAAGTGATTCAATTTTCAGGTTGACACAACTGTTTAATTCGTCCCCTCCCCCCCGCTCTCTCTTTCTCTATTTCCTCCCCCCTCTCTCTCCCCGATTCCCCATCCTTCATTACCTGTGGACATATTGCTTCGTATTTGTTTTTGTCGCTCATTTAGCCAAACGTATGTATCTGCGAGCGTGGGCTCGGTTATTTGCGAATGAGGCCGCATCCGAACATGTCGAGAAAATTAAGAAACCAACGAAATTTCTGTTAATCCCCCTGTCTGTCTGGCTGCACGACGTGTGTGAAACTGACGTCCTCGCGTTGTGTCGACGCCCGACGCCACGCGCCCCAACCCTGCGGTGTCGCACCTTTCGCGCCCACTGTGCGGCAATTGGCAACGCGAGCGACTCTCGGCGTCCAGCGCTCGCCAAACGAAAAAGAGGCAAATAATTATCGGAGGGCGAGGTTTGGAGGAACCATGAACGATGATGATTCGCTGCCGAAAATAAATAAAGCTCCCTTAATTTTTGTTCGCAGCAGAAAAAAGAAACAAAAAAATAAAACAATAATAAAAACAATAATAACAACAACAATAAAAACAATAAGAATATCGATAACAACTACGCGAAGAATAACAATAACATCGACGACGTCTGCGATTTACGATTTGCTCGCAAATTTTAAAGAAAAGTAAATCTCGTTTTGATTTGTTTAATTTAGTACTTGCTGTTGATGCTGTTTGTTGCTGTTCGTATTTGTTGTTGTTTCTTGTTGTATTTGATGTTTGTTGTTTTTATATGTTTGTTGTTGTTTTAGCCCATAATTAAACATCGATTCGCTACTTAATCGAGTGCAGCAGCGACACCTGTTGCGCTGCGTTCAGTCGACAAACCAGATCTCGAATCGGTTTCACCTCGACCCGCGACCGCCTCGTTGATGCCCAGGCCAAGAGGTCCACAGTGGAGCAACCGAATGCAATCGGAATAATCTCATCAATACCAAATAACATAGATCTTGTCGAGAAATACGAAGAAGAGGACATGAAGAGAAGTATTTCTTGACTCTTCCACAGACTCGCATCCCACCTTCGGGTCGATGGTTCAATAAAAATCCTTCGAACATTGTTTTGTTGGATTCGGTATAAAATATCATTGAAATGTGGAAAATCTTTTCCTTTTCACAATTTCCCACTTGCGTCAACAGACCATCTGATCGCTCATTTTCGGCCGATGGAACGATCTTCACGATCTGTCGCAACCAGAACAGGTTCAAGTCACACTCGTAATTGCCGCAAATTGGCAACGCGCCGACTGTCGGACGGACGGACGGATGGAGCGAGGGCAGGTGGACGGACCGCGATCGGTTGTCGGCGGCAAATTGGTGTCAAGCCACCGGGTGCCGACAAACAGACAGACAGACGGACAAACACACAGACGATAAACCGACACACAAACGATAAACAGACAAACATCCACAAAGACGGATGGACGGACAGAAAGGTAGATAAGCGACGACGACGACGACTGCACAAGGAGATCGCGGCACAGACCCTGGTCCAGGAGGGGGGCCAACGAGGGGAGCCGCATGGGGCGACAACATGTGTCTACGACGATGTCGCTCGTGTCGCATGCAAATACTCTAATCTAATTGAGGCAGGTGGCAACGATGGCGCCAACGCTAGGCCCGCTGACCTTTGGCCACCGATTTCGAGTGCATGAAAAGTTCTCAGGTCATAAGAATGCAATGTCGATGTTGTTGTTGATCAACTGCTCTTCAATTACTGTTGTTGTTTAATTGTTCAATTTCTCTTGTTGTAAACATTGCTATTCTTGTTGTTCCACTATTCTTCTTCTCCTCAATGTGGTCAGTGCTGCCACTTCTCCCGCCCTCCAGTGCTGCCACATCGAATAGCGTTGCGTCTTCACTTGAGCTGATGACCCGATGATTGCGCCGTCTGTCCAAACGTCCATCCGTCCGTCCGTCCATCCATCCGTCATTTCATCAAATGGCAACAGCGACGTCTCTTCGGAAAGCCGGGCCACTGATTGCAATTAATTCCCGCTCTGACGTCGGAGTCGGACGCAGCGGTCGCAGGGGCTCGACTCGGCTGCAGCCACCGGTTTCGCCGCTCGGAGGGTTGGACCGGTTGGGAGAGGGAGAGAGCGAGAGAGAGACAGCAACAACCATATTCATCACAATAGAAACAACACCGAGAACACTTCGTATCACATGGGCTCGTCTCGTCCCGACTCGTCTCTTTATTTTCTCGTCTCAATTCGTCTCGTCTCTTCTCTTCTCGTCTGAACTCATCTCTGCTCGTCTCATTTCGTCTCGTCTCGAAGTTTTTATCAGCGAAATACTCGCGAGGTGGCATCTCCGGTGCCGAAGGGAGCCGGGCGACAGAATTATTATGATAATCTGAGCTGGAGACCAGGCGCTCAGCGGCCGCAGCAAGCACCACACATCATAAACTCTCACTATCGAGGGACAGACAGAAAGTGGGAAGGACAGACAGACAGAAAGAAAGGGGGACGGAGAGACAGACAAACGACTGGACAGGGGGAGACACGAGCCGCAGCCACCAGGCGCACCGGCAGCAGCTCGAGACGGACGGCAGGCAGTGGCTCTCGGTCGATCGGCTGACGTCGGTCGGGCCCACCGCGGACGACTCGTCGACGACGTTCGGGATTCGAGGGCAGCGCAGTCGGGAGGCGTCGCGTCGTCGGATGCTCGCCGTCGCTGCCTCCAGCGGCCGGCGCACGGAAGAAACTCGAAACAATGCGAAAGTCGTTGGACAGGGCGGGGATGGGGATGGGGAGAGAGAACGAGGACCTGTCGTTAGTCGGACGCACCGACGACGTGACGCACGCACGAAAGTCGCTCCCAGGCGACCCCGAAAACGAGAACGACGACGAGGGGGGCTGCGGAGACCGACGGAGAAAGACCCCGACGAAGGGGCGACGGACGGACCGACAGACAACGACTGGTTTCCGAGGAGGTTCGTAATTGCACTTGTCGCCAGACCGACAGCCGGTGGCTCGTTGATTGGACGGTCTGTCTGTCTGTCCGTCTGTCTTCGTCGTCGGCCGGTGGGACGCTCAATTGGGAGGCACGAACAAGTGGCGGGTCGTCCGTCGCTTTTGGTTCCGGCATCTGAGCCTCCGTCGCGGCAACATCGACCAACAACAAAACAACGGCAGCACATCGTCGTCGTTGTCGTTGACGTCGATGCCTGATTGCGCCGTTGTCGGGAGCGACCAACGACCCAGCCCGGTGCGAGTCGGACCCTCGGGGCTCCGAGTGCAGTTTCGACCCAGCCGTCGTCGATGGAGGATGCGGACTTTTCGGGAACTGAAATCTCTCGGGACTGGACGAAATACCGATCGAATTCCACCGATTGAGACGATCGTGGTGGGCTGGTGGGCTCCGGGCTTTTGGCCGTCCCACAGCTCAAGAACTACTGCAATTAAAGTCGATGCCTCATCAAGGATTCCAACCCGGAATGAAGGAAACGAAAAACTTAAAAATGTTCGAATCGGCTGGAATCGTGCACATGATGCATCATGATGAATCATCAACCTAATATATAGAGTTCTCCCTTACTTTACCTCAACTCCAAAGCCGTCTCTGCAATGTTTTAAAATGACCTCGTAACAACTGACCTGCAAGAGAGAGAAAGAGAGAGGGAGTCTGTGAGTGATGTGGTTTTAATTAGGATTATAAAATTTATCGTAAACAAAAGTCTTTTAAATCCTAACCCCAAAGTTATCGTCATTCGCCCGGAGGCGGCACCGGAAGCGGAAACCGCAGCCGAAATCGAGTCAACAAAGTTCGACCGGGCTCCACTCGACAATGGGCCTGCAGCCCGGACGGAGTTTGTCGATTCGAGTGTTGGTGGCGGGACAGTCGAAAGGGGAACCGAGGGAGGAGGCGTTGAAAGTTTCGCCCATTAAATAATGTTGAATGGGTTCCATGAATTCCGAAGCGGAATTTCGCCGTTTCCATGCAAATTCCGTCGCTTTGGAACTCCTACAAATGATGTCGCTGAACAACTGGACGATGGAGGAGGAGCTCAAGCTGGAGCCAATTAATTTCGGGGGATTTTTTTCTACTTTGCTCCATTGCGAAATCGAGACACCGATCCATCGCAATCTCTCCATCGGGTGACCTCGATTCCAGTCGATTCGTCTCCCATGTGGGTGTTCTTGGGATTTGCCATTCATCGTTTGTTGTTGTTTTGTGTTGGTTTTTATTATTGTATTTGTCGATTGGGGCTCTCGTGCGTCAGCGGCGGATGGGGAAATCTCGCCCCCAAATAAATCGCACCGTTTAATTGTCTTCCTTACGCAGACATCTGAACTAATTGCTTTTGTCTATTTACAACCGATTTTCGCTCGGTGCAGACGACCCAGATAAATGTGCGTATGCGTATGCGTGTGAGTGTGAGCGAGAGGGGGTGAGAGTGAGAGGGCGACGTCGGCCCGCGATTGAAATGCCTGCTGACAAATTGGTTTCTCTCTCTATTTGGCCGCTGGAGCCACGGACAAGACGAGACTAATCGAGACGAGATGACTAGAGACGAAATGAGACGAGTGGAGACGAGACGAGTGGCGACTGGAGCAAATGGCGATGATGCCAGGGGAAGGGTTGGAAAGTCCCCTTCGAAAGACCGTCGGCCCGAGGACGAGTCCATGGAGCGACGACCAACGGCGACGAACGACTCTTGGTTGCCGTTTGGCAATGGCTTTTTGGGTGTGTTCACTGCGGGGTGTGTTCAGTGGCCACGAGCTAGTTGCGGCTCCGATATTTTAAACTGATTTTTAATTGATGCTGTTGTTTTTGTTGTCGTGTTTGTTACTGTTGTTGTGACTGATTGTTGTTGGCGCTGTGCAGTGATTTCCAAAAACGGAGTGTGTCTCGCATTGGCAACATTTGCCACCGACAACAACAACAACAACAACGTAAACAACAATAAAAACAGTAACAACTGTAGCAGCAACAATGGCAAAAGCAGCAACAATGGCAAAAGCCAACAACAACAATAAAAACCAACAACAAGAACAAAAGTAACAACAATGACAACGGCAATAACAACAGCAATAACAACAAAATGAACATCAACAATATCGATGACAACAACATCAGTATTGAGAACAACAACAACAATATCCGACCAAAGCAAGGCGCGTGCCTCAAATCACAATTCGTCGAAATCGAATTGAGTTCGATTCGCGCTGGCGGACTGAATTCTGAAGCATTTAGAAATGATACAAGAAAAAACAAAAACATTTGTTGCCTCGGAATTCTCGCATTGCAGCCACGATGGCTCGAGGTGCGATTTGCATCATAAGCTTTTAGCTTTGACACGCCCATCGAAGGAATTATGCGATCATTTCGGAAGAGGTTTCGAGGTCCTCTTCCCCCCATAGCAAGTTCAAGGGACCTCTGCAGCCAGGGCCATGTGCAAAGTCCATTCGAAGTTCGAACTCAAGTTCCGCAGGTCAGATCCATTTCCTCAGGTGAGCTTCGTGGTGAGGTTCCGTGAAGAAACCGTCGTGTCAATGACTGAAATCGCAGACTCTCCCGTCGAAGACAGGGTTCGCCGGCAGATGGCGCCATGGGTGCAGCGCCAGAGGGGTGGGAGGAAGACGCAAATAACTTGGAGTCCAATGTAAGAACGAGACAGAGGTGGGAGGGAGAGGCAAATATCTTGCAGTCTGCCGTTAGCACGAGACGGAGGAGGAAATTGCGTTCTGCCCAAGTGACTTTGATACTGAAGGAGTGCTTTATATAAGTACTTCGATCTGTCTGTCTTTCTCTCTTTCTCTGTGCCTATCTCTCTCTCTGTGAGTCTACCTGTCTCTAAGTCTGTCTATCTGTCTGTATGTCTCCATGTCTGTTGATCTGTCCGTATGTCTGTATCTCTCGGTAGTTCTTCGCTATCGGCCTCTTGCTCATCGTTTACTCAGGCAAACATATGGGCGTGTGAGTGTGTGTTGGTTGGCTTGGTTCGTGTGTCGTTCATTTTCAGGGCCAATTGCGATTGTTGCCATTAGCTGTGGGCTTGCAATTTACTATCGGTTCATTCGCTACCCCCTAACCCCCACCCCCCCTTTCTCGGTGTTCCCCCCGCAAGACCGACCCCTGACTCGCTTCTCCTCTGCCCCTTTCGCCCCCCACCCTCCTCGTTTCGAGCCCGCATTCGTTATCCATTTTCCAGACGTTCGACTGACTCGTGAAGATCACCGCATATTTGTAGTGGTTGGTGTTGGTATTCGTTGTTGTTGTTGGTCGTATTCATGTTGTTCTTGGAGTTCGCGTTGTTGTTGCTGGTATTCACGATGTTGTTAATATTCACTTTGTTGTTGGTATTAACTTTGTTGTTAGTATTGACTTTGTTGTTAGTATTGACTTTGTTGTTAGTATTCATTTTGTTGTTGTTAGTCGCCATTATTCGCGGGTAATTAAACTCTGGCGCAAATTGCATTGAAGCGACGCCAGGCATATGCATGCCGAGCACGTTCGAGCTCAATGCCCACTGGTGGTGGCGTCGTCGTCGTCGGCTCGGCCAGCCCACGGTACAACGCGAACCTCCGGCAAGGTCGTGGCGCCGTGTGGCACAAGGGAACCGCCAAACGCTCTCGCTCGGAGTCGCTCGAAGTCGCTCGAAATCGGTCTCGGCACGGTCTTCTCTCGTGAGGCCCAGAGTCCCAGGAGCCGACTCTCTCACTGGATGTTGGAGTCTTTCGTATCCGGCTTGGACAGCTGCCAATTGTGACCCAGTTTCGCCTGCAGTTGGCCACCTCGGGCTCGACGCCTTCCACGAGCCGTCCTCACCGCCCCCGCACATCCGAATTCCAGTGACATTGAAAGACGGACGGTTCCTTCCACGAGCGGCGCCCTTCGTCCGTCATCCGCCTCCTCCTCCCACCACCCACAGGGGTGGAGTCGTTTTCGCAAACACAAAACGGCTGACATGCAACGACTTCCAAGCAGCAGTCGGCAGTGGCAGCGACGTCTGACGATCGATCGATATTCAGACGGCGAATTTTTGGCAACATCTCCAGGCGAGCGCCATTTTGAGCGACATCTTGCATAACGGCGCATTCATTGTTGGCGCTGGCGAAACCAACGGTAATTAAATTGCAAATTATGTCACTCGGCTCTCGTCGTCCCCTGGTGGAGCGTTGCACAACTCGAACCGACGGACAGACAGACATTTGATAATGACCTCAAATAAAATGCAAATAATCCTGGATTGATCTGGAGGGAATCGGTGGGGTTTATTGTATGTGGAGGGAATCGTTGGGGTTTATTGTATGTGTATCACTCTTGGAATTGGTAGTTGAAATCCACGAAATCGAAGTCCCCTCTGCGCCGGCCCCTCGGCTCTCTGCTGTCTCCAGCTAATGAATCCACTCATAGACGTCTGTAGTCCACTTATGTGGTAATAAAGTATATAAACTTATCCGATTTGCGATACCATTTAGTGCCAGAGTCGCACTCGGAGTCAGAGTCAGATTTCGAGTCTCATTAATATTCGCAACTCAACTCAACGACGCCGCCGTAACAGATAAATCGGGTAATTAAAGCCGCGAACGGACATATATCTTTATCATGTCGCACGTTATTCATGCGCATTAATTAGACATTTTCACATTTAACTGCATTTCAATGGAGCGATTGATGGCCCCCGCCACCTGCGCGGTGGGAGGAAGCGCCCGCAAGCCGACAAGTGGTCGCATTCAGTCGTCGCCGCTTATGCGGGAATCACCGGAAAGACAATCGTTTGCCCCCAATTAAACAAACACCTTGATTAATAACCTGCCAATTGCAACGAGCTCAAGCGATGATGATTACATTAAAACCGATTACCGTGGCATGAGAGACACGACCAACTAACCAGGCTGACTTCATAATCTCATCAGAATATCTTGACCGACGTAAACGACGACGACTCACAGACAGACATCGTTCGACACACACGCGCCGAACTCGCCCGAAATAGAAAACAGACCTCAAACAGGGTGACGACACTGCGCCACTTGAGGGAGACAGCTAGAGCGGTAGAATGAGACAGGGATGGAGAGGAGAAAATCTCGACCCATGGGCGGAAATCGGGGGCGAGTCAATCACATCCACCGTGTACCGAAACGACAGGGAGCCTTGGGCGAAAACTTGCCGGCGACCACGGAAACCCCAACCCGGCACCGGATGTTCGTCGGATGGGTGTCAGACAGACATACAGACAGACAGCACCCTGACCATATCATGACGTATGAGAAGTACTCATCTTTCCAACAGAGAGTGAGAGAGAGCGAGAGAGAGTCGAAGTGAAAAATTCTGAAAATAAAAAATCACTGGCCCATGGGGGGATCGAACCCACGACCTTCGCGTTATTAGCACGACGCTCTAACCAACTGAGCTAATGGGCCACTTGCAGACGTCCACCTCAGCGCCGTGTATATGGCTATATCTCGGATTTGGTCTTATCAATTTATTAATTATATATTTTTGGCTTTTTTATTTTTTGTTGCTTTATTTTGATTTCGACGCCAAAGTCAACGATTACTTTGGCACACGAATCGCGGCGTCCAACAACGAGAAGGAGGAGATGGAGAGAGGAGGAAGGCTGTAGGTAAAAATTTTGGCCAGCGCCTCGGAGTCGGCGAATTGACGAATCCCAAGGACGCGGATGTTTCTGGCATTGGAGGCGACTCGGAGTCCGCCGACAACACGCGATTTTCAAAGGTCACGCGAAAGACAAACGACCGCCTGAGCCGGCCGCTTCCGGAGCCCACAAGGACTCCAAGGACACGACGATTCCGAATGCAATGGAATGCCATTCGAATGTTTTACATGTATTCTTCACATCCATCCTCCATCCTTCACCACTTCACAATCGAAATCTGAGGGTGAAGAGGACCATCGAACTGATCTGTGGAGTGGAAAATTTCACTTGACCAAAACCACTGGTTCCTCTCACGATCAACACGATTCTCCATCTACGGACAGGGAATGATTCTTGTTCTGGAGCTTGTTCATTGTTCTGGAGCTTGTTCTACGGCTTGTTCTGGAGCTGGCTGGAAAAAACAACGGATTCGACGACATCGCAAATGCCCAAAATGGTGGCCTGATTTAGTGGCCGGGTCTCGGTCGTTGGCGACAGTCGGCAATCGTTTAAAATAGTGCTCACGTTTTTTGGTGAAAACCACAGACAATTTGGGGATTTTGGTGTCATCACTTAATTCCGAATCCAGCCCCGAGACGGAGGCGAATATGAAGACGATCCAAGTCAGTGTTGGTTCGATTGTTTATTTGGTTTGTGTGTTTCTTTGTTTATTTACGGTCTTTGGAGCTGCTGGTCACGTATGGTCGGGGGCTAAAAATGCCAAAAATAACATCGGCTACCACAACATCGACAACAACAACAACAGTAAAAACAACAACAACAAAATACCACAACAAGAACAAAAACAAAAAGACGGCACATTTGAATGTCAAACCGTTGAACGATGGGTAAAATTTCGGTAAAAACCTTTTAAGAGCGAACAAGAGTCTGGCTACCAAATACCTGCTTAATGGCGCCGTCCCCAACAACAACAACAACAACAAAAACAAACAAACACTATATCAACAACAACAACAGTAGACATATCGATAACGACAAAAACAACAAGAAAAAGAACATGAGGCCTCACTTGACATTGACTTTGTCCTTAAAACTCTGAAAGCAGGCGAGAATCGACAAAAGCCAACAACGAAATAACATTAAGTCAACAATTAAACTTTTATGTCCGAAAGCGATGACTTTTTGGCTCCCGCATTATGGGGTTTTTAATTGAATTTCATCAGGAAAACTAACATCCGCCTCCTGCCCGAAGTCTCGCTCGAAAGGAATCGCGTTTCTAGAGTGGGTCAAAATTGACCCAGGAGAATACTTCTCTGACGAAAGAAAGAATTATAATTGAAACCTCAACCAATGACCTATGAGTATAATCTCTTTCAACTACTGGGCCTCGAACAAATCATCTTTAAAGATTCCACCACTCGTGGGTCCATAGTAGATTGGAGTAGAAATAGTTCAAGTGGAATTTAGAGATCATGTCTATCATAGGGTTGGAAAAAGTTACCGCCAAAGTCATGTATTTAAAGTTCTCACAGACAGATAGATAGACAGCTTCGCTTTCGTATTCGAGTCCAGGATGGTGAAAAGTCCGCCAACATCATCCAACTTGTGTCTCGAATGGTCGCGAACAAAGGACCGCTTGTGTGGATGGGATTTAATTGAAAAATATTATCCCTGAACAACATGAGAGGGCGACAACTGTTACAATTGTTATCGGTTGTTCGTATTATGTTTTTGTTGTTATTGTTATTATTGTTGCTGACGGTGAAGTTGGTGTGAAATCGATTCCTAATGGAAGCGCGATGTCGGTCAGCGCTGTCAGCGTCAACTTCCATCGTCGCCATCCTCCAACGCCGGCAGTCGGACACAAAGAACGGACCGATAGACAGACAGACGGAGGGTGGGCGGCCAGCTTCGGAAGGTGTCACCGGTGATCACCGAAGGGGAGGCGGAGGGCGTGACGGCTCCCACTGGATGTCCTTTGGCCCAGTTTGCTCTTCTCCCACGACACAATGGCATTCATTATATCACGACATCTCATTGTGTCACGACATTTAATTGTGTGGCGTTTGTTGTTACTACTTTTGTTGTTGTTGCCACCCAAAGCATTCACCTGTCAATTGCACACAAACGCCCGTCGATGAGGGGGGCGTGGCAGGGGATGAATGGAAGAACTTTTGCATAAAACATGAATATGAATTTGCACAATAATCGCAGCCAACTTCGGCGTGCATTCGAAGGCAGGAGGTTGATGAACTGGAAGACAGAACGAAGCGGAACGAAACGGAACGTAATGGAACAGAATGGAATGGAGTGGAGAACATGTGCAAGGCGCCCTTTCACACGTGGCTCCACCTGCGGCACACGTTCGGGCCATAATGCCAAATAGGGCCAATGGCCGCAGGACTCGTTGCTGCAGCGGAGCGCGGCGGAAACGGAAACGAAGTCAACCAACTCCGGCAACGACACGGACGACATCCGAGTAGCGGTCTTTGCCTCGAATGTGTTCGGTTCGATTACAACCACGCCCACTGCCCCACTCCCATTGCCCCGAAGAAGAAGATTCCCCCCGGGAGTCCCGAAAATCCCTTCTAAATAATTGAACTGCGTTTCCGCCACCGGCGCTGCAGGTGGCAACGCCTTCAAGAGCTCCGCGCTCTCTCTCTATATCTGGATCGACTTAAAGTTCAAACTCCTCGGGGATTTCTTGGACTCCTGGCTGGATGAGGGCGATGGGGGACGAGCGTCGTCGTCGACAGCAACTGCTGCGGATTGCAACGATTTATTTAATGTCCACGGACGGACAGACAGATAGAAAGGTAGGTCGGTGGACAGACAGAGCTGGGAACCCTTGAGGTGACATGGTGCTGGCCGTGTTTGTTGTTGTTGTTGTCTATGATTGCGGTGAACCTCCGGTTGTAGGTGCTCCCCCGAAGACCCTCGACCCGGAATTGGCTGCAGTCGTCGTTTCTCAAAGGGCGCCGGGACTCGAACATGGGGTCAATGGCTCCCGGCGAAGTCATTTAAGTGAATATTCTATGATGTCCACGCAGTGAGGGGGCGTGAGGGGGGCGGGGTCTTCCATAAACTCCTCGAGGACAAGTAGTTTCTTTGTAGAAAATCAACATGTTGCAAGAACTTTTTCAACATAGAAGTTTAAGCGGAGCTGCAACATGTCGATAGGTTGATACTACAACATGTTGATAGAGCTACTGCAACATGTCATTAGAGCTTATGCAACATGTTGAAGCATTCGCAGAACTCGAAGTAGATAGCGAGAAAGAGATAGAGAAGAATGTTCAAACCAGCGATGCCATAGAGAGGAAATATCCATGCGATACACTGAAAATATCCGTGTATTTCCGTGCTTAGTGCAAAACTCATATTTTTGAAGAAAAAAATGAAAATTTAATAATATAATTTTATGTTATTCTAGCGCAACAATTGCTTCATGACCCCAGAAATTAAATTTTCTTTGAACATTTTTTAGCCATTAAAATTACGCTTAGTCTAACTGAATCCAATATAAAAACAACTAGATATTTCATACTTATGCCAGAAAATCAAAAATTTACCATTTTCAATAGAAAATTCAAAAATTTTTGTTCATAGCAAATGATTAAAAATATGAATTTTTTTTTTTACATATTTTAAAAATATTTTGAAGTGAAATATCCGTAGATTTGGAGAATTTCAAATTTCAGTCAAATTTCCGAAGAATACGGAAATATCCGTGTATTTGGCATCGCTGGTCCAAAAAACGATTGCAGCAACAACAACAATGTTGCGTGAAGTGCTTCCAATAGAGGGAGAGAGATAAAGAGAGAGACGAAAACCAAAGAACGAGTGCAGGAAAAATGTTGCCATCGCAGTTGACAGAGACAAATTTCTTCCCAGACAACGATCAGAGAACAGAGGCAATTTATGAAAATTCCACATATTAATTAATAAAAAACAACAACAAACACGACAAAAACTATACTAAGAGATAATCAAATACATATCATTTTTACGGCGATGATAAATTTTCTTGCCACACTTCTCTCAGTGAAAAAAATACAAACAAAAAGAAAAACAACCGAAATAGATAAAAAGAGAGGAAGAAGAAGAAGAAGAGGTGGAAAAGAAAAAATAGAAAATAAGATCATGCGCATGTGTGTCTGTGACGGTGGGTGCTAGTGTGATTGTGTGCGTGTTTTGAGTGGGCGTGTGGTTCGCTGATCATCGGCAACACAAACATCAGCCATAATAAAAACAAAGGCACCAACATCAACAACAACAGCGATTAGTAATCATTCGATGTAAGCAACAACAACAACAACAGCAATAAACACACTTACAACAACAAAGGCGATCTCTTGATTTCTCGATCGCGTGGGAAGCGTTTTTAAACGTTTAGCTGATAAAACAAGAATACCAACAACAACAACTATCACCTGTTATCGCCTCCCTCATCTCCTCCACGAACCCAAACAATCGTTCAATTTCCATCATTATTTCCATATATTTCCCCCTCGCCACCACCCCTGCACCACCTATCGTGGGAACTTCTGCCGAATTTTCCCACACCTGTCGCTCGGATTCGATTTCGCTCGCTTGCCGTTATACCAAATACCGAAAACAACAACAAAAAAAATAAGAACAACAATAATAAGAGCAACTACAACAATAATAACAAGAACAACAAGCGAACAATCGAAGAATAAACGGTGAAACAACAAGAACAACAGAACAACAACAAAGCGAATCCGCATTGTTTACATAATATTATGGCCATAAATAACAATAAAATAATAAAAGCAGTCGAGTGCGGCGAACATGAAATCACCACCGTCCGTATGCGGGAATCTCTTTATGGCAGCCGTAAGTGTGTGCACCACGTTACGCTCTACGCTGCGTACGATACGTTACGTCACGTCACGTCACGTCAAAATCCGCGATCATTTCGTGTGGAGACGAGAAGGCGTGGGAAGATATCGACCCGAGGAGCAAATGCTAATAATTTAGATTTAAATAAAATATTGCTTAGAGCAACAGTTAAATCTTGATTAAGATTTAAATTGAGAATACATTTTGTAGAATTAATTGTTTATTAGTCTTGAGCAACTCAGTCTAATCGTGTTTATACAATGAAATATACATAGTATATCGTATATCGTCAGAAGACCTCAGTGGCTTGAGTACGTCCCTTTGGCTCTGTCCGTTATCGCCACTGGTTACTCTCGAATGCAGTCGTGGCTTCGGGTGACGTCATTGGCTCTGAGGCCCTCCGATTGCAACAATATCATTAACGACAACAACATCAAAAATGAGAACAGCAACAAAAACAATGAGAACAACAACAAATTCAGTAGTAATCAAAGACATTATTTCACAGTTTAACTATTTGCAAATAAATGCACGTAGCGTGAATTTTCAATCGGACACGAAAACGAACGAAATGCAACGAAAGAAACGCAACAAAACAAAAGAAAAGAAAAGAAAAAAGAAACAAACAAATGATGACGACGACATTGACAAGTAGAAATATGCATGAGGAAAAATAATGGGTAGTAAAATAGTGAAAAATAACAAAAGGAACTTTTTACAATGAAACATTTTTGAGGAAATTCTTCAACAAGTTTTTTGAATTCTCTCGAAATAAATCACAGTAAGAGCAATAAATAACAACCCACAGCTAATTAATCAAAACAAATCAAAACCGTTCGCTGAAAATCGAAAATACAAAATATCCAAAACACCATCCAAATCAACAAATTGGCGGGGATTCCGCGAGCTCAAGTTCCTCCTCAAGTATGGGGAGTGACGTCGACGTCGACGACTTGTTCTGGGCGACGGACACGAGTCGACGTCAATCGAAGCCATCGAAATATTCCAGCAATTCCGAAGTCATGTAACAACACACCAAGTGGACAACGAGCGGTGAAATTCCACAAGCGCCGAACTCGGGTTTGAACTCGAGCTCATTTGTGGGAACTCGGGATCTTCCATTGTTATTTTCCATGACATGTTCGATTTCTGTCTAAGCGCATTTAATGAACCGAATCCATGTCACGCGAGGCGCGAGTTTCACCGAACCAAAGACGAACTTCTCATTAGTGAGATCAAGTCGAGGAAAATCATCGTGGAACGTCATGAAACGACTGCGATCGTGGGCGATTCAGGACCCTGTATATCGAGTTGAGCCCTTCGCAGACCACGTTACTGAACTGGTTCTGTTTACCCAAGGGGGAACCACGCGTGACCACGGGGCATTAGGGCCGATGGAAGCGATTCCTGGTAGCGATTCTATTTTGGACCGAAAATCAACATCGACGAATCAACAGTAGCCCCAAAACTCGCGGCATCACGACTCGGACTCGGATTCGAATCGACTCGAATCCACTTAACAACTCCTGTGCTGGACCAGGGCAGCCACCAACATCAATAACAACAACACATAAAAAGAACAACAATGTAAATAACAACACAAACAACAATGGGAGACCAGCTGCTGCTACCGAAGCCCCTCGAGGAGTCCATCAGGGGCGATAATTGAATCCACAACCCAATCAAGACAATCAACAAGAACTTAGCGCTCGCTTATCAGAAGCGCAAACAGAACCCAGAGCGGGGGATGGAGGGAGGGGCGTCGATACGAGGAGCGACGAATTTTTATGGCGAGACGACGGCGTATCGGCGATGCTTATTAATAAAGTCGGCGTTGACTTCTGCTTCTGGTTTGCGAGCGGGAGGAGGAGGAGGACGAACTCCCAGAAGTTCCACGACATGTGGGAAGCCATTGGCACGAGAAGTCGAAACCTCAGCAGCCGACAGCGACTTCAGCAGCCCTCGAGGGCATCAAAGTCCTCAAGTGTACCCGGTCCTCGCCCCCGTTCCTCGACTTCTTCGTCGTCGCCATCGCTATCATCGTCGCTGTGGCCGTCACCGCCATCGATCGTCGGGTGAACGGGTTTTCAAGAGCATGCCCGGCGGCATCAGGCGTCGTATGTCGGCAGCCTCTCGGTCTTGCAATGGCTTCACTAAATTGGCCCGAACCCACTCCAATGCCGCCTTCGTCGCTGCGTCCCGGAAATATCAGCTCAATTTGCTTTTAATTTTCTTTTCCAGTTTCTGTTTGTTCTCATCGGCATCTCGGCGTCGCTCTGTGCGTCAATGAGGCCTTCTGTTTGCTGGTTCTTATTCTGGATCGCGGAGTCTCGTCGTCCCCACCTCGCCCTTGCCATTGAAATTTCTAACCACTCCATCTCTTTAGAAGTCTTTTCTGGTCCTTCATGGTCATGAGGGATTTCTCATCCTCCATATTCAGGATTATTCACTGTTTTTCCTTGTGAATCTGATGTAAATCACTTTCTCTCTCCTTCCTCTCTGCCCTATGGTTATTCCAAAAGGTTCCCCTCTGTACTATTGCTTCCCCTTCTCTTCCTCCCCACACTCCTCATGGCTCTTCCATGAAGCTTGTTGATGGTCTTCAATTGATTTCATTGCTTAGCTGTCGGTGAAAATTACGCTAATGCCTCCCAAAGCGTCTGTCCATCTGCCCCGCAGTCCCTCCCCCTCCCTCACCCTCTGACAGCCAGATCTCAATAACGCTTTCGAACCGCGATCGCATCGATCTAAGTCACAACCACCAATCCAAGCAAATTGAATCGAATCGAATCCAATCGAAGCCAATCAAGAAAAATCAAAACAAAAAAGTGTCAACTTCAAATTATGCCCGTCATTCCGCCGGCACACGGACAGCCGGACGGACGGACAGACAGATTTTGATCCATTCGACAGTTGATCTCGCGGGAATTCGCTCCACATGTTCGACCAGCGTCCGGTGGAACGTTTTAATCAGTGGTGCCTGAACTTAATTACTTCATAAATATCGGCGTTCAAAAGTTATGGCCATTAGAACACATTGGAGATACCGACCTCCAAACTTCCCCCGACTCCAGCGGCGACCGGCAGCGGCGATCGAAATTCCGACATTCGCTGGCAACGCCGGGTGGTGGTCGCTGGTGGCAACGTTGGAGTTTGGTCAGCATCGACAGCGGGTGGCACGAGCGCCCTGTCGATGGCCAACCAAACGAATCAACCGATGGAAAACCGACGACCACGATGAACAACCAGAATCCACGACAAACTAGCCGACGGATCAACCGACGTCCACGACGAATCAGCCGACGAATCAACCGACCGAAGACCAACGGACAGATCACCGACGACCAACAGCCGAAGTCCGATCGCCCGACGTGACTCGAATCGAAACGAGAGGCCGAAGCCTACGAATTCGTCCGTCCGTCCGTCCGACGTTGCCTTCGGTGGCGTCGGACGAAAAAACAAAACCAGGCTGAATTCGACCCGTGCGGTTGTGGAAGAAAAACGGGTTTTCCATGTTGACGTCGAAGTGTGTGTGCTATTGTTGTTGTTGTTGTTGTTGTTTTCTCAGTTTCATTTCCACTCTTCTATTTCAATTAATGGAAGGAATTTTGCTGAAACTCCACCGATTGAGGGTGGGTTGGGCACGTGGAGGAGGTTGCCATGAGCTCGACATGATCGAGGAGCGTCCGACGGTCGTGTCTCCGTCGAACTCCATCTCCACCTCCCCCCACCCCGCGCTCTCCCCACGACCGAGAGCCACCTCCACCTCGTCGTCGTCCTCCCGCGTGTCGCCTTGTGGCACACTTAAGCGTGGATTTGATTGATTGATGATGATGCGATGTGACAGTGCGACTACCACCATCAACAATAGCAATAACAATAACAACAGTTACAATGACAACAATAACAATTACAACAACAATAACAATAACGAACAACCATTACCACCATCAACCGCAATACAATTTATTGAACTTGCAACATAAATTGAATTGAAAACATTTTTTTCAATTTGTTTTTTTTGTTGAGAAAAAGAATTCACTTTAAATAAATTATGAATTTTCTAACGAGCACTTTGAGTGTTGTTAGACGTTGTTGTTGTGAAATTGAGGTGTTATTGTGACGATGAGTTATGCTATTATTGTTGTTGTTGTTGTTGTAGTTGCTGTTATTGTTATCGTTATATGTTTACCCAACGCATCCCTGAGCAAACAGTCGTGGCCAACATAATGAGTTCGCCTCGCACGCCTTCGAATTCAAATGTTTTCTCCAATTGTTTTCAATTGATATTTTATTGTTGTTGATATTTTCATTGTTGTTGTTTTATTTTATGTTGTTATTGATCTTTTCATTGTTGTTGTTTTAGTTGATGTTGTTGTTGTCATAGTAAATATGGCTTTTGCCACCGACCTTCGTGAATGGGTTTGGAAATTTTAGAAATTAAATTTCCAAATAAATTACTATAAACAGCGAGAGGACAGGTGAACGAGAAAGGGAAAGCAGTAGTTAGAGCAGGAGGGAGAGAGAGAGAGAGAGAGAGAGAGGGAGACGTGAAAGGATGTCACGATTTGTTTGTAATTAAACAAGGCGATATTTAACCCTTTCTTATCGTCTCTCATTTGGCATGCAATCAGTGATCGTTGATAAAAAGAAGACGAAGAGGGGGAGAGAAGATCTTTGAGAGAGGGAGACGACCATACTGATCAATTCTACTATACTATTGTTCTTATTACTTAGGAGACGTGATCCAAGTGAAGACGCCGATAGACCAGAAGAATTCGATCTGAAACTCAATCTTCGAGTTGTGGACCGCGAGCCAGAAATATATTGAAATACTGGCGAACGGGGTCAGGTCGCGATGAAGCGAGGAGTGTTCGATGAAACGATCGAGAATGCGAGAATGCAGTGGAGCAATTAGGAATTTTTCAGATTCTTGTGCTCGTCGTTCGCAATGCGATCGTGTGCGTTCGCGATGCAGATCGAAATGCGGCTACTGCGCATATGCAGATATAGTGAGTGAGGCATAGATACAATTGCAACAACAATAAATCAACAACACCAAAACAAAAACAACAATTACAATAATGACACAAACAATTCCAACAACAACCACCTCAACAATTTCGACTTTGATTCCGTTCGATTCCAAGCGATCGACTTCTGAGATCTCGGCTATAGATACTTCTGTTGTTGTTGCTATTGCCATTGTTTCAGTCGTCGCAGCAGTTGGCTCAATTAATTTTTGCTGCGAATTTGGGTCACCCGCTCCCCGACCGCCGCCGCCATCGCTGCTGCTGCTGCCGTCGTCAACGTCGTCGCCATGCATCCAGCAGATACATTTTCCATTTATCTACAGATCGCTGGATCCGAAACGAATCCGCCGGCAACAAATTGCTGCTACCAGCTCCCCCCTCTATCCAACCCTCCCCCCGCGACCCTCTCCCTCTTTTATCTTCGCGTTTGTTTTCGTTGGCTTGCGTTTTGTTTGTATCCGATGGATGCGTCGGCAATAAAAGCGATTTTCTTTGACTCGAAAACTATTTGTGAACGATATATTTCTTCGAGTTCCTCATGAGAAGCGAATATAGACGAGAGGTTGGGGGCGGGGCAAACGAAAGTATGAATTTATGAGCTTCTCGTCGAAGCGTGCCCCAGAGTATCTGTGTATCTATAGAAGTACAGTGTGTGTGTGTGTGTTAGTGTGTGCCCAGATACTGGGTGGTGCGCATGCAAATATTTATCAACTTGTTGCACCTTAGATGTATTTAAGGAACACAGTGCTCACGATAAGATAAGACGCCGAACAAAGAGCAATTTTATTGCCGAAAATTTGTTATTGCCGTGGTATTTCCGCCCCCCGCGCCCCACCCCCATTCCTCGATGCTAAATCGCTAGATTCGGTTGAAGTATCTGGGCCATGTCTGTTAACAGTTGTCGTTGTTGTTGTGGTTGTTTTTGTTCTTATTTCTGGTGCTGGGAACAAACAGTTTTTAATAGCAAACTATTTGAAAGCTCCAGAAATACAGGGTGACCGGGGAGAAAGGACTCAGACGAGGTTTAAATAGAAACAATAAAATGGACACCAAAATATTTTCCTCTACTGACTGACCAATTAACATTAAATCAAAAAATAACAAAAAAAATATTTTCCTAATAAAAATCCGAAATTTTATTATGCCGTTCGGATTTCTTTGCGATCCAGATAAAGATTATCTGCCGCCCTCCAGCTGAAGAAATAGAAAATAAATCGCGAATTACGTCACAAAATCACATAATCGCGAATGATAATAACAATGGAAATAAATAGCCAAAGTAAATCAAAAATAAAAGAGATTCAAAACAATCAAAAAGCAGAAGAAAATGTTCACCAACTTTAGTTGTTTTCATTCTGTCGACAAACACAAGCTTCAAGATGAGAGATTAATGGATGAGACATCAAGACCAAGATCCACCTGGACCCACGAGTACACTGGAAAAAATCAGCCACTCAGGGAATGAGGCGATGGGCGTCGGTCGTCAGGACCTTCAGAGGCGCACCTCCGAAGCCTCAGGTCCGCCCGCTTGGGACTCGAAAACGATGTCACTACGAAGCTCATTGTCGCAGATCCAGATAAGCGGATATATCATCCGCTATATACCACATAGTGTACATGTGTACACACACCTGCACAGAACGTGTTCGTGCATACTTGTGTACATATGTGCTCTTGATTCGAATGCCGCCGCAGTTCGTTCACACGATGGAGTAAACAATGCAAAGGAGAGAAAAAGAGAGAGAGAGATGGAGGGAGAAAGAGAGAGATGGAGGGAGAAAGAGAGAGAGGTGTGCTTGTGATACGATGCACTGACGCAGACCCGCAGAAATGCAGCTACGACAATAACAACAAAAACAACAATGACAATGGCAATTAATGCAAACACAAAGTTCAAGGGCTAATAGAGCAAGCGAGCAAAAACAACAACAATAATAATAATATTAAAACAATAAAAACAAGAAATCAAGAAAAAAAAAACTAGAAATCAACAACAACAAAAACAAGAAATCAACAAGAACAACAACAAATAGAAAAACAACAACAATGTCAACGTAGGGCAACAACTCCATCGAAAAAATTTAAACAACAATGGAAAAATCAACAACAACAATAATTTTTGAATAAAGGCTTTCTGCAAAAACAAAAACACAAAACAACAACCCCATTGAAAACGAAAGCTTGGTGTGAAAAACAACAACAACTGCGACAAAAACAACAACAACAACAACCATTGAATCGACGAGTTTTAATTGAGAAAAAAACAAATATTATTCGCGAAAGAGAAAATCGTAGCATACTTCTAGGCTCGTTGGCGGCCTGTTGTCAACTGTCATTTCGAGCATTAGCATCACGTGGCTGAAATCGGGGAGGGATGAATCGGGAGGGGGTGGATCTAGAGGGGGGAAGAGGAGGTGGAACTAAATCCAGAGAGGGGAGATGGAATTGGACGAGAAGCTGAAGGTGGAGGCGACTCTGGAGCCGCTTCCATTAGTTATATAATTATTGCTTATTGCACAGGGAGAGAGAGAAACACACACACACTTCCACTCTCACTCATACAGCTGCAGCTGGACCGGAGTGTCTGGCGTGGAGCGCGAGGCCCAGACGATGCCACCGCCGGAGGCCCTTCGGAGGCGCCGGTTCAATGAACCGAGAGCAACTGCAGCAGCCGACGACGACGACGACATCGAGCAACAGCAGCCGCAGCTCCAGCGCGGCTTCCACGCTGAGTCCGCCCCACCTCGACTCGGCCTCCGGGTGTCCTTCGCCACGGCGGCGAGGCGAATTGATCGAAATGTCAGCGAGAAGCGAGCAGAAAAGCAAACAACAAAATTTAATTCAAATGAAACTTAAAACAAGGAAAATAGAGGCGAAAACAAGTGGAGGAAATTGAGAAAAAAAATTAATGAAAAAAAATGAAAAAAGCAGTAGTGGTAGAAAATGTGAAAAAATAATGAGTGAAGGAAAATGAGAAACAAACACAATTTAAGAACAATTAAAAACAACAAAAAAACAAGCGGAAGAAAATGAGAAATGAAAACCAAGAAAAATTAGAAACAACAGCGAGCGAGCTGGAGAAATAAACGCGCTGGAGGAAATTTGCATTTTTTGCATCTGCGGAATGATTTGCGGCGAAAAACGTGACTGCGACATTTTCGCTGTCGCGTCTGTCGCGTCGCAAGTGCGAACACAGGGTGGTCTGTCGAAGGTCAGGGAGCTCGCGAAACTCAATTCCACAGGGTGACCAGAGGGTGGGTCAACGGGAGGCAACGATCGCCCACTTCATCCCACCTCCCAATGAGAAATTTATATTTTCTATGAGGAAGAGAATTTACGATTGCGATGCACCCTGTTTTCAGCCAAATGAGGGACGTGTGGGGCGAGGGTTTCTGGGGATATCTATCATTCTCCATTCCGTCGGAGGCAATCGTGCGATTCGCATTTAGGTGGCACCTCCACTAGAACTAGCAAAACACGACGATGGAGACGACGACGATGTGGCAATGACGACAAAGATGGAGACGAAAGCGAAAAGGAAGACGAAGGAGACGACATGGAATGCATGACCATTAGCTTGTGTGTATGTATGTGTGTGCGTACATCTCGAAATCTAGCGCAGTTGGCAACATTAAATGCAACGACTGAGCATGAATTCGTCGACGTTATCTTGGGAAGAAATACCAACTAGTTCCATGTGTGAGTTCTACACCAACAACAATAACAACAATCGAGGTTCTTCAGTTTCTCAGAGGGAAACGTTTTATTCGCTTTGATCTTCATTCCCCGATCGTTGGCTCCACTCCATTCTTCCACGCGGAATTAGATTCGTTTACAAATAATTAATGGGTCGCATCGCCACCCTGTACAGCGAGGGGGAGCAACGTCGGGGGGTGGGGGGTCAACGAGACCCAAACCGTGGACGAGCCAAGGCTTGTCTTTGATCCACCGCTCGAAAGTGCAACCAAAGGGATTTCGATTTCATGGACCATAATTCCACACTTCTATTGATATTTCTTTCCAACATAACAAAGGGTTCTGGAAGAAAACTCCCGAAGTCAACCACCTCCCAATCAATTTATTTATTATTTATTATGCGAACTTTTGACACTAAAGACTTCTAATATTGTACCTATAAATAATTTCCCACAAAACTTTCCAATAGCAATTCCAATAATCCCCGTTCACCTCGTCCTCTGAACCATTCGAACAAATACCAAATAAATATACCACCGATGATAACCGATTCCCCTTCTAGTTACCATCTCTTCGCCTAATTCGATTCTCCCCCATTTCGATGAATTTCCTGGATACTAATTTATAGCCAAGAGCGAAATCGACGTTGACGAATCTGCGTTGACTCCTTCCGAGGATGATGACATAATTTTCATTAATCAGAGCACGAGTGGCTGCTTTTTCGGGTTCTGAAAGCGGGGAGGATGTCGGACGTAGTGAGGAAGAAGACTCATGTCGCCAACGTCTCGCTGGCGTCGCGCTCGTGCCTCGTGCTGTCTCCCCATTGGGGGATCAAGTTTTCAACACACTTTCGGGAGCCATTAAATGCGCTCGTCTCGTCGTCGTCGTCGTCGCCATCGACCGAGTGGTTGCCACAATGTCGCGGGCTGACGAGAGACGGAGGAGGAGGGGAATTTCCGCCAGTGCTGACTTCCGAAGCCATACAGTGTTGCACCACGACCTTGAGTGTAGGGAGAAATAGTGCGATCTCTAGGAGGAGAATAATCGGGTCCATTGGAAGGGCTTTTGGTGTCACTTCCTTTCTATCCGTATATCTCAATATCTCTCTCAAAATCCCCTTTTTTCTCTCTCTCTCTTTCTCTCTCTCTCTTTCTCTCTCTCTCTCTCTCTTTCTCTCTATATATCTCTTTAAATCCCTTTATCTTGTTTCGCCTCACTTTCAATCTCTCTTTCTTTCTTTCTATCAAAATAGCGGTCTCTGTTTAGAGTCTCATTTTTAAATTCACACTAAAATCGTCAACGTAAACAAACGGGCTGCACTCAGTGTAAACAATAGTAACAATAATAACCCCAATAGCAACAACAAAAGTAATAGCAGTATTAGCAACAACAACAATTTGTAATCAAACCCCGATCCACAGTCGGCTCCATTCGTTTCGTCGCACGATCGCCGCCGTGAATTTCCAGAGAAACCCGCCTGGACTTGGAGCATCCGGAGTCCAGATGTTCAGAAATAAACTTTACAGAAATTATTGTGGCTTGTAGAAACCTCTGAGAGGAGGAACAAAGTGAAATGCAAAAAGACTTTGTTAGAACCTAATGGAATTCATAATAATAACTCACAAAATAACTATATAGCCAACTTAATCAACCTTAAAAACCCGCGGACGATTGTGGTTTAACAATTTATTGACTTCGCAATTCGAGGGCAATGATCAGAGAGAGAGAGAGAGAGAGATCAGAAACAATTGTATTGAACGGGATTTCGTTCGTTGCATTTTATTTTGTATTTATTCTTTAAATATTTTTTTCATTTAATTTCTTTTATATATTTTTTATTAATTTTATTTTTTTTTAATTTTATTTTATTTCTTATATCATTTTGTGTTATAGCTTTTAATATATTTTTATTAATTCAACTTGTTTACTTGTATTTATTTCTGTTAATTCAACTTTTGCTTATTTGTATTTATTTGTCGATTATTAATTTTATTTTGTTTATTAAATTATGTTTTATTTATTGCATACGATTATTGATATCGTCCGAATTTCACGAATTTCGGAGGTTTTTCCGGCATCGCTATCAGGGCTCTGCTTCTTCCGTGATAAGCAGTCGGCCGCGGGAGAGGCTGAAGGCAGAGGGGAGAGGGGTCAAATCCCGATATTTACGTCATTATTGAATTTGTCAAGAAGCCGGGCAACGGCATCTGTCGGCGATAAACATCGCCGCCGTTCGATTTGACATGATGTCATGTCGAGCAATTAACCCTCTGTCGACATCGCTGGCAAATGAGACCAACGGAAGCGAGATCGTCTGAGTTATTTATTTTATTACTCTTTGAAAGTCGATTGGGGATTTATTGGGATTCGACTCAGTTCTTGAGTATATGCTTCTTAGTATATGCTGGAGACTCATGGAAAAGATCTTTCCCCAGTTTCTCCCGAGATAACCTCGTTCAACATCGTTTCTATGTCTTTCAACATTCCACAATCTGTCTGATTTTCCACTTAAATGATTATTAATTTTTCAACATCATTTCTTTTTCTTCCATCATTCCTCAATTGGTCTGACGTTCCACTCAGATCTTCATGCGTTATTCTATATTTTTATTTATTTCTAAATGCTCCCTCTGGCCTTGGCATCTCTACCTCTATCGATCGTGATATCGACCTGACATTGAATCGCAACTACTTGGACTTTGCGGCGAAAATGTCTGCCTCGTTGCGGGTGGGGGTTTCCTTGGGATTCCGCGGAAGTTCGGCCATGTTTGTGTGGGTGGCATCATATCCAGTGACCTTTGGAGTCCCGCCGCCGCCCGGCTGTCGAGGCTGCTCCACGGGCAGCCGTCGGAGCCACTTGCGACCACGGCCAGGAACTCGTGCTCGTCGCAAATAAATAAGTTTCCTTTCCACCGACCGAGAATAAAGACAGATGGGGGCGGGGGCTCCTCAACAGATGGGGCAATTAGCGTTATTTTCATCCACTGTACTCTATTTTTAGATACGACGGCTATTGTTTAAGTTCCCGTCCCCACCAACAACCCGTGGAGAGGGAGGGGGGCGAAATGCGCAAACAACAGTCGGCTGTAGAATGCGAGCGGAAAGTGAGGCAGACAGTGACAAAACCATAGGAAAACAAAAATAAATACAAGAAATGTGAACACAAAATCACAAAATGAGAAAAATATTGATTTTTCGCTTGTTTGTGCTTCAACGAATGCAAATACAACTACGACAATAACCACATCGATTAGAGATGAAAGCACATGGAATGGTCCAGGGTACAGTGCGTGAAATCGCCAGACGACCCAACGACAAAAGGCTCGAATGCTAAGTCCATGTGGTTTTCGACTCGCATCCGAGCCAGGGACAACGGGTGGCTAACGAGGGTTTGAATTTCATACTCGGCTCAAAATTGAAGGAAGCTCAAATTTTGTGCTTCTGTCACTTCTGATGAGCGAGACTTGTCGTCTTCGACTAGAGCCGCGCTTGCGGACAAGAGAGAGACCGAGAGCCGCTCGCTCGAAGCCACCGTCGAGCCATCGAGAGTGAGTCACGAGGCGCGCGAGTCGCGGTGCGCAGCGGGTCGTTTGGAGCCGCCGCCGAAGTCGGGCCCAGTGAATCATCATCATCACCATACCCATCATCATCACCACCACCATCGCCATTGTTTTCTTCACGTACCTGTTTCGCTTCACTCGACCTCTGGACGTCGGCGAGGGACCGGGGTTTGCAGCACATCAGCGTCGCCCGCGGGGAGGCGGCAGCGCATCTCCGCGAGTCCACCACGTTCACGTTGACGTCCTCCGGCCGGGCTCCAGACGCGCCTCCAGACACTTAAGCGACGACGATGACGATGACGACGACGACAAAGACGGCGATGTCGTTGGCGACCGTGGAGACTGTGAACAGACACAGAGACACATGAAGCGGTTGAGGGGCGGATGACGCTCGAAGGGGGCGTGGCAACAACAAGAACAACAACACTATGAGCAAAAACAACGATAAGGCCAACAACAATAACAACCGAAACAACTCCACTTTAGGGCGAAGACGGCAAGAAAACCGCAAACACACACAATGAAACGGCGGCACACGCAGACACTCACAGATTTCGCGGCTGTCTTTTATTTTGATCTTTGATTTTTCAAACTCCTCTTTGTCTTTTCTTTTTTTTTTTAGTCTTCTTCGCGGAAGCCACCACGGTTCGCAAACTCGCGTCTCTTGTTTATTATTTCCCCCTCGCTGTCTCTCTCTATTTTCCCCCTCCCACTCTCTCTCTCTCTCTATTTTCTCCCTTTCTGTCTCTTCTTTGTCCCTTTCTCTCTCTCTCTTTTCTCTCCCTATCACTCTCTTTTCTCTCCCTTACTCTGACGCTCTCGCCACTCTGTGTGTTTGGTCAAAAATTTCACGTGAAACGCATTGTTGGGTCTGGGCCTTCTTCCGCCTCCGCTTTGGGGCTTCTTCCTCAACCGTTCGCCCTTTGCCCCCCACCCGCTGCCATCCGCCGACTTGTCAGACACGAGAGCACACTCACGCACACATGCACGCACGCCTGGCGGACGGACGCCAGCACACAGATACGTTCCCGAAAAAACGTGAGTTAAATGCAAGAACAAGCAGCGAGTGAGAGAGGGAGAGGGAGGGAGGGGGCCGAGCGGAACCAGGCAGCGAGTGACGGAGCGAGCGAGCGAAGGGCGCGGACAAGTGCCAAACGTCGTCGCAGACGCAGTTGCCGTTGCCGACGGCAAGGGGGCGAGAGGGAGGGTGGCCAGAACACGCGTTCAGCGAGCAGATACTCGACTGCAGCTTGAGATACTTTTTTATCTCAAAAAAAAAATGCAGACTTTGCGATCTGCGACAGACGCAGTGGCTGTTGCTGATGGCGTTGTTGTTGCTGCTGCTGTTGTTGGTGTCGTCGTCGTCGTCGTTGTTGTTGTCGCCACTTTCTGTGGATCGGCATTCGGATTCGACAAGCCCACTTCTTTCACACCGATGCACACTTCTTTCACACTCCCGTTGCAACGCTTATCTAATAGATACGCAGATACTTTACATTCTTCAGGACGCTCGTCGGGAGACGCGACTTCGGCCGGATCCGAGATTCGCGATATTGATTTTTCGGCTCGGTTTGGATTCCTTGGACCGCTCGGATTCCTCGGATTGCGACGAAACTCGACGGGCGAGCAACGAGACTTTTCACCGATTTCTACCGCTGGCTGGATGGGGATTTATTTTTCTCGTTTGCTCGGCGCGCGACTCGCGATACGTAACCAGCGTATCCAGCAGATACTTTCGCACTTGCTGCTGCTGCTGCTGCACCCGCTGGATGCAACACTCCGACTTCGCACCGAAATATCTAACTGTTATTGTTATGTACACGACGCTCCCACCTATCTATCTAACCAAGTGGACACCGAACGCCCTCAGCACACTCCGTCCCCATGCAACGTGTATCACTCCATTTACATATGTATTGCTGGGCGCGTGTGTGTGTGTGCGGCGTTTAACTAAAAACACTTTTTTCTCTTTTTCTTCTGCTTATGCTTCTTTAGGGATTCTGAGCACTGAAAGAACTCGTTGTTTGGGGTGCGCGGAGTCTCGTCGACCGTTCGCCACGAACCTGAATTGTTGACTGAACTTTCGGTCGGATTCGTTCTGAATGAACCGACGTCGCTCGCTCTCAAGCACACATTGTCCACGCTCTTGTGTATCTGTGTGAAGCAAACGGCGACACAGAGAGAGAGAGAGAGAACGCGCAGAGCGAGGTGTTTGGGGCCAGATGTGAGCCATACACAACAAAGTTTCACGTTTCGCTGCTTTCGTTGGGTCAACAAAAGCCATCGCTCGCTCTGGCTCTCTCTGTCCGTCGCTCTGACTCTGTCTTGTCCTCTATCTGTCTCGCTTGCGTGTTGACAGCTGGTGTCAGAATTGTATCTTATGGCGATTGAGCAGTGTTGGAAATGATGGGTCAAAGTGACCCTAATTATGAAAAAAACAATAATTTTGAAAAAAATATTTCTTAAATTTTTAAAACTAATTTTTTGTACTCATCATGAATTTTCGACCACATCTTGATATGGTTCGAAATGGTAGAGTTATGAATATTTGACGTTTTCTTGTCGAAATCTGCATTAAATCGGTTTCAATTCAAAAAAATATTAAATCAAAATTTGAAAAAGTTATTTTTTTAACTGATCATGGATTTTGGTCCAAATCTTGATATCGTTCGAAATGGTGGAGTTATGACTATTTTTTTCTATTGAAAATCGGTTATGAAATCGGTCTCAGTAGTTATGAAGAAAATCCGTTGGCTGCTCCACCATGACCACCCTGTGCACCGCGGCCATGTTGGTCGCCATTGCTGCCGACTGCAACCGTGAGTGAAATTTCCCAATGTACAGGACGGAAGAAGAGCATGACGTTGGGAAAAGTCCCCCCTCCAAGCAGGGAGCAACCACCTGTCAAATGACTTGGGGCTGTCAACAGACAGTGGGGCGGAGGGCGGTGGAGGGTCGACAGGGTGACGGCTCTGTATACCAGCGATGGACAGTTTGGCCCCAACCTCAGCCTGTGGTCGATGCCACCCCTCGCAAGGGGATGTTTTGCGAGTTGGCAAATTGAGGGAAATTTCTTCGACGGCGACCTCGGGGCTCCTCCGGGTGGCAGCGAGTGCGGCGCACTGGAGCATTTTCCGAACGAACGCGACCGCCGCAAGTTGTGAAAATCGAGCAGCAGCTGCTCCACGACGGCTTCCATCACGACTGACCGAAGTGCGGGGGCGCAACGAAGTGAAGCAGACGAAGACGACGAGTCGTTGTCGTATTCGTGGTGAAGTGAAGCGAAGAAGAAAAAAACGAGTTACAAAACGAGGAAAATCCCATCGATAATTCGTCAATAAGTCCGTGTTGTTATTGTTGTTCCTTAATTAAGGTTTTTATTGTTCGTGTTGTGTTGTGTTTTTTTTATGATAACTCGCAAAATATGCTGTGCAGACGACCCAATAATTAGGCTTAGGAATTGTGCAAATAAATCGTGGTTCTTTTCCTTCCATTCACCATTGTTCGCGTGAAGAATCCGATTGTTTATCTTCGCCGAGCGACGACAAGCACAATTCATCAATAATTTCTATATATAGATAGACAGATGGATATGTGTATATGAGCGTGTGTATGTAGAGCAGCACGATGTCAATGGAAAGCAATACGCCCGTGGATCCCAGGGTTCAGGTGAGGAGTCCCCGACCCACCCGATGCACCCGACGACGACCCCAGCAGACCCTCCTTCGATGGAGGTCGGAGTGGCCCCGAAATGAGATCCAATTGAGCCTCTGCAGTGACATTTTGGTGCCATGGCATTGTTGTTATTTCTGTGTAGGCTTTTGTTGTTGTTGTTTTTGTGTAGGCTTTTGTTGTTCTATTATGAGTGATAAATCGTCATTTGTATCTCATTTTTGGCGGAGGGTCTGCTATGATGTCATCTGGCCACCAAAATCGCATCGAATGGTGGAGAAAACGATCGGCATTTGTTATTGTTGGATAGCTGTGACCACCGGGTTCTGTTTACTAATATCGCCCCTTCTCTCTCTCTTACTCTCTCTTACTCTCTCCCTCTTTTTGGCCCTCTTTGGCTGCCGCAGGTCGAACTGGAGAAGCTGAACTCGGCAACGGACAATATTAACAAGTTCGAGGTGGAACTCGATGTGAGTATTGATTTTATCAGATCCCATTTTACCCCCCTCTTGAGCCTTCACCCATACACCCCCCCCCCCCCCCCCCACTTACACTGCCCACTATCTCTCTGATGGTTATCGAGTTATCGCTCTGTTAGCTCCATATTGGATGCATCTCGTTCTGAGTTTCTGTCAATCCCAGAATCATCTCATTCATCACTTCATTCTCATTACACGAACACAAACACATAAAAAGTCATTCATCTGATGCCGCGTGCGTCGGTGTCCGTGTTTTTTTTTTTTGTTTTCATATTCATGTATTTATTTGTGTGTGTGTGTGTGGGTGGCCAACTATAAATAAATATGCGCCTGTGTGCACGATGGCCAACTGAGTGGGTGGGCGCGCCCCCTTCCGCCCCCGGCCACCACTCGAGACTCGAGTGTCCTCGTGACCAGTTGGCAGCACGTCCTTTGAGCAACGCTTCGTCCCCACCGCCCGCCCCTCCCTCCACTTAATCTTCGCCAAGTGCGATGTGATGCGAGCCTCGCTAATTGTTGCACATCGACACCGATGCAGGCTGCGGTCGTTCCCAGAGCCTAATCGAGTTTCCTCAGTGGAGAGTGGCGTTCGATCCCTTCTCCCCTCCCCCAGAGCCAACTCCCCTCACGCTCAACCCTCCTCACACTCAACCCTCCTCACACTCAATCCCCTTCGCTATGCCTAGAGTATCGCGAAATTAAATCACGCCACAGCCTTGGAATCAGAGTCGCTTCATCGACCATGTCAGAACCATTCTCGCCTTCCTCCAGCCATGGGAGGAGATGCTCACTTCAGTCCCTTCTCAACACATCATCCCTGTCCCGTCCCCCATTCCATTTGTGGAAGGCTCTCTAATGGAATCGTCCCTCACTCTGCCCCGCCCATTCGCAGGAGGCCAAGTGCGAATTCAAGAAGATCCTGGCCGAGAGCGTGGTGCGCATCAAGCAGTCGGCCCACAAGCTGGGCAACTCCATCGAAGCCGCGAAGCCCTACTACGAGTCCCGCATCTATGCCTCGCAGGTGAGTCGCCGTCGTGGTGAAGAAGGTGGTTCCATCATTACCCCGGTCTCTACTCTCGATTCCCCCATCCCCCACAGTTGACGAAGGAGACGCAGCAGGCGGCCTCGAACTACGAGAAGGCCAAGTCCATACATGCGGCCGCCAAGGAGATGGTCTACCTGGCCGAGCAGGGCCTCGGTGAGAAGTCGACGCTGGACACGGCGTGCCAGGAGATGCTGAGCCATGCGGCGAGTGCGTTTCCACCCTTTGCGCCCCCCACCCCCCTGATCCACTCCCACTGATGCGTTTCTCTCGTTTCCCCATCCGCAGGCAAGGTGAACCAGTCGCAGCTGGAGGTGACGGACGCCCGGAACTCGCTGAAGATGTGCCAGCTGAAGCTGGAGGTGGCCAACAACCGGGTGGGCAAACTGCAGGCCCAGCTGCGGACGGCCATCCGCGCCTCGAGGTAAATCGTTAGCCGGGACCATCGACCACAGACTTCTTTGGTTGTTTTTAATTTTCGCCTCTTTTATATTTTCACACGCCCCCTTTTGATTTCCCCTCAGTTTCAATATCCGCCGCAACCTCCTCCTTATGAATTTGTTGGCCTATGAACATGATTTGCGCTCCCCGTAAGTTTTCAGTTGTCCTTGAGGTTTCACCGCCCTCCCGATCGTCATCGCTCGCCCTCTCACGCTCCATCCCCTCATTGCAGGCCCTACTACGAGACCCGCGCCAACTACAACGGGCTGCTGAAGGCGCAGAAGGAGAAGATCACGTCGTTGGAGGGACGCGTCTCCGAGGCGAAGCTCACCTACAACGAGGCGCTCAAGAACCTCGAGCAGATCTCCGAGGAGATCCATCGCCAGCGCCAGCAGCAGAAGAGCCTGCTGCAGTACGACGAGACGCTGGCGCGACAGGCCGAGCTGGAGGCGGCCGCGCAGGCGCAGAACCTCGGCCACTTCCCCTGCGACATCGACTGCGCGGACGAGTACCTGGAGGTGCCCGAGAAGCTCAGCACCAGCTCGAGCCCCGTGCGCCAGCGGCGGCGCGACGAGCACGACTGCCCGCACCTGCTGCAGGACTTCGAGGCGGTGCTCACGTTCCCCGAGCGCCGGTGCGGCGCCATGACCAAGTCGGCCAGCGCCAGTGCCAGCGACAGCCTCATCGCGCACGCCCAGCTGCACGGCCCCTACGAGCTCAAGTCCGGCAGCGGCTCCGGCGGTGTGAGTGTGAGTGGGGGTGGTGGTGGTGGCGTTGGTGGTGGCGCCACCTCCGGCGACGCCAGCTCCAGCAACGACGCCAACGATGGCGACGACATCGAGCAGTGGACCGAGATTCGACTCTCGCACTCGGAGAGTACGAGCTCTAGTTATTCCAATCAATCGTTGCTAATCGATGATCCCACTAATAATCTCGCAGGGGACGACACGCACTCGCACGGCAGCTCCTCCTCGTCCTCGGACGAGCCGCGCCGCAAGGTCACCTGCACGACGATCTTCCAGGAGGAGGACCAGACCAACAAGAAGCAGAGCCTCAGCCAGTGGCTGTCGCGCTCGAACAGCTTCAAGACGAGCGGCCGCCGGCAGAGTCTCGACCTGCTGATCGATGCGGGCGACAAGGTGAAGGACGTCTTCTCGTTCGGCTTCCAGCGGGTGGGCAGGACGCTGGAGCGGCGCAATAGCGAGTCCGAAATGGGCAGCGAGGGCGGGGGCGGCCGGACTCCGGGTGCGCAGACGATGACGACGACGACAGCAGCGACGACAACAGCGACGACCACATCGTCGGCTGGCGAGTTTTTCCTGTTTTCAAGGTCAGTAGGCGTGGCCGGCGCGCTCGGTGACGGTAATGGCGCCAATACCGGAACCGGATCCGCCAGCGCCAATAGTAACAATAGAGCACTGCAAAAAAAGACTGG
Organism: Coelopa frigida; assembly: GCA_017309665.1. Lineage (NCBI taxonomy): Eukaryota > Metazoa > Arthropoda > Insecta > Diptera > Coelopidae > Coelopa > Coelopa frigida. The sequence goes on along the minus strand of CM029564.1, from coordinate 7,371,475 downwards.
ACTCGGCTTGCTTGGCACCTTACAGAATCGCTTCAAAGAACTGATTTGAATGAAACTCAAATTCACCACATTTTCAAAATTCTAAATTTTTGCTAAAACAAATTCAAAACCAAAAACCAAAGTCAAACACACACTCCACTCGGCACAAATCTCTAGTACAAATTTTAAATAGTAAATAGACAAACAAAAAACAAAACCAAAAGAAAAGAAAACACATTACAAAATAAACAAACGAATTTTCAGGTCGTCTGAGCCAAAGGAACTGCTCTCCGATGAGCAAGTGGAGAATTTATTATTGAACCACAGCGTGGACGAGAGCGGCGCCATTATTGTGGAGCAGCTCAAGTCGCCGCAACAACAACAACCGCATCCGGCTACCATATTCCTATAAATATACAAAAAGGAGAGAGAGACAGCGGGCAGACAGATGGACAGACAGACAGACCGGCAGCGAAAGAGGCACAATTCAAGCAATACACAGACATAGACATATCAGGATGCGAAATACAGAGAGAAGTGCAACGAGGATGCGACAAGGAGAGAAGGAGGAACTTAATTTATTGGAGCCAGGAAGAAACAGTGAGCAGAAGCACAAATCGTGAAACGAATTCGAATTTTGAAATTGAATTGACCCAAAACAAATAAATATACGAAGCAATAAAAAGACTACTTTGCACCAGGCATCCAGCGGAGCGAGGTGGCAATGGAGGACTCGGCAACTAAGAATATATTTTATTCATATGCCAAGCTGGAGCCCTCACACTACTGATGAATAGGGCACTTTAGTTGGCTCTAGTCTGCATGCTATCGCACTGAAATCACAATCATGGTCAAGGAAGGAAATTATTTGCTGACCCCTGGATGAGTTCGCCCCAGAGGTCAAATCAGGTTAAATTCCGCCTCCATGCCATTGGCATTGCTTTCAAAGACTAAGATAATTCTTCTGGTTGGCTGAAGATTTGTTTAATCATGCAATATTAACTATATTAATCTCGAGTTTAATTTATGAACTCGTTTCAATGAGGGAAATACGTTTTCGGAAAAACTTTGTATATTTTCCTTGTTCCGTGTAGAGAAGCTCGCAAAATATTATTGTCACATAAAGGTTTGTAACGCAAATCGTTTGCAATTAAATTCTAGTCAAAGTAGTGAAAGAAGTGAGTGTTTTTTAGCTAAATTTAAATAAATACAATTAAACAATATTCGTAACAACTTAACTACTTTTAAGTGTTGATAGAAATCATAGTGAATACAATTTAAAATGTAACATAACGATTTTATGCGCGCATTGAAGTTAATATATAATAGAAAATTGTTAGTGAAATTAATTATACAAAATATGCTGAAAATAAATAAAATAAAATTAACACTTTAGACATTGCCACACTATATTTGAAATGGTTGGGATCGGGAGACTCGAATCAGTTGTTATGCACTTGATATTTCGAGTTCATTAAAAACAATTCCTTAGATGATCTTAAAATGATACTAGCAATTGTTTTTTTTTTTAGATTTCAAATATTTTCTAAACTAAATATAAACATGATTTCGGCATGATGTAAAAATGAATTATTTAATATTATACCATTAAATTGGATATTAAAATTAAACTTACATATCCACTTATTCTAGTTATCATTATAATTAATATTTAATCTAGTTTAGTTACTTTTAGTTTTTAAATTTTTACAAAAATCATATTAATTACCCGCATTGGAACGCCTACCCGTTTTGTATTCAACTAGGATTTTCAGCAATTGGTTATTGCGTTTAAGCAGATTATTGGTTTCGTTTTGTGTCTCATTTTGGCGTTCCATGATTTCCTCTAAACTCGCCAGTGAATTGGCTGTCTGCATTAGCACTTCTTTGAGATCTTTAACGTCGGAACTGATTTTCTCTACGGCATCGACGATACGATTGTTGAACTTGAATGATTTCACTATCGGAGGAGTAACTTTCAAACGTTTCGGTTTGGGTTTGTACTCGGCAGGGTCTTCTTCGCCGATGCCAGCTATACCGATTTGTGATTGTGGATTCTCATCATTAAGGTCATTGTCTGTATAGAGAAATTCATGATCACTTTCGTAATCCTCGGTATGCTGATCCAATTCATGTTCTTCATATACACAATCATTGGTATCGTCAGCAACGAATTCATTTCGTAGAAGTGAATCCTCTTCCATATTATGAAGCGTGTCATCCATACCCAAACTGGAATCCATTATTTCAAACTGCAAAACCCCAAATGACATGGTATTTGGTTACTTTATTAATAAAACTTGCCCTTACCTCTACATTATCTACATCTTCAGGGCCTAAAGAGATTACTTCGCTTAAATGCTTCGTTTTACTGGTATTTTGGTTGCTTTTGAAGTCTTGGCTTGATCTACTCTCTGTCTTCACCGAAAATTGTTTAAATCCACTTCTCTAAAAGGAGTGGTAAGTTAATACATGAAAGTTCATGTTGAAAATGTACATACTTTTCTCCATTCGTGCGCATCTAACGTGATACCGCCAGAAATGGAATTTAGTTCGTTTGCAATGTTTATCCAGATTTGTTTTTTTAAAGGATCATCGCTCCTTCCGGATACCAGTAAAGCCTGATTCTCCTTAATCAATTCATGTAATCGCTTCTCCTGTTCTTTGCTGGGCACTTCCACTTCTGGTAATTCGTCCTCCGAAGAGCATTTTTTAATACGCTGAACATCCACGATTTGATCATTACACGGCTCCGAATTATTATCTGTTAAAGTGGGCGCTGCAAAATAAATATTTATTGAAATGCACTCCGATATTTACATCCGATTAAATCTTTTCACCTTTTTGTATCCACCGCTGAACCTCTTTGTCATAGTCTTCTCCAGCCTGCAGACGCCAGCTCCAATATGCCTGAAACCGAATCGCATAAGTATCAGAAGAGAGCACTTTTTGCACAATCTCACCTTCTTCCAGCCGTCGACGGTCTTCTCCGGCCCAGGCATATCGTTTAAAGTCTTCGCAATGTCCCTCCAAATTCGTTGTCGCTCCGCCATGCTCTTCTTTTTGAAGTTATCCTTGTTTATGTGGACGAGTTTCAAGAGCATCGCCGTTTGGTCCCTAGTCCGCGACGCCTGAAGTAAAGAACGGTTCTAAACCAAAACTAATAAATTCAAATTGAAGGAAAGTGGTGTTTCAAAAAAATTTCTAATACATATCACCTTCTGCTAACATATTATTCTATATGAGTAAATGGATTTTATTGCAATGTATGATTTCAAAGCATCGAAAGAATGAACAATTTATTTCAGAGCATTGTTTGTTTACAATTCAACTCGAATGTAAATAAAGATTCCTATGGATATCGGTAACTTTACTACACCGTGAACAATTAATTCATCAATCAATCAAAGTCCTTTAGTTCTACTCAAAATTACCTTAACTTCCCCAAGAGCTTCCTCCACTATTTCCTCCATACCATCCATATTCTTTACAAACGTTGCAACGTACTGCTCGTCCTCCGTGAGTTCCATGTGTTCCGGAATTGTTACGGTCCCTGTCGACAGAAGGAGTATATTGGGTCTCAAACGAATGCTAGACAAAATAGTTATTTGAGAGGCACACCTGGAATACTATATGCTTCTTGTCTTCGTAATAACTTGTTCTTCACTTTCATTTTCAAATCGTACCAATGCTGAAAAATAAGGAAATAGCATTAGTAAAAAATTCAAATATTGGTTTCAGTACAATCGAGCAATATTTTTCAGTGTACTCCATCTATCTATCACGTTCCTAGTCGGAAGGAGACTGACTGAAGGAAACTTAATTTATTGCCAAATCCCTCTGTATGGAACAAGGCATACGTACTCTCTTATATTGGTCCACGGTCCTCTTCCTGGCGCCGCGCATCCCATTGCATCGTTCGGTGATGTTTCTCCAGATCTGCGCCTTCGCGCCGTTGCTCAACTCGCCGCTGAACACATCGGTGGCTCTGAGTAACTCGATCATCACGGCGGTTTGCTCTGGGTACATTTTCGCATTGATGGAACCCGCGCAAGTCGCTCCTTTCGATGGGCTATCAAATTGTTTATGTTTCTACTGGCCTTTTTGGAAAACAGTGATATTTTGCCGAGAGAAATCGCGACGCTATTCGTTTGACACTTGTGAAATCCGTTTGACATCGCTGCAGTAGCGAAAGCATTCAATTCCCATCCATTCCCACTCCGATTAGGGTTGCAACTTGGTATTTGCGAAAACCTCAAATAATTTCAATTTACTTCATAATTAACATGATCATAAATGTAATCACATTCCAAAGATTGAACCCCAGGATTCCAAAAATGTTAATTAACTGGTATTCATTTGATTCAAATGGTTCAAAAATAATTTCCTCAAATTTCAAATTTTTGAAACCATTCCCATCAGCTGATCCGAACATATGATTCTGACAATCGGCAGTGGAAGAAGAACAAGGGAGGAAAAAACCACAGATTAGAAAAAACTATGCAGAGTGGATAAAAATCAATAATAAACAATTGTGGATAAAGCGTCCATGTCAAAGCTCTTGGAAAAGGAAGAGCCTAGAAGAAATTAGAAGATGGACCCAAATATAGAGAATGCCTTGATTAAGAAGCAAACGCTGTCCCCCGGCAAGCAGTACATTCCACTTCGGCCAGGAACAAGGGTAATAATGATGACTTCATACCATGGCATAGAACAATAAAACACTATTCGATCATTAGGTGAAATTCCATTTTCAAACATGGAGAGTGGATGATGGCAGCCTTCTGGACGACAGTCGCAAAATGGCCAAGTCCATGGAGCTGGTTCTGGGCAAGAAGTTCAAGCTTGAAGTCTGGGAAGTGATTGTTCAGAAGATGGCTCTGAACGAAGTAGCCAAGTTCACAGTGGACAAATCGGTATTGCCATCGGCGGACATACTTGAATGGAGCTAATTATTGATTTTCCCCCAGCTAGTGGCCCAGTACCCATTCATCTCGAAGACCCTGCGCGACGTGGGCAAAAAGCCAGAGGAGCGACGACACGGCTGCGGCATGACCCTGCAGAACGAAGGCATTGGCTATAAGGATCTGGACGAGTTATTTCTGAATCCTAGCGATTTGGAGTTCATCATTGAACTCTACTCCATCGAAATGCCAGAAGAATACAAGAAGGACCGCTGGCAAATGTCCGACGAAGAAAAAATGACGGCCACCACAGAGTTACGCGAACGCGGTAATCAACATTATAAAGCCAAAGAGTACAACGAGGCGGAGGAGTGTTATCGCGAGTCGGTGGGAATCATAGAACAACTCATGCTCAAGTATTTATTATAACAATAGAATTAAAAACTGTGGTTTTATGATTGCATTTCTAGAGAAAAGCCACACGACGTGGAGTGGCTCGAATTGGCTGCCATCAAAGTGCCTTTGCTACTTAACTACGCACAATGTCGTCTGCTGGCCAAGGACTATTACGCCGTGATCGAGCACTGCAATGAAGCGCTGACACTCGATCCAAACAATGTAAAAGCCATATATCGCCGAGCCAAAGCCCATTTCGGGGCGTGGAACCCCGACGAGGCACGAGCCGATTTCAAACGCGCTGCAGAGTTGGACAAATCATTACAAGCCACAGTTGCCAAAGAAATCAAAGCTATCGCTTTCGAACAACGTCGTCGAGATGAGGAGGATAGAATTAAATACAAGAATATGTTTTAGGCAAATCCTTAAGCAATCTATAGAAAATTCTAACTGTTGTCTTTTATATAGTTTGTCATTGAACGTTGTATTTTTCCTATTAACATCTATTATATATTACTGATACTTTCTGTGTATGTCAATTCGCTCTATTTACTCGCAATTATTTGAGTAGAACGAATATTGCACCTAGGTATGAAATTCTATATGAATTATTATAAATCAATTAAATATAATACTTTGGGGGTTTAATCCCAAACATGCCGCCAGCAAACCAAAGTCCAATCGACCATTTCGAACATTTTTAATAAAAGATGCAAATACAACTTAACATGAATATGAATACATACTAAAATCAGGTTTCTTACACATTAACTAAATGTAATACATTAATAGGTCTGAGGTTAAGATAAGCAAATACACAAATGCTATATATACATATATAATTAGACTACAATCTCTTCAACTGCCCACTACTCGCCGCCGCACCATCGTGCTGAAACTTGCTGTCATCGGTCCGCCACATGAATGGTTCCAGACGGTCTTCCACATCCAGGAAATTATTTATTGTCTCCAGGCTCTCCAGGTTATCGTTGAGTAAGGAGTTACAGCGACTCAGCTGTTGTGACACCTGCCGAATCTTGGCAAACTGTTCCGCATAAGCGGCGTATGTCTTCTGCATATCCACAAAGGAGGCAAAGAGGGTCGTAATTGTGTTGCTCACCACCTTGGTCCGTTCGACCAGTTTGTTCTGTTCGGTGGCCACCTGAGTGGCGCACATATTGTAATGGGTCTGCATGCGAGTGCAGATGTTCAACAGATGCACCGAAGGCAGGCGCTCTAGTATCTCCGGTTCCCGCGTTAACGACGCCGACGTGACGGTGTCTCGTATCACAGGCAGGAACTGCGGTATGGCTTGTAGGCGAGCAAGGTCGGGATCGACGTCGAGGTCGTTGTCTATGGCACCAGGCTTCACAATGACAATGTTGTGGTTAGATGTGCTCTGCGGTCGTTTCGGTTTGGCCCCAGCCGGGTAGGATTTCCGGGCAGCGGCACGAGCAGAGCTGTTGTACAGACTACTTGAGTTCTTGTTCCGTATCTTGGGCGAGTCGCCGATGGGTCGATCCGTGTAGGAGACATAGGGCTGATCGGAGCAGACACTGAGCGGAGGAGAAGGAGCTCGACTCAATTCCGAGGTGGTGGGCGAGTTCGTCTCGAATGCGGGATCAGAGCTAGACGTCGGCGGAGCAGTGGCGGAGTTCTGACGCAACACGGTTCGGCGTTTCACACTGCTGATGGGCGTGGCTGTCGTTCCACTCCTCGAAGGACCAGCCGCACTGTTGGCGTTGTCGAAGACCTCGCGACCGTTGATGTCAACGCGTTGTTGAGAATGCTCTGCACCCATTGCGAACGCGTTGGATAATTCTTTCTTGACGAGTCCTTTTAAACTGATTGTTTATTGATTTTTCGTTCGTGGTTTTTCGTAATTTTTCTTTCCTCGCTTTAGGCAATAATTTATATATGTAGGGTCGACGAGTGACGATACAAACAAAATATAGTACTTTAGGTACAATCCAAAGCGATGAAATAATCCATTTTGAACCGTTCTTCACATATAAAACTTTTCTTTCGAAGACTAACTAAAACAATGAATTTCAGCTGATGTTTGTTGTAAACAACAGAACAGGGCTCCCAAATTTGACTTTTGATCAAAACACTACGTCACTCTACTTTTCAGAAAACACTTAACTAATTTTTCGGTGAAAACTTTTTGTTTTTTGCTCACCAAAAATGTTGTTGGTCTGGTATGGGTTCATGGATCTAAAAGTTTAACAAATATTATCAATTCACTTTTCCTATTTTTACACATAGCTCAAAAATTTTTGTGCGGTATCCCTGCTACAGAAGAACAGAACTGTCAATTAAATTGCTAGTGTCGCCATCTGTTATGGATTAGCGATAGTATCTCAATTGAATTTCAAGGGGTTTGAATATTAATGTCAGTCACCCTGTGTGTTATTCTCGTTTCAATTCACATTGTTTTCAACCAATACTCGACGGTTCATTCTGTTGCACGTGGGACTGTTTTTTAAATTTTCATTAATAATTCGTAGAAAAATCATCACAGAAAAAATGATTAAGGGCAAGAAGCGTGCACCGGAAAAGTCCACGCAAGGCGATGAGCCAGTGAAGAGTAAAACCCCGAAATTGGAGGTCAAAGCTAAGGTGGAGAAGAAGAAACCTGCAGGCGAGGACAGAAGCGCAAAATCAACAAAGTTCAGCAAACCCACGAAGAACATCGGCGCGAAGCCCGGAGCTGGAAAATTCACATCCAAACCAGGGTTTAAAAAGCCAGCCGCTGGTGGAAAATTTGGAAATAGTAAATTTTCTGGGAAGCCAGGAGCCGCTGGTGGAAAATTCGGAAATAACAAATTTGCTGGGAAACCAGGTGCCGCTGGTGGAAAATTCGGAAATAACAAATTTGCTGGGAAACCAGGAGCAACAGGCAATGATGCTGCAGCAGCAACTGAAAAGACCGACTGGAGGAAATTCAAACAAGATAAGAAAGACCTGAAGCTCAAGAGGAAACAGTCAAAGGATTCCTACGAGGTTTCCATCGAAGCCAAACAGATATATGAAAAGCTGAAATGGTGAGTAATTAGTAAAATAACTGGAACACATCTGTAGTCGTAAATGATTACAGTCGCCGCACAGAGAAGAAAAACGAGTTGGTGGAGAAGCTGTACAATTTACTCAGCTCTGGAGACCTGATCAAGAAGGTCGTGATGGCCCACGACACCGCGCGCATCATTCAGTGCATGCTGAAGTTTGCCTCGCCGTCGGTGAGAGAACAAATTTCTGAGGTAAATTTCATTGTATTTTTAAAGGTGTACTCTTATTAATTTCATATTTCATGTATATTTTGTAGAAATTACTACCTCTGTCCGTGGACATGTCCATCTCCAAGTACTCACACTTCTGTGTACTTCGCATGTTCAAATACGGATCGCCCAGTATCAAGAGTAAACTGGTCGATAGTTTTATGGGCCATGTTGTGAAGTTGGCTTGTCACAATATTTCCAGTAAAATTCTCGATCACGTTTACCTGACGGTTCCAAGCCCCAAGCAAAAAATCTATATGCGACAGGAATTCTATGGTGACCTTTACAAGAAATCAAAGGACGATAATGTAAAAGTTCTCGCAGACACCTACAAAGAAACGCCAAATATGAAGGCATCCATCCTTGGATCAGTAAAATCAAATTTAGATCATGTAGCCAACAAACAACTTGTGGACAATTCCCTGGTGCATGCAGTAATGTTGGAATATTTGCAAGTGTGCGACGAGGATAAAATAGAAGAAACAGTTTCTATGTACGCCAATTTAATACCGCTCATGTTATCCACTAAAGATGGTTCGCAAGCTGCAACTATTTGTTTTTACAAATCCACACCTAAAAACCGCAGAGTAAGTCTTTGTATAGTGTTTTTAAATAGTTTTTTTTTTTAATCTGAAGTGTTCTTCAGGCAATCATTAAAACCATCAAAGAGCATCTGGTCAAAATTTGCACCCACGAGCACGGACACATCTTTATTTTGGCCGTAATGAACTCCCTCGATGACACTAAAGCGACAAAGAAAGCCATTTACGACACCATTCACCCCGAATTGCAAACTTTGATGTCAAATCAGTGGGGACGACGAGTCATCGAGTGGTTGATTTCTCCCGCAGACACAAATTCATTCCATCCAACATTTATAGCTAGCATTGAAGATGGTCTACAGTACGGCAAGAAAGATAAGGACGTGCGTCGGAAGGAGATATTTGAACAAATCGAAGAGCCTATTGCTAATGCAATAGCCGATCAACCAGAATTTTGGATTTCGAACAGACATATTGCTCTGGTGACTGCTGCAATCTTAAAGAAGTGTAAGATCTGGTTTTTGATTTTGAGTGAAATTTAATATAATATGCTTCTTATTTGCAGTGAGCACCGTCAATTTTGAAAAGGCTGCGAATTCTTTAGCTACAATCATTTGCGACGTGTCATGGACAGTAACAGTGGAGGAGGATTCGTCTAAAGACAAGAAAGGAAAGAAGTCGGAAGACATCGAAAAAGTTATTGAAGCGGCTACAAAGTTGAAGAAGAAAAAGAAGCTTGAAGCCTCTAAGGAAGAAAAGGAAGATGACGCATCTGAGGACGAGGAGGACAAAACCGAAGAAATGGTAAATCAATAATATAATTTCTTTATATATTTGTTTGTGTACAACTGTTTAACTTGTTTTGTAGGTTGTGCCTGTTGCCACAATTGCTGGCATTGAAGAATCCGGTTTGCACATTGTGTTAAAGAAAATCATTAAAAACGATAAGGATCGCCTCTCTCAAACAACTGATGGCCCAACTTTTGGTTCCATCATTATTGCACATTTAACAGATGAAACTGTATGCTTTCAAATATTTTTATTATTGCTTCAGAATTATAGTGATTAATATTTCAGATCAAATACTGGCTGACTGTCAACCGCGGATGTTTCGTTTTGCTAAATATTGTGGAAAACAACAATGAGAGTATTGTGAGCACACTGAAGGACCTGGTAAAGCCCCATTTATCAATACTGAAGAAACAAAAGGGAAGTGGCGGGCAATTATTGTTGAAAAAACTAGCGATATAAATTTGTAACAATTACGAATTGAATTTTGAAGTTTTTACTTTTATAATAAATAAGTTAATAGTTCCGATTAAAACAAAATTAACCAAAAAATTTTACTGAACGAAAAATATTAAACAAATTTGTTTTAAATGCTATAGTATAGGCTTCAAATTCAAACGACTATTTCTTGCTTAACTTCCGCAAATGTTCACTCGGTCCTAAGTATAATATGCAGACCAGATTCGGTGTCCACGATTTTCGACATTTTTCCCACTTTTAGACTGAAGGCCGCGTCCTCAAACGGTTTTTGCATTTGACCTATCGAAAAATATATAAAGAATTTGCAATATAACAATAGGATAAATGACAAACCTCTGCCAAACAGTCCCAAATCTCCGCCTCTTTTAGCTGAGCTGCAGTCTGAGTATTTCTGTGCCAACTCTTCCAATGTTGCGTCACCGGACTCAATTTGCTTCCGATACTCTTCCAGAATTGTGCGTGCTTCATCCTTGCTACGCGTGATATTCTCCTCACGCCAGGAGCTGGGACGACGGCTCCCCTTGTGCTTTACTAGCAGATGTGAGCAACGCACCTCACTGGGTCCTGACGATTCCTTCCTGGCTGGCTCTGTGGGCGCTTCCCACTGCGATTCTTTTGTGTAAATGTTCAGGTAGTAGGTGAGTCCTGTGGGTAAACATAGTTCACATGTTCCTCTTAAAATCAATACGACAAATGCTAAATGGTGAAAAAAATCCTTACCAGTCGAACGACTTGTGCGAACTTCCCAGCCTTCAGGAACACTTTTCTCTGAATCGGACATTTTCAATCTCGAATCGCCGAAATTTTATGGTTAAAATTCAAGTTTGATCAATTCACAAAATTTGCGCGGAGTTTCCCCGATCGGCAAATTAATTTTATTGTCGCAAAAATTTGACGTTTATTCTTTAAGTGATGCCAAGTTTCTATACTGACGGAGTTACCACTGTAACAACTTAAAAATGCATACACGCACACGGAAAAATTTGGGAATCTCAAGACAATTTTAAATTAACAAAAATATAGATTTTCATTCTATTATTGCATAAAACGCAATTTGCATATTAATTTCCAAAAATCTGCTACTAGGAAAATTAAGTGATATCTGAAAGAGTGGAGTGTTCGACTGAAAAGTGTAGTGAAACACATCGATTGATGTGAATTCGGCAATCCTGTTCAAGGCGCTCGGTTCGTTTGCACTTGCCGTATGGGCAGGGTTGCCGTGCAGATCCATATTCACTTTCCAACTGGAAAAGGGAACGACGACGAAGAAGAATGGTTTATTTACCTTTTATTTGACCATCCCAGTTTTTCTCATTTCCATCAGAATTTTTTGTGATTTTTTCAGGGTTGACGTTTCCAAATTTTCTAGCAAAGTGTTAGTAAAGAAAAAGTGAAGTGAAACAGATAAAAGTAAAGTGTTTTTTGTTCGGTTGGTACACTTAGTTGATTCTGACGAGCAAAGAATCAAGCAAAATTTTTTAATTTCAATATGATAACATTTTTGATAAAGTGTTTCCAAAAAAAGTGGAGTGCCGTAGTGTTTTGGATCAAAGTGAAGTGAAACGCTTCAGTTGAAGTGACAACGACAACCCTGGTAACCATAGTCGGACGAATACGAATGAATACAGTAGAAAAGTGAAGTCAGACGGAGTCAGTTCTCTCTCTCGCACACTCAAATAGAAAATTTTGTGACACAAATTTTTGTTTTTTCTTATATGAAACTAGTGTTTGATGGAAAAAGAAATTTAAGCAGATGCGATCAATCTATACAGAAATCCAGTCAATTGAGAGGTGATTACAAGAAGTGCATAAATGTGTATAGTGCAAAAATAAAAGAAAACATCGATTTTGTTAAATGCATACAGCGCACAAGAAGTGGACAAAGTGAAGTGACGTTTACAAGTTTCGGGAGATAAATTAGCCAAGTTCGTTCCTCAACGAAATGAGAAAAAGTTAACAACAATATGACGTATGGGAGATCGCAATAGTAATAGTAAGCGAAAGTCATTAGTAGCTGGCTGCAAAAGCAATTAAATTTTCCGCCTCATCTGCTACAAGCGAATGGCTGGAGTGCGCTGTTGGTGATGATTAATTTCTGCAGTCTTCTCGTCTGGCACTTGAGATTTCTCTCGCTTTTAGCCATTGCCCTATTCTCCGTGTGAATATTTTCCACCACAATTCGTAAGTAATAAAACGGACTTTCATTAAGGCTTGCATGGACTCAGCCAAATTCTTTTCGCATTCGTCTCCGCACCACAATCAATCATTTGGGGCTGTGGCTTTGGGCCGTGGCTGCGCGGCGTTCCATGTCCAGTCGGGAGCCAGACAGCCTCCGCTTCGTCATCTCTCGCGATTCTGCTTCGTTCCGCTCCCATATTTCGGGGGGAGGCAGAATGTGGAGACCGATACTCTAGCAGCGTTGTTGTTGCTGCTGCTGGCCGCGTCGTTTCCATTGGGAACGGATCCCGACGCCGCTCGGTGGCGTTGCCTCGGCGCAGGTGCCGAACTCACTACACCCCCTCGCACTCTGTCGCTCCTTGGACACGCTCTTGCTGTCGCTGTCACTCTGTGTTTACTCTCCCAGCCATGCCGTGCCATAATCGCCGAGCGAGCGCCTACCTCACTCGCGCTGCCGTAACCTTGCCACGCCACCCACTCTCCGCTGGATCCACACCTACATGTCGCGTGCGCTGGTGCCGCTCTCGTCTCTTTTGTTGACAGGTTTCTTTAACTGCTTCCTAATTTAAATTTTGTTGTCACTATTGAATTTATGCTCCTGCATTTCTCGTTTTTCAGTCTTGATATTCAGCATTTATTACTCTTCTAAACCAACACTTCAATTGAGTTTCTTGTCATCCTTGGTATATTGTTCGAATCCAACTCATAAACTCTTCAGACCAACCGCGTACCTTCTTTGGTCTTCACATGTTTCGCTTGCAATTGTTCGGAGGCCTTCGAATTAAATTATTTTTGTTTTTCGCACGAAGAGGCATGTGTACATATTTCAAGCATGGGTAGTACATTGAAGTCGTTTAATTGTTTCTAAGCATAATGAGACCTTGATCACGGTCTCTCCTACGGTATCAACACCAGTATTTGGCCTTTCGGATGATTCTGTTGTCAATTGACCAATATGTGCGAAGTGGAAGAAACCTTTCTTCCGCATTCGCCACTCGTCTGCATTTGCTCTTACTTCACTGGAGTTTGAATTCCCATAAGGTAGCGTTCGTTTATCGCTGACAAGACATGGCGGAAATTGTGGTGGATCTTGGGAAAACTCTTCATGATGGAGCATTTCCCGACGATCGATCATGTTGCGAAAAACGTGTATTAAGTAGTTGTTGTTCTTCTTCGATCTCTGTATCGTTGTTGTAGTAATGTATAGTGAAAGAAAATTAACACGCCTTCTGTGGACAACTGTTTGTTTTGCTGCCATGGCTTTGTTGACTTGTTGTTGTCTAATTGTCTGAGGAGTAGAGGTTGTTGTTGTTGGTCGTGTGGTTGGGATATTGTTATTGTTGTCTTTATTGCCAAAGTGAGTTACTGTGCCATTGGCAGCCAGATGAATGGGAAATAACTGGCTATGTCTAGAGCTCGTATGGTGTTTCTACATCAGCAGCCGCAGCTACAACAACAACAACAACAACCACAACAACAGAAACACCGACAAAAATTCACAAAAACAACATACGAGCTAAATCAGCAAATAAATCGCTACAACAATAGCATCAACAGCGCCAACGGCTAAAATAGCAAAAACACACTTCCATCACACCTGCTCCCCACGCCCCGCACACCCCACTCCACCCCGCTCCCCCTGCCCAGCGCTCAACATCGCCTCCAACTCTTGTTGCCCAACTGGCCTGCTTCGTCTGCGGTATCTCCGAATGCGTGAACTCGCGTCTGCAGCTGTGTGTATTTGTATCGCATCTGTAAAACCGTTTCTTCTGCCGCCTCACTCTGTGACGTGCACCGCGTCGATGACGGCCAGAAAGTGGAGCAGCGCAGCGTTGCCACCTCTGATATAATGCTCGAAGTTTTTTTTGTTACAAGTGGCCATACAAAGTCGCTGGAAATTTATAGTTTGCCAATGTTTAATTTGATTATAATTCGATACCTTGATCACAGTGGAAGTTGGGCAAAATATGTAGAAATATCATAAATATCATACAGTGTGTTGAAAAACGTGGCATCACCCATGCCTGGAATAGCTCTCGTAATGTGCCTCTATAAATACAGATATAGGCGGTTCAATATAGTGATCGTGCACTCAGCTTTTTATTGTAGTTGCTTCTTGTGTATTTTTACACGTTTCCACGATCGAACGTTGCTCGTTGGAGTCTTCTTTGTCTAGCGAATGCCACGAGAACCCATTCTTCGGAGTGTTTCCGAATCAACGGCTTTCATCGCAGGGCCCCCACTTGGCGAGGCCTTCGAATACACCCAAGTAACGGGCTGCTTCTGGGTCGGCGAGGCGGAGCAGCAGGTCCGGCTTCTTCCGATATTTGTTATGAAAATTGCGTCCATTCCACTTACCCAGTCTCGATTCGCCTCATTTCTTATCTAAACGCCCCCAATTTGATGGCTTATTTTGTTCTTTATTACATTTTAAATGTTTGAAACTCTTAAAAACTAGTTCGTGCTCGGCATCGGTAGATAAGAGCGCCCCAGCCGTTGCTATCCATGGTTCTAATTTATTCCACTTGCAGTATAATTTACTATTTCGAAAATAGCTCTCGTGCTTTGTGTTCGATTGTTTTGATTTCTTTGTTCGAATTTTCTAAAGTTTTGCCATGCACTTCACGCTCATTTGCTGCCCGAGACGAAAGTGTTCGATCGTGTGTTTGCATGTTCCTAACGACTCATCTCCAGCACTGATAAGAACTGTATTGTCTTCTGCTCATTGCCCCACTGATGAGTGCCCTTACGTTCATGAATTTTCCTCCTCTTATTTGCTAACAATTCATTACCGTCGCCCGGCGCTCCTCTTTCGAGCAACGCACAACTATAAATAAGCAAAGGGTACGAAACTACTATTAATTGTCAATAAAAATATGCGGCATACTTATAGGTGTGGGGCGTAATCAATTAGCCCATGACATTATTTGTTCTCGACTCGTAGTTGCCCCGAAAATGTCTCACTTTAAAACACTTTTTTTGGTAGATTATAAAAAGAATAATGATTCTATTTAGTGAATGGTTGGCATTTCCAGTATGATTCATCGTCGACCTGTTCGTCTCTGTGTTGTGTTGTTTTTGCTCGTGCATGTACTTCTGTAGTTGGCTAGATATGGTTTTCTTGTCTCGCCGGCCTGCTCGTGTGTATCTCTGGATGATTATTTTTCTTGCATTCGAAATGCACGAATTTCTCCTCTCTTTCTCTTTGCGCTGCTTTTCTTTCGACTAACATCTTCCTCGAGTCTTGTTTTGTTTTGAGTAATTCTATAGGCGTCGTGGCGAAAAGTTTGCAATAACGCAGCCAGACGATCGATTAGTCAGAAACCTGCTTCTGCTGCTGAAATGTATACTTCAAGTTAACACGAAATTCAACTTAATACCCCGTCGAACCCAAAAACACAAGGCTCGTTTTGTCGGCAACTTTTGAAAATGTATATTTGTATCTCCTCCGTTCGTGTCTAAATCATATTCATTGGGTCCTGTTCCTTCTACCTGACATTTTCAATCCGACGTCCATGATCATTTAGTATCAACACGCTCGTGCATAATAACAAAAGACAACGTACTGGATGGAAGGAGAACGAATAGTTAGAGAGAGCGAAAGAGCACGAAAGGTCCACATTTGCTTTTAGTGCCAAGGATGATGTCAATCTCTCACACGTTGTCCATCCACATGTTCACTCTCCTCGTTCATATTTACAAATCCGATTACTTTCATGTCCCTTGCCTTACTCATGTCCTAATTCATCGCTTCCCTTCCTTCCATCTGGGTTCACTCTTGGTGTCTCATCGTTTTGACATTCAAACTCATGTCCATTAACCTAGTTTTATTGCGGCGTCGTCCTAATCGCCCGTGTCTGCCCGTCCGCCAGTCATGGGCTCGTCTTCCCATGTCCTTGTCTGTTTATAATTTCGCTAATTAGCTTCACTACCAGTCAGATATTGGGACGAGACGTCCGACCCATTGTCACCATTGTTCGGGGCCTGGCGCTTGCGACAACTGGTCTCCATCCTCAATATCGTCTTAGTTGGTGATAATTAATTGCTGCTGCTTCGCTGTGCACTAAAAGCCTTGTGTTCTTTCGAAAAAATTTCCTCATACTGTTACCCAACCTGGTTGATGCAAGGTACTTGTAAAATATCTCGACTTGAGCGAATACTTTGTTGTTTGTACTTTGATATTTGATAAAGAAATCCACTTTTCTGCAATCATTTCTCTGCGAGCCCTCTTATTTCACACCAGTCTATTTCGATTATTCGCAATACCCTCATTTCGTAGACGTGGTTTGGTGAAAATCGTGCCATATTCAAAGTAAACACGTTTGTAACATGGAAGATCATGTGCGGGGAATATAAATAATTTCGAAAGTCTAACGCCAGTGGCTTCGTTCCAACTAGTCGATGGTTCAATGGCATAGCTAATGATTATGATTTAACCATTATAAGCGAAGAATAAGTTCTGGATAATTTATGAAGAATTCCATCAATGAATGCCATTAATCAATATTATTTGGAAAGATTAAAGTCAACGTGCTTGAGTTCAATCATAATAACCTCCTATACTATGTTTAGAATATTGATTTCATCTATATCTTATCAGAAATGGTTTAAAAGCAACGACTGACAAATGGAGGATTAAATGTATTTTTGCCTAAAATTTTATTAAGTTTACAGAATAAAGTATTCACAAAATAAGTGCTATAAAAACAATGCATTATCAACTACAGTTACCACCCAAAGTGCACCCGCTATAAAAATACAACTAACTATGCTCGAAAAAACATATTCGGCGAAAATACCTCTCCTCTCAAACACCTCCCTCACTTTGGCACCATCACACGGACCATGCCCGGGAACATCTCTCCCTGGATGGCCCCGTAGTCCACACGCTCACCGTCCACCGCCATGATTCCGTCGCTGTCGCTGCTCGGCTCGATGCGGAACGCGCTGGCGGGCACCACCTGGATGTGTTCGTTGTCCTGCTCCGGCAGGTGGGTGCCCGAGCTCATGCTCAGAAGGAACTGCGTGAGCTGAGTGCGTCCGATGCCGGCGCGGATGATGACCAAGTAGATGATGCCGTCGTTCAGCCGCGAGTCGGGCACGAAGAAGCAGTCGGATGCCAAGTGCGTGGTGTACGCGGCGTGCACCATGATGAAGTCGCCCTCGATGCACCGCCACTTGTCCTGGGGCAGTGGTTGGTCCAGCGCAGGGATGGTGGGCTTCGGTGCGTGGGCCGCGTACTCGGCGGCCACCGCTTCCAGTTTGCTCGCGATGCTGCGCTGGGAGCGAATGCTCTGCCCGGCCATGGAGTAGTAGGCGGTGCGGCGGGAGGCGGCCGAGTGCCAGCTGTCGATGTGCGAGCGGAAGCTGGTGCCACCCAGTGAGATTGCATCGGCGAATTCGTCGCCGTTTCCGTTCTCGGTGTCGAGCGCATCGCGGAATTGATTCGAGAGCGAGGACATGCGCTTCGAGGTGGGTTCCTCCGATGCCCCCTTCGCGTTGTTGTCGTCGGCATTCTGCTTTTGCCAGGGCACGTAGAAGAGCTTCCCCTTGTATGTGCGCAAGCTGATCACGCGGTGAATGGACCAGATTGTGAAGCGCTGGGATCCGATGGAGCGCAGACGCTCGCTCTCGATGTCGATGTCCGCAATCAGGCCCCAGCCGACCGAGAGGAAGGAGTACATTTCCGTGCGCTTGCCGTTGCCGCCGACCTCGACGCGCACCACATCCATGAGCGCCGAGTTGCCGCTGACGCAGGTGAGCGTGGAGTTGACGATGGGCTTCGGCTCGTAGGGCTCGTCGTAGAGATGGGCGATCGACTTGGCCAGGCCGTTGCCGGAGCCACAGGGAATGATGCCGATCGGCAGCTGGTGCCGGATCTGATGCCAGTCGACGCGTTCCATCAGGCCGTTGAGCACCTCGTAGAAGAGTCCATCGCCTGCCGCGACGATGATGCCCTTGTAGCGCTGGATCAGGTCCTTCTTCGTGCGAACGAACTCGCGCGCGAAGTTCGCATACTTGGTCACGTGCAGGTCGTACTGCACCTCGGCCTCCTGCAGCACGGGCGCCACTTGCTTCTGGAACATCTCGCGGCCCTTGCCCGATCCCGACTTCGGGTTGAGGAAAATCAACACCTCCCTGCTGTCCATGGCGCTGACGTCGGTGGGGCCGCTGAGGACGAGGCTTTTATTCACTTTGATCGCCTGGTGCCAGCGCTCGGCGATCACTAGGTTCTCCTTGAATTGGTCGTAGGTTCGGAACCTCAAGATGCGCACTGTGCGATTGCGGCGCACGGGATTCTCCTTCTTCACGTACGCGTAGATGTAGAGGTAGGCGCTCGTGTCCTTCTTCTCGCCTTCGCGCGCTGCACCCTCCGGTGACTGCTCCTCCTCCGTGAGGCGTCTGCAGGAGTTGAGACCGCCTCGTGCTCGCTTCTTCAGCCGTGGCCCACAGCGACTGCCCACAATGTCTTGGATGTTGATCAGCTGTTCGTTGATGTGGCCGAGCTCCTCGGTCTGGCGGCGCAAATAGACACCTTCCTCGCTGAGTTTCACCTGTATTTTGACATTGCTCTTCTTTTTACTGTTGATATAGAAGTTTTCACTCAATTCCACAGCCTTTCCCATTGATGAAGCGTTTTTTCGTAATGATTTGCGTGTGAATGGCCTTTCCTTTGTTCGCTATATCGTTCGTTACCACTTTTCACACACCAATTAAGTCCGATCCGTAAGCTTCTTGACTCGTTACCCGTACATTAATTACTGAGTGGTTTTGGTAGTATGGTCGAACTACAAAACAATATTCGTTTCAACATCTAATCGGAGAGAATTTTTATCTATATTTCACTTATAAATTCGTCAGATAAGTGAACGTTGTTGATATTCATGTGGTCGATACTGTTTGTATTTGTTGGTGAGCTTTCGTCCATTCGTTCATTTCCTCTTCGTCAACACAAGAAACGCTGAATTCAAACCCGTTTTTCTATCTTCCTCACTTTCTTTCTTTCTTTCTTCGAACTCTCTTGGCAAGCGGTAATTCACGCTTGCTACTGTTTTCGGTTTCGGTTCACTTTGCTGGACTCAATTTGACCAACAGGTATTCCTGACTGACGCAGCTAACTGACACGGGTTGCGACTCTCGCCTTCGTTTAATTCCAGCTCCATCGTCGCGCACGCTGTTGTTTCGAACCACTTGTTTAGTTTCCGAGCCAGCGTTAAGTTTCCGTGAGTGCAGTTTGAGTCGTTTCATTGCCATATCACTCGAATTGAATTCGAGTCGATTAGTTGAATGTCGCACAATGGGGCAAAAAGATTACACAAATTATGGAAATATTCCAAAATACTAATGATCTAATTATTAGACTAATGCTAGACTTTAGCAGAATGTTAGATACTACTTTTATACTCTCATATCTGCGAATAAGTTATAAGTAGAAGATATGCGAACTAGTATTATTAAGGATCGTTAGTACTCTGCTGAGTACATTAAACTCTATGAATCCGAAATATCTTCCATTTGATCCACAGTGAAGCACAAGCTTTTAATTAAATTGTTCATTGCTTTTTTCATTGGTTTTTTGCTTTTGCAATCACAAGCAATAATTTTAAATTCGTTACTTCTGAATGAAATTCGAGCTGCCGTGTTTGATATGTTTGTGTTTTGTTCCTTTTTTGTCAGCTTTTTCTTTCTATGTTGTTTACAGTATTCTTATTGTTGTTCGCGAAAAAACTCAGAAATATTTACACTCATTTTTGTTGCTAATATCAATGTTGTTGTCGTTGTGTCGAGTTGAATGTTTACGTATTGCATTACGACATGATAACAAACTCAACTATGCTTCCTCTCTGTCGCCCAGTGGTTGTTGTTGTTGTCGTCGACGCTATCGCCGATCGGTTTGCGTTTGAAAGTTTATCGTGCAAACCGAGCGGCTGCGTTGTCACTGCTCGCCCGTCTGTCTGTCGATTCACCCGCCCGTCTGTCTTTCCATCAGCCTGTTGCCTGGTTTTGATTGCCAGTGATGTGGCGAGGTGTCTTTGCCAACGTCAATAGCTTTCGTATTTATTGTTTTTGTACGGAATTGAAAACATAAATTTTCCATTCTCACCGATTATTCGAATATATAGCGAAAAGCTATATTACAGTGAACTCAAGAAAAACTGTGACTAACGCCGCGAGTATCATCAGTACAAAAATATACACAGACTCTAATCAGAAATCAATTCATCATGGTATACGACTAACAGCCGGTAATTTAATGTTTCGTGTATAACCGAACGAATATCTGCGTCCCACTCCCCACCTCCTGTTGGCACACTAAAATATATTATTTTTTAAAACGCTGGTTTCTCAACTATATTTAGTTTGGGCGCCAGACGGTGTTTAAAGTGCGAGTCTTATCGATCTTGATAGGCAAATCCATCGATCGCAATCTTTTCGGTGGCCATATCAAGGTTACCTGCCCATTTCTCAACTGTTTGCCTCCACATATGGCCGCAGAATGACCTCAATTGGTATTCTCAAATACCCATCATTAGCATTGTTTGGGAAGGACCTTCCCATTTGCTGGCCATAGAAAGAAACTTGATCCTGACCTACTTAACTTGAATAAACATTCGATGGAAATGTTTGCTTTCAATCAGCATTTTATTCCAGACCAATGAAACCAATAAAATAAATCATCGAGCACTTTCTTGGTCAAGGTCGTGTGCTGAATAAAAGAACAACGAGTATGTTTACAAATTGATTGGATATCAGCGACTGAAGTATACAAAGGAAGGACCGTTAATGCCAATTAATGGCTCCTCCTTCCAAGGAGCCATCCAAGGCGATTAAGGACAAACCAGTTGGGCCTATTATAATTCAGATCGAAGGACAATCTTTGGCCGGAAATCCGAGCTGCTTCCAGTTCGTCAGTCGCGTGTCTGAGCAAAGGAAGAGCTCTGGTATTTGATCACAAGCGAAATTCGCCAGGAATTCAGTTTTCACAGAATTCACCTGACTATTCTCTGTTAGTATTATGCAACACCATAAGTAATTGGGAATTTTACAAAATCAAACAATAAATAAACGAACTGTATTCGTTCCACTCCGCGGAGTATTTTTTTCGCTCTGCCCGACAGAGTATCAAACAAATAAATATTTTTATATTTCTGTGTGTTTTGTTGTCTCGTGCGGTGAGGCTCGGGAGCCCAGAATAAAATTTAGTAGGACGATAAAAACCAAAAACCTTGCAGATGTACTGTTGAATAAACAAAAGTATAATTAACCCAAAAGAAGAAAACATAAACGGAGTGAGAAGAGATCGTGCAGAGAGAACACTCGGCGTTGCCACATTCTCTGACGCGCACACATACCACGGAAGTATGTATGTGCGACTGTAAAAGCTGCGTCGAGGTTGTGGGTGGCAGAGTTGCTGCAAATATGATTAAATGAAATTTATCGTCATTTTCAATACTTCCTTCTTTGCAGAGCTCGCAGAGAAACAATGATAAAATGTTTATAAAAATCCGATGCTCCATGTAGCTGGAAGTTCCCACCAAGGAAGCAGAAGCCATTTCGATAGCAAAGCGGAATAACAAAACTTCTCCGAAGAGAAATTTCGTCTTTCGTTCCCTTAGCAAAGCTGTAACAACAACAACATCAATATCAAGCAAATAATACAAAACCAAACACATTGCGCAGACAGAAAGGGAGGCAATGACCTTAACCACTGCTACGCAGCAAGAGAGTAGTAAAAAAATGGAAGTGAAATCCACCGCAGAGGAGAATTTGCCCACTTCTGAAATGGATTTACTTGCGAAACTAGAGGCGGCCAACAAGCTCATCGAGAGCGATGCCAAGAGCTTGAATTCGCTGCACTCCACACACAGTCGCAAGAATTCCGACACCAGTCAAATCAGCATCAATTCTGGTGAGTTTTCCATGTGAACTTCTTGGCAACAGTACAAAAGCCTATTAATTCCGCTTTCCGTTCTTGCAGGTGGAAACTCGGTGGCCGAGGAAGACATTTGGACGACATGGGCCACCATTCTGAACGACTGGGAGGGAAGTCTGAAGCGGAAGAATCCATGTGTCCGTGAGCTGGTCCGTCGCGGCATACCGCATCACTTTAGGTAGAATTCCCCTTGAAGTTGACCCTGAGAACCCCACTAATATGCTCCATATTCATTCACACAGAGCGATTGTTTGGCAACAGCTGTGCGGAGCCTCGGATACCGACAAGAAGCAATATGCCGAGTACATCAAAGCCACATCAGCTTGCGAGAAGGTCATCCGACGCGACATCGCACGTACTTATCCCGAGGTGGATTTCTTCAAAGAAAAGGATGGACCCGGACAGGAGGCCCTGTTCAATGTCATTAAGGCGTACTCGTTGCATGACCGCGAAGTGGGTTATTGCCAAGGCTCGGGTTTCATAGTGGGATTGCTCTTGATGCAGGTGCGTGTGAACGTTTGTAATGCTAATGATTGTTATAATTTAATTCAACTTTGTTTTGCTTCAGATGCCGGAGGAAGAAGCATTCGCTGTGTTGGTGCAAATCATGCAGCAACATCGCATGCGCGATATGTTTAAGCCTTCAATGTCGGAGCTGGGTTTGTGCATGTATCAACTTGAGAATTTGGTGCAGGAGCAAATACCGGAGATGCACATTCACTTCCAACAACAGGTGCGGTTCATGCCAAGTTTAATGTTTAATTGTCCGATTGTCTTATTCGCTTTCTCACAGGCATTCCAAACCACAATGTACGCTTCCAGCTGGTTCCTCACCCTGTATACGACAACATTGAATCTGAATTTGAGTTGCCGTATTATGGATGTGTTCTTGAGCGAAGGCATGGAGTTCATATTCAAAGTTGCCTTGGCGCTCCTGATGCTCGGCAAGGAGACTTTACTTTGCTTGGACATGGAAGCAATGCTGAAGGTGGCTTTGATTTTATCCTAAACATCAATACAATATTTAAATTTTACTCTTTATCACAGTTTTTCCAAAAAGAGCTTCCAGGGCGTGTTGAGGCTGATCCAGAGGCTTTCTTCAACCTAGCGTATTCTATAAAAATCAACACCAAGCGAATGAAAAAAATGGAAAAGGAATATCAAGACTTAAAGAAGAAAGAGCAGGAGGAAATGGTTGAGTTACGACGCTTGCGACGTGAGAATCGTCTGCTCAAGCAACGCAACGATCTCTTGGAAGCTGAAAGCGCCGAGCTAGCTGATCGATTGGTACGTGGCCAAGTGTCTCGGGCCGAGGAAGAAGAAACTAGGTAAGGCACATTGAACATATCTACATTAAAAACATTATTCATCCTATTATTCAAAATTCCACAGTTACGCCATACAAACCGAACTGATGCAGTTGCGCCGTTCCTTCCTTGAAGTTTCCCATCAATTGGAAAATGCGAACGAGGAAGTTCGTGGTTTGAGTCTGCGTTTACAAGAAAACGTAAGTCAATATTTATGAAAATCTAAATGTATAATCAATCCTCTCAAACCCACCGTGTCTAATTTTCAAGAAAAATTGCTAATATTCCAAACCTTTCTGTTATATTTTTATTATTGGTTTATGGTGCAAATACACTCAATCTTGCCTAAACAGAATGTATCAATTGATAGCGTAAGTAACCCAAGGATCTCGGTTGAACCATTTTGCATGCATTTATTGTTATCAGTATCTTTGAAAAATCTCTGCACGACGCTTAACAACTTAGTACATTTTAACAACTTAGTACTTTTTAGTTAGTTATTAGATCATTCGAGAAATTAGTGGTATTTTCTAATAGTTCTCCATCATAAAAATCTGTCATTTTCGCTCTTATGAAATTAACAATAGTAATTCAGTATCCTAGTTCATATTTTATTTACGCATGCAAAATTTCCGAAAATATAATTAAAATTCTGTTTGCATATACTTTTTAAATATGTGAAATAAATCAGCATGGATAATAACATTTTTAGTGGAATTTTACACCATATAATAATGTTTGTTTTCTTCATGTGATCAATATAGAACAATTCCCGCCAGTCTTCAATTGACGAGCTGTGCATGAAGGAAGAGGCTCTCAAGCAGCGCGATGAAATGGTTTCATGTCTGCTAGAAGAACTGGTAAAGGTGCGACAGAGTCTGGCTGAGAGTGAGGACCAAATACGAAATCTCAAGACAAAAGTCGAGGAATTGGAAGAGGATAAAAAGACATTACGTGAAACTACACCAGATAACTCAGTTGCTCATCTGCAGGATGAACTGATTGCAAGCAAATTGCGCGAAGCCGAGGCAAGTCTTTCGCTCAAGGATCTCAAACAACGGGTGCAAGAATTAAGCACACAATGGCAACGACAGTTGCAAGAGAACAAAAATGACCACAATTCGTCGGCTGCTATGGATTCGACACCCAAGAAATTGCTGACGAATTTCTTCGACACCTCCAAGTCTAACGAACACACACAAAAGTTGGAGGAGGAGTTGATGACGACACGGATTCGCGAAATGGAAACCTTGACCGAGCTGAAGGAATTGCGACTGAAGGTTATGGAGCTGGAGACTCAGGTGCAAGTTTCAACAAATCAACTGCGTCGTCAAGATGAGGAAAACAAAAGGTTGAAAGAGCAGTTGGAAATGTCTGTTAACCGGGAGAAAGAACTGTCCAATAAGGCACGGGAGCAACAACACAGGTCTGTTCGTTGACATTCATAAATAAATAAACACACACATATTTTATTATTATTATTATTTCGCCTTGTACGTAAAACAGATATTCCGATCTGGAGTCTCGGATGAAGGATGAGCTCATGAATGTAAAAATAAAATTCACTGAGCAAAGTCAAACAGTAGCGGAGTTAAAGCAAGAAATTTCGCGCTTGGAAACGAAGGTAATATAATAAACTCATGGCTGTAGGGATTTGTATAACTGATGCGTATTTGCATTCATGAACAGAACTCCGAAATGTTGGCCGAAGGTGAATTGCGTTCGAACCTAGATGAATCGGACAAGGTGCGAGACCTGCAGGACAGGTTGGCCGACATGAAGGCGGAGGTAAGTGTTTTCTCGTGATTTTAGTTTTTTCTTTTTCCTTTTTATTTGCTTTCATAACTCGCCACGATCAATGTGTACATATTTTCAAAAGAATTCTCATGACATCTGCGAATCACTTTGCTTCTCAAGTGGCACTTAATTGGAGACGACTGTCTGCAATTATGAAACTTACTAATTTCACTTATTACACACATTCACACACACATATACACACTTATATATAAATTTCTACACACTGCAGATAATATGAAAAGCGTTCAACACATAACTAATCGACGCTGCCACCCTTTTCAAGCCTTTTCGTTTTTTTTAATAAAGAATAATTCACTAAGATATTTATATATTTTATTTGTTTCATTTATTATCGTTTCACAAGTGGCAGCGTTAATTTATATGAACCCCTTTTAATTTAAACTATTTGTTGTAATCTTCTTTCCTTCGTATATGATTTATTCGGGTTTTAATGATTTCTGTCTGGTTTGGTTAATTTTTTGTTATTACTGGTGATTTTGTCTACTGTATCTTATTTGCTAATCCTGAAAGTGTGCTCTATATTTGAGTTTTTATTATTTAAAATTATGTATCTCTTCTTATCACAATTTATTTTTATATTCGAAAATACACCTTAAAATTCAATGTACTTTTTTAGTATCCCACGCCAATAACAAGCCCAGATACTGAACCATGGAAGTGGATAAGCTAAATACAATTAAGCAGGTCATTACTAACAATCCAATTCATTACAGTCGTTAGTTCGTTTATTTGTTGTCTTATTGAATGAAATTTCCCGTCGATATTCATGCATGCGTTTTCTTTCCAATTCGTGATTAAGACTATTGATTTTGAAAAGTTTTTCGAAATATATTCTCAATCGATTTATGTGGAACTTTGCAAAAATTTACCAATATACTATTTCTACTATAAAAGCCTAACAATCTTAACGACCCAGTTGTATGCCTCTAAATATTATTTGTTTAAATCTCCGCAGTTCAAGTCTCTCATCATTTCTGATGTGAATTGCGTCCTAAACTCAATGTAAAATTAAGATAGAAATCTGGATTTGATTACTTATTTTTCGTAGACTAAAACTACTAATCACTATAATTATTGGAAAATGTTGTAATATAGTGTGTCTTGTATATAACACTGTTGTTCTGTATAATTTCGCACTTCCTTTGTGTCAATACAATAATATTGGCTATAATTACATTACATTACAACAGCTTTACTTGTGTAGCATTTTATACATACTTATACAATATATAAAATATATCATAAAGCATATACATACATAAAGTGCCCTAGAACGTGTAAATGTTCGTCATATGCTATACGATACTGCATGCAACAATACCAAAGCACCTTGACACCGATTCCTAATCTCCTAATCTCAATTAAAGTTTCCAAAATTTGCAGCTGACAGCACTCAAAAGTCGAGGTAAATTTCCAGGAACTAAACTGCGAAGCTCCTCGATACAATCTATCGAATCGACTGAAATTGATTTTAACGAATTGAACATGCGAAGAGAAAGCACAGAGTTATCAACATAATATACAGTTCATATTAACAACTACTACCACAACAGCAACATAATAAATTATATTATTATTGCAGTTAATGAGAAATGTATTTAAAAACAAAAGATACCTATTTTTACCAATTTTATCTACCTTTTAAGCAAATATTTTAAATAATTTTTAAAATGATTATTTATTTAGACCCATTACTTGTGAAAAGTGTGAGTGTAAAACTATGATTAATGAAGAATTTAACAATTAGTTAGATGTTAAACCATGAACTTAAATACAGTGTTAGACGTAACCTGGCGCCAAAACGAAAATAAAACGCTACAATGTTTTTATAGAAACATTTGATTATGATAAAAGTGTTTTAAAGGAATAAACTATGTATTACCGTTGTAGTAGAACAAACGAAACTTTCAAAAAATAATAACAGGAAAATTGTTGCCAAATGCTTTGCGAAAAGAAAAAAGAATCTTTGTCGTTCGATTTAAAGATGTTGCAAAACCACAATCTATATGTTATTAATTGATGTTCATCCTAGTTGGGCTCCACTTCTATAATCTCACAACTTATGTGAGTCGAATATGAAGACTGGAGTTGCAAATTTTACGTTAGCATGACCACCTAGCGACTATTCAAAAAAATTACTAAGAAATACCATTAAAATAATAACTTAAGGTTATATTTAGCGATTTGTTTAATATGGAGTTCTACCTTTCAAATGAAAACGAATAAGATTCTGTTCGAATTGGATTTAATTTTTTCTTTCAATATTTTGTTTCGAAACGATCGAAAGGAGTCGTTTAATGTACAATCGTACTTTTAAAAAGTTCTCTCGTTTTAATGCTTCCATTTATACTACCTTTCGTTTATTATTATTTTTTTAATTGGCAGCTGTGTTAAAAATATAATTTTGTTTAAAGTGCAATATTTTCAGTTATTTTAATTTTTTTGTTTGTAAAACTGCCAAATAGTAATATATTAT
This sequence comes from Coelopa frigida, assembly GCA_017309665.1. Lineage (NCBI taxonomy): Eukaryota > Metazoa > Arthropoda > Insecta > Diptera > Coelopidae > Coelopa > Coelopa frigida. The sequence continues at coordinate 7,343,391 of CM029564.1, read as the reverse complement.
ATAAAAAAATATATACTAATCAGTAGTTGATGTGAAGGACAATTATTTACATATAGTTTAAATATCAAATGCAATAAAAGTGTGTTAGGCACCGAAAGGTTTATGATATTAATCTAAACTCAAATCATTAAACAAAGGTTCACATCAAATAATTTACATTGTAGCACAAAATAAATAAGTTTTGTCTCAAATATGTTAAATTCGTAATGCATGATATTATTTTTATCAGTTTAAAGCGTCCATCAATACCGTTTTTAATATATACGTTATAAGTTAAGGTACTTACATTTAATTTGTTTGAAATAGTATTATTTAGAGAAATTTGTATGCGGACTAGAATTCATGACACAATATAATGTCACAGTAAACTTTACACAAATAGACATATCTAAGGTAATACAAAATACATAATATATTCAAGTAATTTAGAATACCGACATTCCTTATACATACAATATAATAGCAAGTATTAGGGCATGCTGCAGTACCATAGTAATGACGGGAAAAATAATATCATGTGAGGACTATGAAACGAAAACGATTTCTTGCGAATATACTTTTCAGTTAAAATCTTCCTGCAAACACAATTATAGACCTACATATATAGAAATAACGACCTCAAGGCAGTATTTAATTAATGAACAATATTTAGCTTTCAGTTTATCTCAATATCGACTCTTGTGTTCCTTTCGCCATCCCCCAAGTCACTTGCTACTGCATTCAACACAAAATTGCATGAAATTGAATTTTTAACATTGGCATTGTTAAGGTTTTAGTTTTTAATTTAATTTAAATTGTTGTTCCGTTTAAACCTTCCTCCGTATAATTAGGATAAATGCATGTATTGTGATAGTTTGTATGCATACACACATCCTGTTTAGTGTGGCACATTAATATGTCTGTTTGTACGTTGATCAATGTTTGTGTACCACGCAATGAAACACATTCATTTGTGCTATTGTATTCAACAAATGGAATAAAAGTTAAGCGAAATATACATTTGAAGTAGTAGTAAAGGACCGATATTAAACTATACGATACGAAACGAAATTTCGAGATCCGTTGCGATCGAATGCTATTGAAACAATATTTTCTGGTAGCATCATTTGGGCGACTTCGAAGAGTTAAGAAATTGAATAATATTAAAAACCAAAACAATTACTACATCCTTTGTAAACTTAATTAGAATAAATTATACTATCCAGACTAAAAAGACTGTTGTTTCATTTTTATCCTTTGACAATTCACCTATCTATTTCAGAAAGTAAAAGATTGGGGATATTTTAAAAATTAGTTACTTGTATTTTGAATACTTTCGTTTTGTCGATGTTATGCATAAAATGTTAACTCTGGTGTAAACTATTAAAATTTTGATCGTGTTAGTTGTCCTGTTAAGTTATTGAATAAAATGATGTCTATCGGCGTTAAATCGGAAACCATACTCTAAGGATAAACTCTGCGCAACAGTAATTAATTAATTAATTAATTCGCGATCTTCTTTGGTCTCTCCGATTTCTTATGTCTTTTATGCATTACAATACTATAGAAATTAAAATAAGACATTTGCAATTGAATAACACAAGCTCTCAACAGGTTCTTTATGGAATATCATCGCATGGTGTTTCGGCAGCTCCCAATCACACGCTCATTCGCTCATGGTTCTCCGGAGTGCACGAGTTACTCGTCCAAGCAGATGGTGCGCAAGATGGCCTCAGTCACCGAGTAGGGGTCGCAGTTGGAGCTCGGGCGACGGTCCTCGAAGTAGCCCTTGCCGTCGTCGTTGACGCCGCGCGGAATGCGAATCGAGGCGCCGCGGTTGGCCACGCCGGCGCTGAAGTCGTTGATGGAGCTGGTCTCGTGCGCCCCGGTCAGGCGGCGGGCGTTGTCCTGGCCCTGCTTCGGGTCGTAGGCGCGAATGTGGCGTTGGTGGCATTTGGAGAGCTTGGCAACGGCCTTTTCAATTTCCCTTTAAAGACAAAATCATATAAAACATTTCGTCTCGGATATCGAAATTGTTCCTACTTGATGCCTCCATCCTCTCGCATAGTTTTGGTCGAGACGTTGGTGTGGGCTCCGGCGCCGTTCCAGTCGCCCGGCATGGGTTTGGGGTCCAGGGTTGCCACAATCTGCAAATGGTTGAGTTAAGTCGCCTTCGGAGTGTACTTCAGTATTTGCTACTTACTCCGAATTCTTCGGCAATGCGATGCAAAAGGAATCTGGACATCCACAAATCGTCTCCGATGGAGATGCCTAGACATGGGCCCACCTGGTACTCCCACTGGGCGGGCATCACCTCGGCGTTGGTGCCGGAGATCTTGATGCCGGCGTAGAGGCAAGCGCGGTAGTGGGCGTCGACCACGTCTCGGGCGTAGACCTAGTGGGGGGGCAGAGCATGAACTCAATTCGCCAGAGTAGAAGGCTTCTCTTTTGCTCACCTTGTTGGCGCCGACGCCGCAATAGTAGGGTCCCTGTGGGCCGGGGAAACCGTTCTTAGGCCAGCCGAGCGGGTGGCCGTCGAAGTCGAGGAATGTGTACTCCTGCTCGATGCCGAACCAGGGCTCCTCCTGCTTGCACTTCTCCACCACCTCCAGGCAGCTCTTGCGCTTGTTGGTGTCCGTGGGGGTGCCGTCGAATTTGTAGGTGTCGCACATCACCAGGATGTTGTTGCCGCGCCGGAAGGGATCCTTGTAGATGGCCACCGGGTAAAGATACGTGTCCGAGTTGCAGCCCTTGGCCTGGTAGCAGGAGCTGCCATCGTAGTTCCAAATGGGCAGATCTAGAATGGAGATTGCATTAGCCGCATGAACAGTTATCGGAGAACCATCTGTGGGAAGCTAAAGATCGTTGCGCCTGGCGTATCGATTACGACACTCGTTGGCAGCTCGTTAATTCAATTGTATTCATTGCAAGCAATTCACACCCCAGTGTTTTTGAACTTCATATCTCTCTATTTCTCCCTCCATCCGACTGTCAAACTGTCGGTTCGGCAGATAGGGAGATGGAATTTCGCCGCATTCGGCCCATTGGCACGGCGATCATGAAAGCCGAGTACCGTCATGCTCGCTTCTTCGACAGCCGGTGTCGGGTGTTTGCATCGCGCGGGGGCGGGAGGCGTGCCATGTGGCGCACGCCGCCTTTAATTGTGAAGTTCCAATGGCTTATCTGGCACGCTATTTAACTGCAATAGACTGCAGTCAAACAGCACAACATCACCAGAACGCCAACGTAATAAATAATTGCAAAAAATATGACGTCTACATCGAGCCACCCCGACGACCTTCAGCTCCGACAAAGGCCGGCCAATTGTTCGGCTCTCCAACGTAGCGCGTAGAAAGCGGCCTGTTGCACTCTTGTTTGTAAACAACGGACGGCGGACAGACATGCGGACGCGTAGCCGCTTCATATCTGTCCACAGAGAATCAGTCCGCGCGGCTGTTGGCTGCGATGCACATTTCATTTCCCGTTTTTCTGGGAACCGATATCTTAATTGCAGATCGCGCGAATCCAAGCACTTTTTAAATAAATTGATAAATACTTTTCTTTTTTTAGGTCCGATGATGCAAGGGGGCTTCACCAGACCTACCTTCGTTTCTCGGAATATGAAGTGCCGATCACTCGAGCCATAATTGCCGATAGTTGAGTTGATCTCACTTTGTCGATATCACTTTGTTGTAGAGACAATAGATGTGGGCGAGCGGAGGGATTCGGGCACTGATGCCTGGTTGGAAGTTTTCCACCCGTGATTTAAAATGCTACTCAGAAGGCTTGACTATTGAGTATTCCGCGATCATGTCAGGTTTACATAATTGTCGTCTCTAGCTACAGACCGATCCAATGGCTTTGGGTGTTGGGGTGATCTGCTTCCCAGATTTCATGTCGTCGCCGGACTGTAATTTGTTGTCATATTATTTATGAGTTCAACTATTGTCTCTGACAGCGCTTCATCCTCATTGAAGCCAATTTAAACCCCGATTTGCAACGTCGGCAGAGGGGTTGGTCCGAAATTCCCCACAGACCGAGGAGATGGGGAGGCGTGGTTGGGCTCGCCCTTTTCAATCAACTAGCGTGCTCATTGAGCGAAATGAACTACAATTTATTGTAAATAATTCAATGGACGCCATCCGTTTAAGCGGTGTGTTTTATCGCTGCCCTTCAATGAAATATTCATCGTAAAATTTATTTAATAATAGGAGGAAGCACCGATGACCTGACCAGCGTATGATTATCATGATTCGTTAGAAAGCCATTATCTCTTCTGTTGGGTGTACTATGTACCAATTTCAGTCACGAAACAATAAAGTTATATATTTTTTTTGGCTTTTGGATTGCACTTGTGTGCCATGAACTTGCAATTTTTTCCCCCAACAAGCTGTAAATGCTTCTAAATATTATAAAGCTTTCGTATCCACGACTAACCGGATGCTCTATTACCCGGTTACTTAGATTAATCATAATTTTCTCCCTTCAATTAGTTCAAAACAGTCGGTCGAATACCCGGTTCACCGAAAACACTACGAAAGAGTTCGTGAATTGAGCATGAAATGGCTCGGAATGCAAGTGCAACAAGTTCGCGAATACACGGAAAGAATAAACTATTATCACTTGGTGTATTTTTATATCCAAGCTTGCAGTAATTAATTAAGTCGCATGCTTTCGCTGTTGTTGTTGTTGTTGTCAATGTTGTTGTTACAAAAAAGCTGTTCTTACGTGATTACTAGTTGTTGTTATTTTTGTAAATTATTGTTGTTGCACAGCAGAATGAAATTATAAATAAATTCTTCCAAGAATCGTTGAACTACCACAATTGTACTCAGGCCCTAGCAAACGATCGAGCTGGACCTAGGAAACTAATGGAAAATTAACTATAGCTTCTATTATATTCAAGAGCTTTGAATATCGGGGATTTTTCTCCCTTTGAGTCGGGACCTGTATCTGATCTATTCACCCATGGCAAATGGAACCGTAAAGATAGAAGTAATTAACTACTTAGTTTTCATAGGCCATTTCAACTTGGTTCGTAAGGATAGACGAGGGAACGTCGTAATACATGTCGAAGTGCAATTTCCCCCCATTGATTTGCATATTCATTTGCAGTTGATTTATCTCCGCAGTAATAATTAATCATACCTGAGTTGTACAAACGACTCATGGAAGCCGGTATTCGATCACCGGTGATTTTTCTGTTAAAATTGTTTTTTTTTTTCTAGTTACATAGCTTTTTCTATTTATATCCTATTTTTCTATTTATATTCTATTTTATCTTCTATTTTTATTCCCAGTTATATTTTATTTTCAATCACAGCAATCACAGAAAATTCACCATAAAATCTGATAAGGTCGAACTGGAATTTCTTTCTAAAATCTGAATTGGTTCCCTCTAGTGCCATCACTCGATATTTTGTACTATTCTACCCGGGTTTATGTCAACAAATTGTGCTCAACAATTGCAACATCTTCAACATACGTAGTGAGCAATAGAGCCCCGAGGATTCTCGAACCACTGGAACTCACCACTCGGCTTCTTGGGAATGAAATCCAAGGTTCTGTCCTTGCAGCGCAGATCCTCGCCGGTGCCGTCGATCCACACGTAGGTCGCCTGGACGATGTTCTCCTTAACGGGCAAGCTCAGGTAACGATCCAGGATCGTTTTGTTGATGTGGGCATTGGGGGAATCCTCCAAAATTCGAGCGGACATTCTGCAAATGATTCTCTATTACTCTCTGTATGTCTCTAACTTTTTTCCTTTGGTCGTGTAATTATATGTTGGGAGGGAAAGGGTTGAGCTAAATACACTTGTGCACTGTTATTATCTCACACAATATTTGCAAATAAATTGTTGCCACTGATATGTAATTCTGTTTCTTGTTGTTATTATTGTTCTTGTTGTTGATGCCGTACCTGAAGGGATGGATGTCGATTCAAGACTCGGCAGAACGAAATGGAACTGAAACGGATATTCGTTGAGAGCGAAATCGGCGCAACCGTTACTGGAACTCAACTAAACTGGAACTGCTTGTACCAAGTCAATTTATAACAAACAATTTGTAAAAGTCATATTGTTGTTGTCGTTGATTTTTGTTTTTGTTTTAGTTGTGGTTACTTATAGTCAACCAGAAACTACTTTGCTCATATACAAAAACAAAGAAAATTAATGCAACAAAATTTCTCCACAGATCTGACTGTGTGTTCACGTCTCTCTCTCTCTGTGTGAGTGTGCGTGTGGGAAGAGAGTGTTCCTAAGAACACCACTGGCACCACTAGGCACCACTGGCCATTGATTGCTGCGCATAGAGCTTTTCATTCACACACACGAAAGCGTCTCATCAAATGCAAAACAAGAACAACACTAAAGCTCTCATCATTCGAAATAACAACACTTTTGACAATTTTCAATCATTTCTATCTTCTAAGTTTTCTTTTAAACATTGCAATTATTTTCCGTACGATTATTTGTCGAACACCCAGTAGGAATCGTTAGAAATGATGTCATGCAACTTACGCTTGCATCTTGTGAAAATTTAATTGTTGAATCCCGTTAACTGAAAATAATTTTTAATTAACCTAATCTTTAACTCAAACTTAAACGGCTCGCATTGAAAACGCAACTGCAATCATTTTTCTCTGTAACCGATATTTATGGATTTCCGTGGTATATGGGAATTAGCACTGTTTTTGATTATTAGTGCATCGATAATCATTTCCATCTGCAACTTTCACACATTGGCGTCTCGTTCTCGTTCGTCGGAAATGTTCTCCACGATGTGTTCAATTATTGTATTTCATTGTAAATATCCGCAGGTGTGATTTGCACCCGTCGATTCCTCGGAGGAACGATCCGTTTGAAAACTGGATATTTGTCCATTCACTCAATCACATTCGGCATCCCTTTGGAACTACTGGAATTCAATACGATCAGCCGATGTGAATTTCCAATAGGCTCAAGATTCCTTTCATCAATCGCAATTATCAATTATAGTAACACCCATCATATGACTCTTTGACCAAATCACCCCACACAAGCCCATGACATTTGAAACCTCAGGGGGGAGTGTTTTCACACACGATGATATATTTTTTATATCCATACCATACAAACTATTATATCATATACTTGGTCGGAGGGGACTCGGAAGCCATCTGAGTTGTGGATAATTCTATTAAGGCAGAATACCCAAGTGCATAATTCTAATAAAACCCCCATTAGAATTATAATGTGGAAGCATATGCCGTTGTTGTTGACCTTGGGCACGAATCGATGTGGTCGACGACAATAATTTCTCCAGATTTCTTTTCGACATTTCGAATAACTCGTATGATTGCATGATAATTGCATAAAGCCTTAAACTCAAGCCTCAATTTGAATCGGGCACTCGAATTCAGCGTAATTGGCTTGCGTGCTGTCCCACTGAAATCCATAAAAATAAAACAATCACACATTGTTTCGCATGGCTACGGACGCCGGATCAGTCGCCAGGGCGCTTCTCTCGATTCTAGTCGCGGGTCCTCGGGGCGTATGATCGACAATCAACGAGCGTGGGGTGTCGACGTTTTATTGAATGCATTATTCAATTTGCGCTCGCATCCCTTTCCCCGTTTAGTTTGATTCTCGCTTCGTTCGGAATTTGCGGATAAGTGGAACTTATGTAACACCGGGATGTGCGAGTTCTCGCAGTGCCCGCAATGTTGCATGTGGTCGGCTGATTATGTTTCGCGACCTTGATTAGAAAATTGGTCAAGATGATAAGCGTTGTGCGAATGGGAATTCAAGAGGCCAAAAAATACTGTCTCCATGAGAGTTTTTCTTTGTTTCCAACTCTCGAGACTGATTGAAATGTTTTTTAAATAAGCGAATAATTCGGCAGTTCCCAGTTGGACTGCTTGAACAAATTCCCAGTCACACAAATATCATTATTATTTTTTATTGTCGTCTATTCTGTTTTCTTTTATTTATGCACTGCGTGATTAGCTAATGTTTAAAGGCAAAAACTAAGTGAAAATAATGGTGTTGGTCAAGGAAATTTTTAATAGATTGAAGGTTATGATTAACAAATTATAATGATTTATGAATTATATTGAAATATTCGAATTTTTTTTAAAAATTTGATTTATATATTTTCAAAAATTTCATAATTCGTAAAATTTTTCATGGTAATCTTAAATCGTTCACATCTCCGTAAATACGCGTTATTTCGCGAAAAGGACGTTAATTCGTAACGACCTCTAAATTTTCGAAAATTAATGCAATTTTTAATGGAAATCTTAAATCGTTCATATCTCCGTAAATACGCGTTATTTCGCGAAAAGGACGTTAATTTCGTAACGACCTCTAAATTTTTGAAATTCATGCAAATTTTTCATGGAAATCTTAAATCGTTCATATCTCCGTAAATACGCGTTATTTCGCGAAAAGGACGTTAATTCGTAACGACCTCTAAATTTTTGAAAATCACTGAAATTTTTCATGGAAATCTTAAATCGTTCATATCTCCGTAAATACGCGTTATTTCGCGAAAAGGACGTTAATTCGTAACGACCTCTAAATTTCCGAAAATTAATGCAATTTTTCATGGAAATCTTTAATCGTTCATATCTCCGTAAATACGCGTTATTTTGCGAAAAGGACGTTAATTCGTAACGACCTCTAAATTTTTGAAAATTAATGCAATTTTTCATGGAAATCTTAAATCGTTCATATCTCCGTAAATACGCGTTATTTCGCGAAAAGGACGTTAATTCGTAACGACCTCTAAATTTTTGAAAATTGCATAATTCAGGCAATTTTTCATGGAGATCTTTAATCGTTCATATCTCCGTAAATACGCGTTATTTCGCGAAAAGGACGTTAAATTCGTAACGACCTCTAAATTTCCGAAAATTAATGCAATTTTTCATGGAAATCTTTAATCGTTCATATCTCCGTAAATACGCGTTATTTTGCGAAAAGGACATTAATTCGTAACGACCTCTAAATTTTTGAAAATCACTGAAATTTTCCATGGAAATCTTAAATCGTTCATATCTCCGTAAATACGCGTTATTTCGCGAAAAGGACGTTAATTCGTAACGACCTCTAAATTTTTGAAAATTAATGCAATTTTTCATGGAAATTTTAAATCGTTCATATCTCCGTAAATACGCGTTATTTTGCGAAAAGGACTTTAATTCGTAACGACCTCTAAATTTGTGAAAATTGCATAATTCAGGCAATTTTTCATGCAAATCTTTAATCGTTCATATCTCCGTAAATACGCGTTATTTTGCGAAAAGGACGTTAATTCGTAACGACCTCTAAATTTTTGAAAATTAATGCAATTTTTCATGGAAATCTTTAATCGTTCATATCTCCGTAAATACGCGTTATTTCGCGAAAAGGACGTTAATTCGTAACGACCTCTAAATTTTTGAAAATTAATGCAATTTTTCATGGAAATCTTAAATCGTTCATATCTCCGTAAATACGCGTTATTTCGCGAAAAGGACGTTAATTCGTAACGACCTCTAAATTTTTGAAAATTAATGCAATTTTTCATGGAAATCTTTAATCGTTCATATCTCCGTAAATACGCGTTATTTCGCGAAAAGGACGTTAATTCGTAACGACCTCTAAATTTTTGAAAATTAATGCAATTTTTCATGGAAATCTTAATCGTTCATATCTCCGTAAATACGCGTTATTTTCGCGAAAAGGACGTTAATTCGTAACGACCTCTAAATTTTTGAAAATTAATGCAATTTTTCATGGAAATCTTTAATCGTTCATATCTCCGTAAATACGCGTTATTTCGCGAAAAGGACGTTAATTCGTAACGACCTCTAAAATTTTTGAAAATTAATGCAATTTTTCATGGAAATCTTAAATCGTTCATATCTCCGTAAATACGCGTTATTTCGCGAAAAGGACGTTAATTCGTAACGACCTCTAAATTTTTGAAAATTAATGCAATTTTTCATGGAAATCTTAAATCGTTCATATCTCCGTAAATACGCGTTATTTCGCGAAAAGGACGTTAATTCGTAACGACCTCTAAATTTTTGAAAATTAATGCAATTTTTCATGGAAATCTTAATCGTTCATATCTCCGTAAATACGCGTTATTTCGCGAAAAGGACGTTAATTCGTAACGACCTCTAAATTTTTGAAAATTAATGCAATTTTTCATGGAAATCTTTAATCGTTCATATCTCCGTAAATACGCGTTATTTCGCGAAAAGGACGTTAATTCGTAACGACCTCTAAATTTTTGAAAATTAATGCAATTTTTCATGGAAATCTTTAATCGTTCATATCTCCGTAAATACGCGTTATTTCGCGAAAAGGACGTTAATTCGTAACGACCTCTAAATTTTTGAAAATTAATGCATTTTTCATGGAAATCTTTAAATCGTTCATATCTCCGTAAATACGCGTTATTTCGCGAAAAGGACGTTAATTCGTAACGACCTCTAAATTTTTGAAAATTAATGCAATTTTTCATGGAAATCTTAAATCGTTCATATCTCCGTAAATACGCGTTATTTCGCGAAAAGGACGTTAATTCGTAACGACCTCAAAATTTTTGAAAATTAATGCAATTTTTCATGGAAATCTTAAATCGTTCATATCTCCGTAAATACGCGTTATTTCGCGAAAAGGACGTTAATTCGTAACGACCTCTAAATTTTTGAAAATTAATGCAATTTTTCATGGAAATCTTTAATCGTTCATATCTCCGTAAATACGCGTTATTTCGCGAAAAGGACGTTAATTCGTAACGACCTCTAAATTTTTGAAAATTAATGCAATTTTTCATGGAAATCTTTAATCGTTCATATCTCCGTAAATACGCGTTATTTCGCGAAAAGGACGTTAATTCGTAACGACCTCAAAATTTTTGAAAATTATGCATTTTTTCATGGAAATCTTTAATCGTTCATATCTCCGTAAATACGCGTTATTTCGCGAAAAGGACGTTAATTCGTAACGACCTCAAAATTTTTGAAAATTAATGCAATTTTTCATGGAAATCTTAAATCGTTCATATCTCCGTAAATACGCGTTATTTCGCGAAAAGGACGTTAATTCGTAACGACCTCAAAATTTTTGAAAATTAATGCATTTTTTCATGGAAATCTTTAATCGTTCATATCTCCGTAAATACGCGTTATTTCGCGAAAAGGACGTTAATTCGTAACGACCTCAAAATTTTTGAAAATTAATGCAATTTTTCATGGAAATCTTTAATCGTTCATATCTCCGTAAATACGCGTTATTTCGCGAAAAGGACGTTAATTCGTAACGACCTCTAAATTTTTGAAAATTAATGCAATTTTTCATGGAAATCTTAAATCGTTCATATCTCCGTAAATACGCGTTATTTCGCGAAAAGGACGTTAATTCGTAACGACCTCAAAATTTTTGAAAATTAATGCAATTTTTCATGGAAATCTTAAATCGTTCATATCTCCGTAAATACGCGTTATTTCGCGAAAAGGACGTTAATTCGTAACGACCTCAAAATTTTTGAAATTTCATGCGATTTTTCATAAGCCGCTGCGAAGCTGCGGATATTTCTAGTAAGAAATAAAAATCAAAATTCCACACTAATAATTATTTTTATATAAGTATTTTTATTTCTTATTTTTTTTATTTATTACTTTCAAAAACAAACAAAAAATCGAAACTCCAAGGCGAAACTTATTTTTATATTAATATTTAAATTTTTTAAACATGTTTTATTACACACTGGGTTAGTATTCTCTTGTTAAATACTGCTCTAACGCCCATGGTAGTATTCAAAATCGTCATTGGGGTCTATGTAGAAATTCTCATGGACTCCACTGAATTTGATCAACCACCCAGTGCCGTCGTAATTCACCGACTTGCGGAAGCGCACCGAGAGCGAGCTCTTTTTACTCTTGTAATGCTTGGGCTCATCCTCGCCGCAGAACTGGGCAGCCACGACCTCTCTACCATCGGCATCGAGCTCCAGAATTTGCAGATAGTCCGAATGGCAGGTGGTCTTCGCCCCCAAATCGAACACTATAACGAAACAATTATATCGGCTTCTCTCAGTTTAGGAATTCTCTTCGATTCTTACCTTCGAATCTGAGGAACACGTGTAGGTTGCTCGGCACCCGAATGTTCCAGCGACAATCCTTGTTCTCGCGCACGTTGTTCGGATAGAACGGGCTGGTGATGAGGCCGGCGGTATTGTACAAGTCCCCGCCGCACCCAGGTCCATCCAGGCTGGCCAAATAGGTGAGGTCGAACTGGGTGTAGACCGTGTTCATCTTGATGTGCAGGCGCAGCTCGTTGACCTCGGTGAAGAGGCTGCGTCCGGGGGCGACGTAGCGACAATCCTTCTGCAGAGAGGTGTTCGTCTTCGCATCGAACACCTCGAGGTACTCCTTGTCGCAGTCGATCTCGCCAAAGCTCACGTCCGTGTAGTACAGGCTGAGCGAGTAGTTCTGCGGCGCCCGGATGTAGACGTCGCAGTGATCCGCAGTTTCCGCCAGAAGAATGCGGCCCTGGGTGCCGGTGAAATTGCGGAAGCATCCTGAGAAGAATCATGATTACTCGGCCACTCGGACTCATTCTCCCCCTGTCTACTAACCATTCACTGCACTGGCAATGAGCTTGAAGCCACTCCTCTGCTCGGTGCTGTCCGTCTTGAACTTCACGAAGATATCCTTGCTGGTGGAGAAGTAGTCGTCGGGCCGTCCGCCGCCGCAGTAGACGTGCTGCACGGCGAAGTTGAAGTGGAAGTTGCTCGGCTCTTGCGCCCTATAGACGAATGTGCTTCCGTAGCCCTTCTCGATGAGGTCGGCATCCTACAAGACAAGACAAATGGTGGATTCCGATCACCTTCGATTGGATCCTTACCTCGCCGTTGAAGATCTTGATGAAGTCCTTTGTGCAGGTCTGATTCGTGTCCTCCGGCTGCAGGTCCAACTTCTCGAACTGCAGATGGATGATGTTGTCGGCCTTGATCTTCCAGAAACAGTTCAGATTCGGAAGGTACTTGCCCATGCCGTCGTCCGGCGATTGGAGGACGATTTTCTATAAGAGATGGATTTGATAGAAGTGCTAAATAATGGCCAACTGGGAGTCTCACCTCGGAGCCCTTGATTTCCAGATTGTGAGCGCCGCATGCCAGCGGAATCGACTTGACCCGGGCGGCGAAGCCGGTGCTGGTCACCTGCGAGTCCGTCACGAACCGCACGAACAGCGCGTTCTTGGAGGACATCAAGGAGCCGGGCACCTCGTGGCCGCAGAAGACCCCGATGGAGTCGGCGAACAGACCGGCGCCGTCGTGCAGCTCCAGGAAGTCGTCGCTGCAGCCGTCCGACTGCTCCACGTGGAAGCTGCTGAACTCGATCTGGAGCTGCCGTCCCGGCCGCGTCGAGAACACGAAGTTGCAGTCGAGGTTGTTCTCGTAGCCCGACGAGTAAGTGGTGAACTCGTAGGTGGCGTTGTTCGTGTCCAGGAACACCTTGCGATCGCAGTCGGGCACAAAGCGGACGAGCGCCCGGAAGCCGTGCGAGGGCTCGCTCTCGTCGGAGAAGCTGTGGATCAGGCCGGTGTTCGAGTTGATGCTCATGATCGGCAGCCGGCCCGTGAGGTTGCCGCAGAAGCGGGCGAGGCGCTGGTCGAGCACGGGCACCATGCCCTTGTAGACCTCGACGGCGTCGTACTGGCAATCCTGTTGGTGCTCGAAGTCCAGCTCCTCGAACTTGACCAGGATCTTGTGGCCCGCGGGCGCCGTCAGGTTCCAGTAGCAGTGGGCGTTCGTCGGGAACTTCTTGGTGCCGTCGTGCGGCGACCGGATCGTGGTGGCGTTCGTGATGACGCCGCCGCACTGCATGTTCCGGTACTCCATGAGGAAGCCCTTGTTCTCGAACGAGGCGTCCGTGCGGAAGACCACCGAGACGAACTCCTTGGCGTGGTACTCGCGGTTCTTGTTCGAGCCGCACAGCACCTCCTTGTCGGCCTGCCGGTAGCGGTCCTTGGTGAGGACGGTCACGTTGTCGAAGATGCAGTTGTTGGCCGGCGCCTCCTCGATGTCGAAGTTCAGGAGGCGCACCACGATGCCGGCGCCGGCCGGGTCCTTCGGCAGGATGGTGTAGTTGCAGAAGAGGTTGCTCGTGTAGCGCTCCGGGTAGCCGGGGCTGGTCAGCTGCTGGCCCTGGTCGGTGGCGTACAGGGTGCCGCCGCAGTTGCGGTGGAACTGCGCCGTGAAGCCGTCGCCGATCGTCTGCGCGTCGGAGCGGAAGATCAGCCGCATCTCGGTGGTCGTGGTGTTCACCGAGGCCGGCGGGTCGCGGCCGCACAGCGTGCTCAGCGTCTCCCACTCGCCGTCCGCGCCCCTCTGCTGCACCCGCAGATAGTCCTTCTTGCAGTCCGGCGCGTACTCGATGAAGAACCGGTCGACGAAGGTCAGGCCCAGGTGGAAGCCCGGGTCGGTGACGATCTCCCAGATGCACTCGACGTTGTTCTGGTACTGCTCGTTGAAGATGATCTTGCGGTACGGGTAGGTCAGCTTGCCGCCGCAGCCGCTGCCGTGCTTGGCGGTCAGGTTGAAGGTCGACTGCGTCGTGTAGCTGGCGGTGATGTACTCGAAGAAGAGGCCCTGCCTCACCACCAGGTTCGTGGCCGACGCCTGCTGGCAGTAGCGGCCCAGGTGGGGCGAGTTCTGGTTGGGCCCGCTGTACAGCAGCAGGTACTCGTCCTCGCAGGAGCCCTTCAGGTCCGTGCTCAGCTCGATCAGCAGCTGCACGTCCTCCATCCAGAGCTCCATGTTCTCGAAGTCGGTGGCCGCGTCGTTGGGCCACACGCCCCAGGCGCACTCCAGCCGCCCGCTGTGCCCGTCCACCACCGGCTGCGTGATGGTCATGTTCTCCGAGTTCCACAGGTTCCGGAGGCCGCCGCAGGCGTACGTGTTGTACCGGATGTCCAGCAGCTGAAGCCGGTTGCGCTTGTTGCCCGACAGCTGCAGGGTGGCGGGGAAGGGCAGGCGCACCGACGGCTGCGTCTCGTTCTTGCACATCAGCGTCGGCAGCAGGTCCTGCCCGTTGAACTCCAGCACCAGCGGGCTGAAGTGGACGCACAGCACCTTGTTCTGAATCTCCAGGGAGCGCTCGTAGCGCTCGACGTGCAGAGCGAGCGTGCGGTTGGCGCCCATGTCGAGGTCGTAGCGACAGTAGATCGCCGAGTCGTTGTCGCGCCGGAACTGCAGCGTCCCGCCGGCCGTGTAGTCGATGCGCTGGCGGCAGAGCACCGCGTCCTCGTCGGAGGAGAAGCGCAGCCGGAAGCCGCGGTAGCTGCCGAACGGGAAGAGCAGCGCGTCGATGGCCATCGTGTAGTCCGTGGAGTAGACCTCGGTGGGCGGGTTGTTCGTCACGTGCGTGATGATCGACTGGAAGAGGAAGTCGTTGGCGAAGCGGATGCGTCCGCGGAAGTTGTGGAAGTCCCCGATCGGCGGGGTGGCGTTGCTCGGCGACCCCGTGTCGAAGTCCAGCAGCTCGACCTTGACCCGCCTGCCCTTGGGCACGCGCAGGCGCCACATGCAGTGACTGGGCCGGCGCACGCCCACCGGGTAGCCGGGGGTCTGGAGGATTCCGCGCGAGGCCTCGATCGTTTCGCCGCACCGCGCGCCGATCGCCTTGTAGTTGATCTTGAAGGAGTCGTGCACGGAGGGCGCGTCCTTGATCTTGTAGCGGATGACCACCTTGTTGGTGCCCACGTAGACCTGCTTCGTGTCGGAGCCGCAGACGCGCAGCACGTCGGTGACGTTCTCCTCGCCCCCGCCGTAGGTGTTGATCTCCTGGATCTCGAGGTGGGTGCCGTCGGAGCAGTTGTACGAGCTGGGCAGGTCGATCTTCTCGATGTCCAGCTCGATGATGCTGCCCACCTCCGACTCGACGGTGTAGACGCACTCGTACTCCTTGCTGCGGTCCTGGAACTGGAAGCCCATCGGCGACTGGATCGAGCCCTCGCCGTTGTAGTAGGAGCCGCCGCAGCGGCCGATCGAGACGTTGGCCATGAAGCCGAGGTGCGGCTCCGAGATGTCCGTGAAGTACTTGATGCGCAGCACGTTGCTGGTGGACACCTGGCTGTCCGGCTTGGTGGTGCCGCAGTACCGGCCGATGAGGGGCATCAGCTCGGTGCCGCCGTCGTTGAGCTGCACGTACTCGCGGTCGCAGGCGGCGGGCACGGGTCCGCTGCCGGTGGCCAGGTCGAAGGTGCCCACGAAGTCGATGGCGATGACGTGGTGCACTGGGGCCACGATCCGCCAGACGCACTCCGAGTGCGGGTTCGGGATGTTCGGGTACTTGGGCGACGTGATCGTCTTCACGCGATCGTAGACGGTCTCCTCGCCGAGGACGATCTCGTCGGAGCAGTCGGTCGCGATCTCCTCGTAGTGGAAGGCGGCCTTGAAGCGCGAGAAGCCGATCCGCGCGAACTTGATGTACGCCCGGTTCGAGGTCGTCTCCAGGACGTCGGCGATGTCGTTCTCGCAGTACTTGCCGTTGCCCAGGAACGGCGAGTCCTCGTCGATGCCGTTGCGCACCAGGAACGCGTTGCGGCAGCCGGTCGTGTCGTTGGGGTTCCGCAGCTGCGACTCGAGGAACTTGATGCGGATGCGCCGGCCCTGGCGCGCCCGAATCGTCCACACGCAGTTCATCTCGACGGTGCTCGCCACCGCCGCCAGGTTGGTGATGTTCACCAGGCCGGAGCGGGCGGTCAGCTCGGACCCGCACACGGTGCGCACGACCGTGGCGAAGCCGGTCTTGTTGATGCCCGAGTCGGTGACGAACTCCAGCTTCAGATTGGGCGTGCCCTCGTACCGCTGCACCGTGTTCGGCTGCTTCTTGCACAGCATGTCCAGCTTCCGCCAGTTGGCCAGGTCGCCGCTGGCCGACACGCGCACGTAGTCGGCCAAGCAGTCGGAGTACTCCTCGAGGTCGACCTTCAGGAATGAGAGGACGACGTGCGTGGCCGGGTTCTCGGGGACCATCATCCAGGTGCAGTTCAGGTTGTTCGCGTAGCCCGTCGGGTAGCCGGGCGAGTTGAAGACGATCGTGTTGCCCACCGTCAGGACGTCGCGGCCGCACACCTTCGCCACCTCCTCGGCGGTGCGGTTCGAGCGGATGGCCTCCTTGGACAGGCGGCTCCACTCGAACTGGAAGGGTCCGCGGCTGGCCGTCAGGTACAGGATGTTCGTGTTGGAGCGCACGACGTGCGTGCTCGCGTATTCCACCTCCCCGCCGATGTCCGAGTAGCCGTCGTAGAACTGCAATGGAGAACAGAGTCTCAGTATACAGGCGCCTTTGTCCCATTGGGCTCACCTTGATGTAGGGCATGTCGACGTCGACGATGTGCTTGATGGTCAGCAGGACCACATAGTCACGATCCACGGTGATCCTCCAGCTGTAGGGCTCGTGGGAGGCGAACTTCGAGGGGTACTTCGGGGATTCGATGACGCCGGCGGTACCGTTCAGCTCGTTGTGCATCGCTGCAAGGACGGAGATGATCATGGAGGCAATGATGGTCTTGGCTTATAGAGCACGACTTACCGTAACTGTAGGAGGCCATGAAGCCCTCGCCCACGTTGTCGTCGTCGCTGCTGAAGATGACCCATATGGAGGAGGTCGAGGTGATCGTGGGCGGGACCGTCGAACCGCAGACCAAGGCCAGCAGCTTGCCGCGCTCATCGTTCTCGCGCACCTCGACGTAGTCGCGATTGCAATCGTCCGACTGCTCCAGATTCATCGACTCGATGGTCAGGGTTATGGCGTTGCCGGCCGAGGCCTCGATGAACCAGTCGCAGATGATGTTGACCGGATAGGACGAGGGATACGAGGGCGAGGAGAACTTGCCACGCAGCGAGTCGTACTTTCCGCCGCAGAAGTTGTCCAGGGCGATGTAGGAGCCCTCGAACTCCGACACGATGTCCAGGGGCAGGCGCACGGTCAGCGCATGTCCGAACGACGTGATGGCCTCCGGATGGGTCTTGCAGAACTTGGAGCGCAGCGGAGCCTTGTCGTCTTCCCCGTCGAATATCTAGAGGTGGAGAATGTTTGTGGTTGCTTCTGGTATATAATAAGAGAGAGAGATGGTGCCCACCTTCACGCCTCGATCGATGCAGTCGCCCTCGGTGCGGTAGCCGAGCTGCGCTGACTGATGCAGCTGGACGTGGGTCGGCGTGAAGAGGATGTGCTTCGTCCGGTCCTTCGATATGATGTTCAGGTCGCAGGTTTCGTTGCTCGGGCTGTGGCGCACTATTTCGATACGTTCGAGGTAGCCGTAGTCGACCACGATCCGTTCTCCACAGTTCTAGAATCATTAGTTAATAGTTAATGATGACAATAAGAGGTTCGTGTTAGGATTCTGGTTACCTCTTTGAAGCTCAGCTTGAAGCCCTTGGCCTCGCTGCTGTCGTCGCTCTTGAACTTCACAGTAGCTACGTTCGAGCTCGTGGTCCACTCATTCGTGTCCGACTCCAGCAGGCCGCACTTCTTGAACAGTTCCCGGCGGGTCTTCTCGCCCCCGTTGTCTCCCTCGTCCAGTTCCTCGTAGGCCTCGACGTAGTCCATTTCGCAGTCGAAGTACTCCTCCAAGTCGAGCTCCTCCAGCGTCAGCGTGATCGTGTGGTGGTCGGACACCACGATCGTCCACTCGCAGTCCTCCGAGGGCGGATAGTTGAGCGGATAGTTCGGCGACATGATGACGCCGTTCTTGCTGTGCATCAGGCCTCCGCACTCTGGAAGCAAACCTGGTCAGTCAGCCAGTCCATCGGACCTTGTTCGGGTGATACTCACTGGACTTCACGGTGCGGTACGTGGCGTTGAAGCCCTTGCCGTTGTTGGCCGCGTCGCTGGAGAACCGCACGAACAGGCGGTGCGAGGAAGTCGTGAACTCGATGGAGTCCTGTTTGCCGCAGTGTCGCTCCTTCGGGTTGTTGCTGTGCGCCTCGCTGGAGATCTGCGTGGAAGATGAGGGGTTATGAAGGAGGTCGTATGGTTTCTGGACCCCATCGACTCACCAGCAGGGCGTCCCGCGTGCAGTTGGCCGACTCCTCGATGTCCATGTCGGAGATGGACAGCTCGATGCCCTGGCCCGGCGTGGTTCGGATCTCCCAGACGCAATCGATGTCATTGGGGTAGGTCCTCGGGTAGTTGGGCGTCTGGATGACGCCCGTGTCGCGATGGAAGATGGCCACGCACCCGGTCACCGAGTACTCGAGTCGGAAGCTGATGGCGCTGCTGTTCTGCACCACTCGCAACGTGTCGCCGCTGGAGCTGAAGGTCGTGGCCTTGGTCAGGACGTGCGTGACACTGCCGTTCGTCTTCGTGAAGTCTGTCAGGTAGATCTCGCCCTCGTCGGCGTTGTCGAAGTGCGTGAACTCCAGCGAGATGCGGTTGCCCTTCGGCGCCTTGATCGTCCACGTGCAGTTGACGGCGCCCCGGCGGTAGGTGCGGCCGAAGTTCGGGCTCTCGATGGCCCCGTGCAGGTCGCTGATGGTGCGCGAGCAGTTCGAGTAGTAGGAGATGAAGAAGCCGCGCTCCGTGTTGCTGCTGTCCGTGGTGAAGCGCACCAGGGCCGCGTTGCCGCTGGTCACGAACTGCATCGGCCCGTTGTCCGTCTCCAGCTTGCACACCCTGGCCAGGTTGTGGTCGACGCTGGTGCGGCCGTCGAAGATCTCGACGCTGTCGTAGTTGCAGTTGTACAGGTCCTCCATGTCCAGGTCCTCGATGGTGAGGTGCACCGACGAGCCCTCGTTGACCCGGATCAGCCACTCGCACTGGGCGTCATTGGGGTAGGGGCTCGGGTAGAACGGCGAGGTGATCACGCCCAGGTCGGAGTTGAGGACGCCGCCGCAGCCGTTGGAGAAGATGTGCCACTTGATCAGGAAGCCGCGCGCACTGATGAAGGAGTCGGAGTGGAAGTGCAGCCGCATCTGGTTGGTGAACGAGGGGATGACGTGCGGGATCTCCTTACCGCAGTAGAAGCCCACCAGCGAGGAGTTGGCCGAGCCTCCGTTCCTGGGGACGAACGACGTGGTCAGATGAACTCTAACAAACCTATATCCTACCTTATTTCCAGCCAATCGTTGCCGCACTTGTCGGCCGCCTCCAGGTCGAACGTGTCGATCTGGAGCTCGATCTGGGTGCCTGGAGGCGAGGTGATCGTCCACGTGCAGTCCTGGCCATTTGTGTAGTTCATCGGCCACTGCGGCGTCTGGATCTGGCCAGTCGAGGAGTAGATGTTGCCGCCGCAGCTCTTCGACAGGTCGACGAACTCGTAGCTGGCCTCGAAGCCGCTCATCGCGTCGCTCGAGTCCGACACGAACTTCAGCGTCAGCATCCGCGAGTGGCTCATGATCTCCGGCGGCGGCCTCGTGTCGCAGAATCTGTAGAATGAAAATTATGATGGGTGTACAATTACCATATCAATCAATCAATCAATCAATCGTACCTGCCCAAGGGCTTGTCGTGCTCGCTGTTGCCCAGGTTGTCGTAGATCTCGACGTAGTCGTAGGTGCAGTCGGTGGACTGCTCCAGGCTGAAGGACTTCCAGGTGAGCACGATGGCGCGCCCGGGCGGCGCCATGATCACCCAGTAGCACTCCATGTCGTGCATGTACTCGCCCTGGTCGTCCGTTGGCAGCCGGATGGTGTAGCCCGGTTTGGTGAAGACCCCGCCGCAGTCCGACTTCTCGATGGGGATGGCGCGGTACTCGAGTTTGAAGCCGCGTCCGTGACTCGTGAGGCCGGTCTGGAAGTGCAGGACGACCATGTTCGCCTTGGAAACAATGTCGACGGGTGGCGTGCTGTTGCCGCAGAACGGACCCATGATGTTCCGATCCAGGCCATCGTTGATCTGCCAAATATATTCAAACTTTTAGCGCCCAATCACCATAGTGTCCATTCAGGGAGTACCTTCAGATAGGTGAACGCGCAATCGCTGCTCTCTAAGCTGTTGTCCTTCATCTCGAAGTCGACCAGGTGCATCGAGATCACCATGTTGGGTTCGGTGAGGATCTTGTAGGAGCAGTGTCGGTCGCTGTTCTTCAGCTGCGGGTAGTTGGGCGACGAGATCACGCCGTTGATGCTCTCGTATGTGTAGGAACAATCTATGGCGGACGAGAGAGGGTTGGGTGCGGAATGTGGAGAAGATGATCTTACTTACCCGCCTTGTACTTGAGCGCGAAGGTGCCGCCCTTCGATCTGAACCTGATCTGCACGGCGTTGTAGAGCGAGGCGAAGGTCACCGGCGCCTCCCCGAGGCCTCCGCAGTGTTTGCTGTGCAGCAAGTGCTCCGCCGTGTCCGTCTTCACGTCGAGGATCTGGAGGGGGTTCCAAGGGGTCAGTCAGCAACTGGACTGATTCAAGGTCGACTCACCTCGATGCAGTCGTCTGGGCCCATCTCGAACTTGGTGAACTCCATCGAGATCGACTCCCCGGTGGCCACTTTGATGTCGTACTCACAGCTGATCGGCTCCTGTATAGAATCCGGCGACCGGATGGTTCCCTCCTTGGCCGTGTAGGTGCCGCCGCAGCCGGGCAGCCGCGGCTCGGTGGAGTAGTGGATCTGGAAGCCGGTGTCGCTGCCCTCGTTGTCCGAGTGGAAGTGGACGACGGCCTCGTTGGTGGGCAGCAGCAGCGGCGCGGGCCGGGACGAGTTGCAGAACTTCTCCAGCACGTTGCCGGAGATGGCGTCGATTATCTGTGGAGCAGCCCAAGCATTAGCCAAAGACCCAGGCCAATGGCCGCCCACGCCCAACTCACCTCCACGTAGTCGAAGTTGCAGCTGTCGTGACTCTCGATGGCCATGCTGAAGATGGTCAGCTTGAGGCGCTTCCAGTTGGCCGTGCGCAGGTACCAGCGGCAGTCGCGGTTCTTCGGGTAGTTGCCGGGCGAGCCGGGCGACGCCAGCGTGCCGTGGGAGTCGACCTCCACGAGGCCGCCGCACACGGGCCGGATGGAGGTCCAGCTGAGGTCGAAGCCCTCGCGGGCCGAGGTGTTGTCCGCCCTGAACCACAGATAGAGGTCGTTCGTGGTCGAGATGATGTTGCCGCCCCGCGGCAGACGGCTGCCGCAGAAGCGCCCGATCAGCTGGGCGGCCGCGGTGCGTCCGTCGTTGATCTGCAGCCAGTCGAAGCGGCACTCGGTGGAGTCCTCCAGGTCGAACTGGTTGAAGGTCACGTTCAGCACGCGCGCCTCGTCCGTGCGTATGACCCAGGCGCACTGCGACCGGTGGGCGTAGTTGCCCCCATCCTCGGGGTACTTCAGGTGGCCGACCTCGCCCCGCAGCGTGCCGCCGCAGCGACTGGTGGGCGTGTCGCACAGCCGACCCGAGTAGCCGGGCGAGCACTGGCACTTGAACTCGGTCCCGCCCTGGGGTCGGCAGAGGCCGTTGTTGTGGCAGGGGTTCGGCGTGCAGGGCGACGGCACCGCGTTGCAGTTGCTCCCCTGGAAGCCGCGCGGACACAGGCAGAAGTACGAGTTGCCTCTGGGCACGCAGGTGCCTCCGTTCTGGGGGACAAACACATTAATCAGGCTCCGATTATGACTTTATAATAAAAAATCACTTAATAGCAACGATTTCTTGGTCGATATTTTTCCAAGGAGTTTTCCGATCTAATATTTTAATAAAATTATATTTTTTGGATTTTTCCGATCCAATTTAGATTGATATTTTTCGATCAATTATTGATCCATATTTTTCCGAACAGTTTTATAATCAAATTTTGAATTCTCATCAAAATGTAATCGATACATTCAATTAACTAAATAACTATCTAATTAATTCTAAATAATTGCGATCGATATTACTGGTGGAAAAAATATCGATCAAAATTCGATATCCATAATTGGTTGGATCCCTGCTATGAAGTGATTTTTAATTTTATGAAATCACTGTGGATTAGAATTGGCACTCGAGCTTTTAGCAAATATTTATAGTTTCATGATTTTTTCATTTAATTTGATTTTGAAAAATAATAATTCGCCCTCTGAGGGTCGCTTACCAGGCACGGACTCGAGTTGCAGTTGACCGTGGTGTCGCGGACGCATCCGTTCACGCCGATCCCGCTGCCCACCATGCCGAAGGGACACGTGCAGACCACGGTGTTGGAGACCTCGGCGCACGTGGCCTCCGGGTGGCACATGCTGCAGCTCGCCGCCAGCGCCTTGCCGTCGGTGCTGCGCGTGCAGGTTCGGCCGTCGCCCGTCCAGCCGAGCGGACATTCGCCGCAGTGGAAGGAGCCCTGGGGGTGGGAATGGTTAGAAATTGGTTCGGAAGCAGGGGCGCGGATCGACCTACGTAGGTGTTGATGCAGGGCACGCGGGGGCTGAGGCTGCAGCCGCCGTTGTGGGTGGCGCACTCGTCGATGTCGCGGCAGCTGACGCCGCTGCCGGTCAGCCCGGGGCCGCAGGGGGCGCAGGTGAAGTAGCCGGGCAGGTTGATGCACTTGGTGGCGCACGGCGGATGCGACTCGCTGCACTCGTCCACGTCGACGCTGCACGCCGGCGTCAGGCCGTTCGTCCTCCAGCCCTGGTCGCAGATGCACTTGTAGCCGAAGTCGTCGTTGTTGGCGACGCAGGTGCCGTGGCCGCAGATCTCCCAGGCCGAGGACTGGAGGCAGTCGCCCTTGCGCTTCGTGCAGTGCATCCCGAACCAGCCCGGCGCACAGATGCAGCTGTAGCTCCCGAAGGCGTTCACGCACTGGCCGCCGTTCTGGCAGCCGAGGTCGGTGCCGGCGAAGAGCGCGCACTCGTTCACATCGTTATCGCAGGTCGGTCCCTGGGGGTTGACGTTGGACAATTGATTGAACGATAGAGCGGAAGGGATAGGGGAGGCGGTTCCAATGAAACCGTCGACGCCCACAATTGCATACCTCGAAATTCTGTGAGCACTTGCACACGAACCCATTGAACATGTTGAAGCAGGTGCCGCCGTTCTCGCAAGGATTGCTCCGGCAGTTGTCCACCTCCAGCTGGTCGATCATGCTCGACACCTTGGTCTCCACGTTCTGGAGCCGGGTCTGGTAACGTCGCAGCAGCTGGGTGGCCGTGCGTGTCCTTGCGGGGAGAACAAGTTCGGTCAGAGGACACGATCGGACTGGACAAACAGAGTTCAGTTCGTGAAATTCTTACCGGTTCTGCAGGCGCCGCAGCCGCTTGTCGATGCCTTGCGCACCGAACACGCGCAGCTTCAGCGCGGCCAAGTCCGAGGCTGCCGTGTGCCAGGCGGTCTCGTCGTCGAAACTACTCCCATCGGCGTGAGTGGAGCTGTTACGCCCCCTCTTGCTCAGCAACAGCAGATCCATGATGTCGAACTCGTCGTTGATGTTGAGGCGCGAGCTCCCGTGCAGACGGAAACTGATGTTGCGATTTAAGCCGGACTCGAAAATGAGGTTGCCATTCTTGGTTACGATTTTGGGCCTGCGTAAAGCGGAGATTAGCGAAATTCAACGGGTGACGATAGTCTTCCAGGTGTAGAAGAAATACGAAACATACGAGTTTACAAATCCATGAGCGCCTAATAGACTGCTTGATATGAACAATAGCCAAGCGATATAAAGTGACATCGGAAAGGATTTTCTTCCTTCTAGGAATATCATAATTTCCTCTATTTTTCACCTAATTTCAAGGTTTACACATTTCACTGTTCTTCTTGATTTTAGGATCCGTTGTATCACTTGAACGTTTCAATTGAAACTGAACTGGTATTGATACAAGGCGCAAGAAGTAAACTCAGGGGCGTATCGGAAAGTGATGCTATGCATTTATCAGTTCTACACCACAGACTGTGAGACGCCCATCAATCATACCATCAGCCGCTTAGCTGTACCAGAGCTTGCTTTTGTACCATTTAGAATCACTTCTATCCAATTCGAATATAATATAAACGAAAGCCTTTTATTTTATTCTCACTACTGTAGTTTATTTGAGTTTTCCACTTTCTTATAATAAGAACAATGTTTCTGCAGGCAATAAATAAACTACCTTTCGAATATATGAGCAATTACTAATACAACTGCGATTAAAATCTCTCTGTATCTCAATCTCAACATTTCAAAGAAAACAATTGTTAATGAAACAAAATATATATTGTATAGAAAAGTCTGAGTTTTAAGTACAACTAAGATATAATTTATTAACCTAGTTTAAGTGAAAAGAACCTGCCTCAGTATTATAAAGAGAGAATTACAAATTCGATTTGTATTCAGTATATGACGTAATTTAAAGAAAGTTATACTTTAAAATTCTGAAAATGCACAAGAAGTATGAATGTTAAAATTACACGGACACTGCTGGGTATAAGATTTTACTAGAATATCATGTTTATGTAACTATACACTATAGAGAAGTATTAAATCTATTAAACACAATATACATACACGATTCCTTTCAATTCATCGTACAAAATATATATCAATCAATAGTTAGTTATTGGTAAAATAATCAGGACTAACGCTTAAAATCAGTATAATTATTTCGCACAAGTTCTCACAACATTTACTCAATATAATACTATTTAGCACATACGTTTAATTGATTTAGTTTTATTTAAGTTATTTAATCTCCACCAGTCACTATGAGAAAATCTATTTAATCAATTAATGAAATATTAACCATTCAAATTGCAGCAAATTAAGTTCAATGCTCTGGCGAATTTTAGGCTGAATGATTATATATTAAGACAACAGTTGTTCTTGGTGCATATGTGCAGACATTTTTTGTTCTGATTCATAACGGTTTAGATGCATTACCAACAAAACTTAAAATTACGAAGTATAATTTCGACTCTTCAAAGTCTTCAGATATTTGCTTATTTCTTTTTGAAAGTCCTCCGTATTTGTTCACGTTTCTTGAAAAGATATTTATATTGTGGTAAGTCTGTGACGTAATTTTCGAAATCATCTGTAATAAATAAATAAATATATTAATGACGTAGTCCATAGTTTTATTAAATATTATGTTCTTACCGAATGAAATGGATCCCTTATTCGAATAATCAATTGCAAAGAAGAGTTGATCACACTTATGCTGTGATAATTTCCCGCAATGTTTCATAATTTGAGCAAAGCTAGTTCGTGAAATACTTCGACTGGATTCTGAATAAATCTATTGAGAAAGAACCAATAAATGCTGAAGAAAATAAAAACAACGTAAGAAACACACACTTACATTAACTATCGCTCGCAGATAATGAATTACTTCGCTATTACTATGTTTACAAAAGAAGGAACACAGTAACAAGCTCTTCAAACTAACTGCACCAATTCGACGCTGAAAGATAAAAACCCATAAATCACTTCATAAACTCTTGCTCATGCTATGAGAATCTTACGTGATCCAAAAGGGAGAACAACATATGCAAATGCGTGTTTTTGAGATCAACTTGTACAAGCTCTGAGAATGTAATAATATCAAGTTTGTCTGTGTTAGACATGGTGAGGAAATCTGCAGCCAATTCCGCATCACGATTCGAATCAAGGAAACTTTAATTAAATATAACTTATTAAATATCAAATTGTAGGCAAAAATATATCGTAATTACCCTAAATAGTGGAGATTACGCTCAATTTCGACAATATCTCCGGGAAATGGAACTTTCAATTCCTTCGCACGACTCATCATGATTACATCCTCGAATGAAAACTCCGAAGTGGGAACGTTAAGTGCTCTAAAAATACAATTTTAATTATTTTCACAGTACAATAAAATCAGGCTTTAATTTGCGTACTTGGCCATGACTTCGCGCACATTTCTTGCGTACAAATTAGCATCGGATTTTTCTTCCTCCGAAGGATTGTACACTGGCAGATATTCAATCTCACATTTGCTATAAAATTGTGTCATTGTCAACCACAAGAGGTGTAAACTAGAAACAGAGAATTATTATTATTTCCGCTGAACTTTCCAAAATAAATAGATTCTTACACTCCGGGTCCATCCCATGTCCATGTGTACGTGTCATATTTATTAGGGTACTTTAGGAGGACTGGTTGCACAGGGACTCCTGGGTAAAAAGCTCCTGGTTTAAATTTAATCAATGCAGAACGGTTGGTGCAAGTTCCCTCCGCAAATATGACTACTTGTGGCCATTCCTCCACAGAGCGTGCACGTTGTACAATCTCACGAATGGTGTTCTGTCTTGAATTTGGATCCTCTCGCTGAACATAAATTGGTTGTGCGAAATTAATGATCTCTGAAAATAGTCGAATAAGTTAATTTTTTAAAAACGATCATAGAAATAAAATTACTTACTTCCCAACAATGGAATTTCTGAAGTTTCCTGTTTAGCCACAATCGATGGGGGTCCTGAGGCCACTACAATAATTGAGTCCACGTATGAAGAATGCGGGGCTACTACAAGAATTGGTGCTTCTTTCGGAGAGGCACGATGACCCTTTGTTGTGATTTGATGAAAGGAACCAGATGCAAAAAGCATTCGCATAGCCCCAGCAGCAAATTTTTGAACTTGTCTGAAAAAGCAGAATTACAATTAAGTATGTGTTTGGCGAAACAATATGCAAAAGCACTAACTTTCTCCAGCCAGACAGAGGTTTCTCACGCAAATCGTCCAGTGTCATGCCGTACAAACCTATGCAAGCGAACATCCAGGCGGAAAGCAAAGACAGGACGCAGCCGACCACGCGCAGGGGAAGCAACAGAACTGTCAGCACGTAAATCTGGAAAAGTACACAAGTTGCAAGAGTTAATTAAAATGTACTTCCGCAGAACTATGAAATATATATAGATAATAAGAGTATTTTTTGGAAAAGAGTTTAGATAAGACTTTTCAGATGAATTTCTATTGATAAGATAATATATATAGAAACGCTAAATTTAAAAGTAATTTATGTTGAAAGTGGTGTACAAAATCTACATACTCCTTTTTTATTTCGAGAAACAATTGCACTTTTATTGAAACGAAGGTGAATCTTGTGTATAACAATTGTTTAGTATGGAAACCATGATCAATTCAAAGTTGCCTTGGACTTTTGTAAATAATTATTCAAATGTATTTCCTATAACAACAAATGAATACCAAATTTCATCATATAAACAAATCAACACGACGACTCCTAAACGAGACAGACAATGACTTTCAGTGTTTAATTGAGCTTTGTATATTAAGTAAATATAATCGAGTATAAAATATAGGTTATGGCTTGGGAATTAACTTCAGAATAATTTATAATTAAAATAAGGTAAATAAATAAAAGATATTGCGTAAAAAATAGCGTATGGCTTGAGAATGAAATAATTTCATACACTAATCAAAAATACTTTGAATTGTTGCCATACCGCCGGAGTTGAAATAAATGTAGGCGTTGAGACAAAAAAACACATTTTCTATATTTGTAAATGTTTATATCGATAGATGGAAATAGATCAAAAGAAGCCCATGAAGAGAGCAGATTGATTCTCGTACTCAAAGTTAACACATAAAGTACAATGAGAAAATTAATGAGGCAACGAATGATACATGAAACAATCATGAAAAACGCCGGCTGAAAGAGTACAATAATAACCAGACCTGACGACGACGTCACCAATTGAATAAACAACACAAGCATCGCCTCGATACTAGAGGCTACGCTATGGCCGCTATTTAAAAAACATACACACCACAGCGGGTATTTATAGGAAGCTACAGATCTGGTGATTAGACTCGAAAGAGAAGCATTTAATAAATAAATGCAAAACATGAGCCGAATAAATTAATGTGTGTCACAGTCATGGGCCATGGCCTCAGAGCATCTGGCATTGAAAGAGACAACGACTGCAGACACACAAAAAACACCAGAGGAGACTGTGTGTGAATCATGCACCCGAGATGATAAATCCCATGCAAATAGGTTTCAGAACAAAACTCGAAAGATTTAAGTAAACAAGTGAAATACGCATTTTATAAATTAGTGGTGTGTATTCGAAAATGTAAAGAGTTCAATGCAATGACCATTACTTTTAATGGAATCTTGAACGGTCATGGGTGCTTGTAATGACCACAAGAGCAAGGACATCTGCTGTTGCCAAAGGAATGTGGCAGCAACACGTGCCCGCGCTCTAGAAATCAATCCCCGCAGAAATAGAATTGCCAAGAGAGAATATAACTCGCAAGCAACCAATAGACATTAGACAATTGGACAGAGTCCCTGGTTCCGGTGGACATTCCCGCTGTACTCACCCTGGCCAGGTCGATGCGGTTGTAGATGTGTAGTTTGTGCACGAACGGATTGATGTAATTGTAGCCAGTCGAAGCCCACACATCCTCCTCAGAATCCCGTTTGCCAATCGAGCCTCCATTCGATATCACATCTTCGCCATCGTTCGGCGGTGCGTCTGCCGTCGACCGACGTCGTTTTATCGTGGACGTTGTCATCATTCACAAACTCGCGAAATTCCGATTTGCAAATTGTTTCGTTAGATTCTTGCTGTTTCAACACTGATGTTGGGTCACCACTGCTCGAATATTTTTCCCGCAATTTGTACTTGAGATGCTTTTTCTTCACCTTCCATAAACAACGACGTCCACAAATTTTATTTCTCTTGCTTTCCAATTTCCATTTGAGTCCGTCCAAACGTGAATGTGTGGCTCTCACCGTACGTCACGTTAAAGAACGATAAAAAATAAGTAACAGTCAGTCGTAGAAGAAGAACTGCCAACGGCGCAAGGCGATGGTTTCTTTTTTCGTTCTTTCTTTCTTTCTTTTATGCTTCTGGCACTCCGGCTCACTTCTGCCAACTACAGAGTTTTTCTCAGCTCCACGATGGTCAACAGCTGATCATCGACTGACGATTGTCTTCACAACGTGGACCCACCGCCAGTCGCGGTTCTCTTGTCTTTTCGTCTCTCGGTGTGCGCTCTCTTGCTCTTCCGGTGGCCACGGTAGTGCTTCTCTGCTCTCTTCTTGGTGGCGTTTGCTCTCCGCAGTACAATTTATTGAAAATGCGTCTGTCTGCAAACCACAACAAAACACAAAAATTAGAAAATATTATATATTGAAAATAAGAATCAGGTTCAACTAAGTTTTTAGGAGAAACCTATCACGAAGCCTACTTATGGTGTAGGGCCAGATAGGACGCCACAGTATATCCATTGAGCTCTTTAATTGCCGGTGTTTAGACTGAAAAATTTTTGTAGTACAAGGCCTAACACCCACCTCCCTCTGACCACTCCACCCAACCCACTAAACGAGAGGCGCCTCAGCTCTTTGGACATTGCCCGGACGCAATCTGGTGACAGAGTCAGCCGGGACCCGATAACCCTTGATGACGGCATGTCGCCACAAGCTTTCCAGAGGACAGTCAGTCTCTCTGTACGAGTACAATTTGGCAAGCCAGCCGTTGACGCCGGCGACCGATATCGTTGTTGGGGCTGATTTCGGAGGCAGAGGGCGATTGCCAATAAGTTTATTTATAGAACAACGCTTCTGCGAATCAACATATCGTTGGTCGAATTCTCTCAAATTCGAGAATCATCACATCCATTCAACCGATGCTTGACTTTGCCTTTTGATAAGCGGTGAAATGAAAAGCCGGAGAGCAGAAAGTAAATTGAGCGGAAAATCGAAGTGAAAGCAATGTGTACCTGGAGAGTGTGCGAGATGATCTGATCACGTTATCCAACATTCGTAATTAAAGGTCGCTCTCGAGCAGCTTCGGTCGCCAATGAGTGTCTGTGTTTGTTCTGTGTGAGTTGTTTCGAGAATACGGAAAAATCAGGCGATTTCATTTATCAGCAAGCTCTGCGGGAGATAGCTGGTGAGCGGGGGCAGGCGATGACGATGACGACGACGACGACGATTGTTTTTGTTGTGTCGTGTTGTTGTCACTGATAGCAAATAACATTTGCGGGACAAATGTGTATGCGATGTTGAAAATAACGGCGATTCCCAGAACAATTTCAACACTTAGCAAAGAATCGTATAACTGCGTAAATAAATGCCTTTATTGTTGAATGAATGGAACTCGCAATGGCTGAGATAATTTCGTCAGAACCTCAGGGAAATCCCTGCACTTTGAACAATTGCCACCCGGTTTCTCAGGAATAAACTGTTCACTTACCTAAACGAGGGTCCTTTCAATTTAGAATTTGCCACAATGTTCTTTATTTTTTGTTTTTTTATTAAAATGTCGTAAATTGTTTTCGGAACGACAAAATAAACTGAAAATTCACAGCAATCTGGGACACTGCGTCCGATTTCTACTGAAGTAACAAAAAAAGCGAAAAGCGATCGAGTTTTCCACAAATATTTTCTTCGTAAAGCGCTAATTAGCAATGAAAAAAAAACGCCGCAAAAACAACAACAAAATGAATGTTTTTTTGCCGTTGCTTTTGACGTTTATTCTTATTCGCTATATCAGCCATATGTGTGTGTGGGAAAGAGAGAGAGAGAGAGAGAGAGAATCTAGTACAATTTCTTAAGTAAAATAATGAAGTCGTCGATGTCGATAACGTTCTAATCTAGAGCCGATAATATTCAAGACACGAACCAAAGTGGTGAGTGACAGCCTGACGGCAGTGACGTCAATCGCACTTGGCACCTTTCGAGGTGGTGGTGAACTTCTACTGTCCCTCTCACACCGTCAGGGATGCCAATCCGAAACTTTTGAGCGTAGTGTAAAAGTGGGAAAAGTTAAATGTAGTGAAGTGATAGAATTTGTTAAACTTTAGGTTCAAGTACCAATAACCAGCAACAAAAGCATTTTAGGTGTGTAAAAATATATATACAATATACAAAATATACATTTTACATCTGCCTAAATTTCCCTAAATTTGAAAATTGAATTTTGGTTGAATTGGATTGATTAGAGTGAAACACTTCGATCGAAGTGAATTCGGCAGCCCTGCTCCCCGTGTTGGATACGTTGCGTTCATGCGCTGGTGGAGCTGAGAGAGAAACAGAAAACAGCTTTGTCGTCTGTCAGCTGTTGGAGCGAAAAGAGGAACAACGAAGCTCGCGTTTGTGTTGGAAAATTTGTATTTTGTAAGAAATTCAAGTGTTCAATCGGTTGGAAAACTGCATCGGAAGTGAATAACAAGAAGTTCCGTCTAGCAGGGGAGTGGAGAAGCTACGTCCAAACTGGATTTCGGTATCGAAGAGCGAAGAAGTACTGCAGGATAACAGTCAGTAGTAGAAATAAACGTTATAGAAGTGGTTGCTTGCAGCTGTCAAGTGGTGTGGAGAAGAGGTACGACGTAGTCGCGGAGGAGCAGCAGCTGTGTTGGCCCATCGAGGACGGTGTCGTCTGAGCAATAGGAAAGCCATTTGGGTCTTGTGATCATCCGCGAAGAAGCAGCGAGCCCTGCATCGAACGCCCTTGGAAATCGGGCCCCGTCCCCCGCCGCCCGCTCGACGCACGTATGTGAGATTTTCCGTTTTGCACTCACTACATTATGTATTCGATAATTGCATTCATTCCTTCCCTTTTCGCTTTAGTTTGGCATGTCTCTTCCGCCCCGTCTCCCTCGCTCTTCGCCCGCCCACTCCCTTGTCTCGTTGCACTTCTGCAACATATTTATTGATTTACTGAGTGCATTTCTTCCTCAAACGACAGCATTTAGCAACGTAGCCTCGTGCAGTGGCTCGATAAGACCTTTGGAGCTACTTTCCATTTTGGCCCCCTCGAAGCTCGCGCTTCGTCGCAATACCTTCGTCTTATCAAGGCCAAATTACGCAGTTACAAACACAAATTCGACGTTTCGGAACGTTTTCCAATTTTCATTTATCTATCGCTGCCCGATTGTTTTCAAATTTCCCCAAATTCATGAAACTGGAAGGGAAAAAAACAAAGAAGATTTTTTTTTATTTTTTTATTTTTGTTTTCGTTTCTCTTGTGCTTTAGCTTTTGTGTGTGGTTCCACCAATACACTGACACGAACATCATCGTTCAGCTTCTTTTTTGATATTCTTCGCCTTTGGTGAGTTTCTCTGTTGTGTTTGTTTTCTCTTTCTCAAATTCATAGCCAGTGGCGGAACAGCGATGCCATATCGTTGGTTGATGGAATCCGTACAAGTTCTATTGGTATTTTTGTCTATATATCACGTCCATGCTGGGGAAATGGGGAGCTCCTCTGATAAACGGAATCTTCTCCCCACATTTCCCGTTTCTAGAAATTTGGAGAGCCGCACCTGTGCTGAGAGTGGTGCGTCTGTCTCTGCTCGCAGTGCTTGCCGTCTGTCTGTCTGTCTGTTTGGTGTGCAACGAGAATAGCTCGATGAAAGCACAAATGCGCAGCTCAGCTTTTAACACGCTTTGTTGTTGTTGTCTGTATGGGTTCTGCTCTTGTTGTTGTTGCTGTCTTTTCTATTATGCTTGCCTCTGTCCTTGGATTATTATTTCTTTCAGTGTGCTTTCAGTGTTTGTCGTTTCTTCACTCGATATTCGTTCGTTCATTCGGTCGCAAGCAAAGCTCTCTTCAGTCAGTTCAATCAGTCCGTCGCTCGCTCGTTCAGTTTCTCAATCAAAGTTTGGAGTTTTTGGGTTGTGCAAAACAATATCTTGAAAAACAACTAATTTTAAAGTTGAATTTTGAAAGAACGACTCCAGCACAAGACGTGGAGGAGGAGCAAATTTCCATCCGCAGTTTGTTGTTGTTGTTTTGTAAGTTTTCTCTCTATCTGTCGCGGTTTCTCTGACTTCCATGAATGCAACTCATGGGATGAATAAATAAATAAATGTTTCGCAATTTAATCATGGAATCAGAGTCTGGGTGTCATTGTCATCGTTAAGTTTTTATTAATAAACAAGACTTCGCGATGTCTTCCGCCTACCACCCACACCCCCCGCCCACTGCCCACTGCCGTCGATGAGTCGCTTAATTATTGGCAACACAAGGAAAAGAAGCGATAAATAAAAACGATGTTGACTTCTCGTGTTGGTGGTGGAGCTGTTGTTGTTGTTCTTATTGGTGCTGACAATAACAACACGAAGCACTTCGTCTTGAAGCCAGCGGGCGGCAGGGGGAGGTCAAGATTGGCTGCGAAACAAAGGCAATTGACTGACGACGGACGGCGTGACGACTCTAGACGTCGTCGTCGTTCAGCAGCTGGAGGAGCAACAAGAAGAAGACACGAACAGCTGAGCGCTGGACAAGTGGGGTTGCCACCTGAACGAAAAGCTCTGCGATTGATCAACTCTCTCAACTCAGAACAAACGCTCTCATTCCTTATCGCATGAAATAATTCCACTACTAATTGATTGTATGAGATGGTGGCAACTCTGTAGGCGCTGTTAAAGATAAACACAGCAACAGTAGGGGCAGTCAGAACAACAACAACAACAACGACCTCCATGCACTGAGGATTAAATGTATCTGTTGGATCTGCAAATACTCTGTTTCTATGAACCACACAACAACGAACTCCAAATCAACAACAAACAGGAGTAATAAATAATGAAAATATAATTCGTAAGTTTCGCAAATTTGCAGCCAGACAAAGAATAGCCCAAAGTGAAGTCGTGAGAGAGGGGGGGAGGTGGGGGACACGACCGAGGAACAGAAGTTCAACGACACCTGAGTCCAGTCACTCCTTCAAACTCCCACATCGGTGAATGACATCGGTCTGG
Organism: Coelopa frigida; assembly: GCA_017309665.1. Lineage (NCBI taxonomy): Eukaryota > Metazoa > Arthropoda > Insecta > Diptera > Coelopidae > Coelopa > Coelopa frigida. The sequence goes on along the minus strand of CM029564.1, from coordinate 7,308,817 downwards.
CTTGGCGGACACATGCATTAGGCGGCTCCTTTGTCTGAAAGGATTTCGCTTCTCACCCCAACAACTGCTTCAACTCCTTGTGGCATATAACCTTCGAATATATCTACTGTGACGTTCTGCTACATAGAAAGTGATTTTGCAGTAACTGATTTATTTTAGGAGACCTGGACGCTGAATTTAACTGGTGGTGGACGACGATTGTTTGTTTACAAGGCAGTGAATAATTTGGAATTCAACGCTCTGTTTCTATTGATAAGGAGCTCGAATGTGAGCCAACTCATGATAAACTGAGCTCTCCCCCACTTGGCTCTTTCTTCTCTGTGTCATGGTGCTCGCAGTAGTTGATTGTTGTTGTGATTAATGCAGTGGCGGTGAAAAAAAAAAAATCCGTCTATCGTTTCCTTTGTCTATGCAAAGGAGCTTTTCCATGCACGAATAGTAGTATTGTGCATCGCATTTGTAAATACATAAACTAAAAAAGAAAAACTGCAATTTTTTCAGTCTTGCCACTGGCTCTAAAAGTGGAACACCGAGGTTGTGCATGTATTTGTGTTGTTATGTTTTGTTGTACATGTTGACCTAATTTTTCCATAAGGTTTCCGAGCTGCATCAGAGTCTAGGCTCATGTCCCCAATGCTGAATTATACATTATTTTCTCTACGAAGTGTACCGAAAATTTCCCTCCAAAATTATTGGAAGGTTTTTAAAACACAAATTTGTTTTTTTTTTTAAGTTAAAAGTGATATTAGAAAAAATATTTTGACAACACAAATTTGACGCTTCTTCTTCTCGATCTCGTATTTCTAGATAGAAACAACAACACACTATCGGCAATCACGACAACTGTGAAGTTGGAAGTTCTCCGTCTGTCGGTCTGTCCAGATAGAGCGGACCTTGGTCTCCACGAAAGAGCAACGAAGAAGGGAGGAGTCGAAGAAGAGCACGAGATCCCAACATGTCCTCTCCGAGCGCTGGTAAACGTCGCATGGACAACGACGTCATCAAACTGATCGAGTCCAAGCACGAGGTGACCATCCTGGGCGGCCTCAATGAGTTCCACGTGAAGTTCTTCGGCCCGCAAGGGACCCCGTACGAGGGGGGCGTCTGGAAGGTGCGCGTCTATCTGCCCGACAACTATCCATTCAAGTCGCCCAGCATAGGGTTCGTGAATAAGATCTACCATCCAAACATCGACGAGTCATCGGGTACGGTCTGTCTCGATGTCATCAATCAGGCCTGGACGGCGCTCTACGATCTCTCGAACATCTTCGAGTCGTTCCTGCCGCAACTGCTGACATATCCGAATCCGGTGGATCCGCTGAATCGCGACGCGGCCGCGCTCTACTTGCACGAGCCGGGCGAGTACCATCGCAAGGTGGCCGACTACGTGCAGCGCTACGCGACCGAGGAGGCTCTGCGGGCGGCGCAGCAGGATCGCGAGAGTTCAGACAGCGAATCGAGCATGTCCGACTACAGCGAGGACGAAGCTAGGGATATGGAGTTATAATATCGGTTTATGGTTAAGTTAATTATATAAATAAACTCATTAACAAACACTCATACAAAATACCACACCACACATACTTATACATACATAAATACATACATATAATCATTCTAAAGAGAAAGCAATTTCAGAAAATAATGAGAACACTATGTTTGTAGCTGATCGAACGAAGGTGGCACAGGCGAACGAACCAATCGAAAATCTGTTGTAAAATGTGAAAAGTTTCGAAATGTTCTGAAATCAACGTGGACGTGGAAACGAAATCTCCAAAAGCATTGTAGTTTTCAATTTCTGAAATGTTGCAAAAGACCTTTGAACTCACAATATGCAATAAAACTAAGAAACAAATTAAATTATGTATGTTTAAGGATCGAACTGAAATCAACCACTGAGCTTTGCATTTGTTTCGAGTTTCGAGGAAAAATCAATCGTTAAAACAGCAATAATTTGACTTCCAATCCATTTGTAATCGATGTCTTAGATTTTGCCAATTGTTGTTTAAAGCGCTAAAAATAAATAGAAACAGAAAATGAAATAGTTGAAGCATTTGCAACAGATTTTCCAAAATTGAAAGCAAGCAACCAAACCACAAACAAAGTCTAAATTGAACAATATTTATACCATGAAACAACACTGAAATGAACACAAGCAACAAAACATTATTTTATATTAAAAATTATATTGAATAATTAATATTTTTGAAATTTAAAATTTTAAGACATAAGTAAGCAAAAATATAAAACCACAAAAAGAAAACATATATGAATCAACTGAATTTAGGATACAAAAGAGTTAAATAAACAAAAATTTAAATTTATAAAATCGTGAACAAACAAACTTTGAAGAAAAAACAAACACAAATTGAGAATTTTAAATGCCGCCAATTTAAAATAAATAAAAATAATGTTCTTATCATTATAAGAGGAATTTCAATTAATTTGAGAAACGATTCGTTGTTTTTCCTTCGGTTTTCTTTGGAGCATCATTTATTCGCGTAAAACTTTTGACTAGAGAACTTGTCTTTATATTGTTTTTAATACTTGTTAGCCATGTAAAGAAACAAAAAAACAAGTTTCATTTTAAGCCTAATAAAAACATTTAATGTTAGATTTTTATTATTACATAAATATTACGTTACAATTATGTTATGAATTTAAGTGCAGCAACTTTAATGAAGCGTTTTAATGAATATATTATATATAAACAAACAAAAACAAACAACTAAAAACAAAAGCAAAATTATGTATTTAGCGTTAACTAACAATTTTAGCAATTTAATTAAAAAAACAAAAAGAAATTTGTGAAATATATCTTAAAGAGCGAAAAACTAATAAAAACCCTTAAAAGTATTCTGATGAGCATTTATTTCACTTTGAAGAAAGTGCAGAAGAATAAACGACGATACGCCTACCGCAACCCATTCGTTTGCCTCCTCCACACAGATTTCATCGACCCGCAATTTGTCAACAAAGTTTTATCAATATCTTTGCATTTCATCAACCTGCCGTTCCGCACCTACCATAACTCCCAACTAATAAGGAGTTGTCAGCATGAGTCGAGTGGCTCAAGAATTCCATGGAAACTTTTCCCTCGCATTCCTTAGGAATCGAAACTTCTTACTTAGTTCCGTTTCAGTTTGAGTGGAGTTTTCAGTGCAGCTGATGAACATCATTTTAAAAATTGTACATAAATTCCCTATATTCTACAGTTATCCAGCAAGATGGGTGAGAATTAAGATACGTCCTTCTGTCTGGCTGCTTCTGCTGATGACGGCAGCACACGCAGTTCTGTGATTATGTACCAGTTATAGGCATATTTATTGCATCGATTGATTTATTTCTACATCAATTGTACGACAATCAATTCGTTCGAAAAACATTGTGATATAGTTTTGAAGGACGAAATAGAAACCAATCGCGCAAAACCCATTACCTTGACGATGTTTATGTTATATCTATTACTAGGCGACGTCAATATACATATAATATCAATATCAAAACTCGATCCATCGATTGATATCCATGTATTTCTTGTTTCTCCATTTGAACCTTGTCATTTCACACGGTGATCATCATGAGACGTTGGCGAATAAAAAAGACTGCTGCAAGATTAATGCAATTATATATACGTATTAGTTTTATCTTCGTACTTTATGACCCAGATCATGAATTTCCATATTTGAAATATACTAATATGAAAACTCCATTTCCCTATATGCGGAGGTGGGCGTGTAATTATTTAATAATGAATTACGTGAATGTTTACTAATAAGTTGAGTTTTACAGTGTTGAACCAACTTATTGATCCATTTTAATATCAAAAGCAGCAAAAAAAGTATACATGGGGTAATCTAATACACTGCGATTACAGTCAATAATTCGCAATTTGTTTTTTATGCACTTGTTACACACATTCTAACATACATGGCTACCCATTGTATGATAGCTCAAAAAATCACGAAGTAAACTTTTAAAGGCTCTGGATGCCCCGAGTTTCTTTAAATTTTTTTTTGTTAAAATTTTATTTTATATTTCAATGTGTACTCGGCGCTGGATGTCCGGTTATGGGAGATTGCACTGTGGTTAAAGTTATTAAATTATTGCATTTGTTTAAAATTTTTTAAAGTGTGTCTCGTGTCAGTCAGGAATATGCTGTAAAAATTTCATAAATCGAAACATTTGAAATTTTATTAAAAAATTTGAAATTTTATTGAAAATTTTGAATTTTATTGAAAATTTGGAATTATATTGAAAATTTGGAATTTTATTGACAATTTGGAATTTTATTGAAAATTTGGAATTTTATTGAAAATTTGGAATTTTATTGAAAATTTGGAATTTTATTGAAAATTTGGAATTTTATTGAAAATTTGGAATTTTATTGACAATTTGGAATTTTATTGACAATTTGGAATTTTATTGAAAATTAGATGAAACATAACATAAAAATTAAACAAAACCAGTATCAAAAACACCCCACTTTACCTTATATAAATATAAGACTTGATATTGTTATACCGTATAAACCATGATTAGGAATACATTTGGAATTTTATTGAAAATTTAGAATTTTATTGAAAATTTGGAATTTTATTGACAATTTGGAATTTTATTGAAAATTTGGAATTTTATTGACAATTTGGAATTTTATTGTAAATTTGGAATTTTATTGAAAATTTGAAATTTTATTGTAAATTTGGAATTTTATTGAAAATTCGGAATTTTATTGACAATTTGGAATTTTATTGAAAATTTGGAATTTTATTGAAAATTTGGAATTTTATTGAAAATTTGGAATTTTATTGAAAATTTGGAATTTTATTGAAAATTTGGAATTTTATTGAAAATTTGGAATTTTATTGAAAATTTTGAATTTCATTGAAAATTTGGAATTTTATTGAAAATTTGGAATTTTGTTGAAAATTTGGAATTTTATTGAAAATTAGATGAAACATAACATAACAATTAAACAAAACCCGTATCAAAAACACCCCACTTTACCTTATATAAATATAAGACTTGATATTGTTATACCGTATAAACCATGATTAGGAATACACTTACCATTTATGAAGCTCGATCACTTTTTATTATCCGAAAGGACGAAAACATTTCAAAATTTCAAATCTAAAAATATTTGTCCATTCCGATATTTATAGATATTTTATGATAAACTTACCTTCTTCCATCCCGAAGATTATTCCTTTTAAGGATACCATGTATATTTCAATAGGTAAAACAGCGAAACAATAACGAAACAACGTCCTGGCCTCAGCCTGTGCCGACTGAATCGAAGGCTGTTTTGCGTGCACCATGAGGGCGTAAGTTTTTAGGATATTAAAAGCACACCTCGAGCACCACGGGTCGCTGCACCTTCCGGTCGTGTTCATGAACATGTTTATATATCGAATAAAAACATTAATGTTCGAACGTTTTGCTATAGAGACGAGCAAAATCAACAAATTAAGTGAATTATTTCGCGTTCACCCCGTCCCGCAATTCGGAACCCGGGCGCCCTCCCCAAGGCCAACCCATGTAGGATTCGCTCTAGCTCGAGGCGCTAAGTCGGGTCTCCGCCGGTCTTATGCAGACATCTTCATAGGTTGCCTTATGAAATCATTTCTCGCTCATCGTAAATCGTCAGACAGCCCCGCCTGGGGTCGGGGCAGACACCGGAATGCAGTACATTTAAATACGTCCGGACATGAACCTGAGTACTGTCCGCGTGACAGACAGTTCGTCCCCCCTCCACCCACCACATCCACGAGCTGAGCCTGCAGTCGGCAGGATTTTGCATGACTCGAGCTCGTTTCTGTTGTTGGTTGATGCCTCCCATTCGTTTTTCCTTCATGTTGTTCTTCGACGATTTGATTTTCATTCTTTATGTTGGTTTGTTTTTTTTATTTTTTGTGTTTAGTAGCAACAAAAACGACTCCGGGTGTTAATAGTAACAACAACAACAATGGTGGAAAGCCTCGAGGGGTGGGCGGCGCCCAGCAGCAAGTCCAACAAGAACAACAACAACTGGAAGCAGCTCCACCAACAACGTCGACACCAACGACAACCGCCGCGAAGTCCACGCTGCATGCGAACAAAACAATTCTGAAAACAGTTTCCGCCTTCCTGGCGAGTGGCAAGCGTAACTCGAGCGTCGCTCAGTCGAGGATCTCGGAGGCGTCACTGAAGACGAAGCGCCGCCTGAGGCAGCAGAAAATGGACGAGCTGAGTGGCAAATTGAATCCGAAGCTGTTGGAGAGTCTGCGGAAGAAAACTAGGTTCACCAAGTGAGTACATCGAGATAAAAATCACTCATACGCCACGTTGTTCACACATCCACATGTGTTTTCAACGATTATCTTTATTTTTTAAACGATTGCGTCTCTTCCCGTAGAGATGAAATCGACGCCCTCTGCCGCATCTACCGCAAGCTGGTCTCCAATTGCCAATATGCCGCGAAAACTTTGGCCGCGAGCACTTCGAGCGTTATCATTGCGAAGCCACACGCCGCCGTCGAGGTAAGAGACATAGAAAATTTACTAGATAATGTTGAGTACATTGAGACCTTCATATACGAATATAGGGCATCGATCGCATTGTCTTCAGAGAGCTGCTGCACAGCACTTTCGACATTGTCACCGAGGAGATCCTGATGGAGCGCATCTTCTGCAGCTGGGACAAGGCGCACGAGGGTCTGCCGCTGCGTCTCGAGGGCTGGCTCGTCGGGCTGTCGGTCTTTCTGCGCGGCACGCCCACCGAACGGGCGGCCTTCTGCTTCCGCGTCTACGACCTGAACGCCGACGGCTTCATCACCAAGGACGAGATGTTCACCTTGTTGCGCAACTGCCTCATCAAGCAGCCGCAGGACGAGGATCCCGACGAAGGCGTCAAGGACTTGGTGGAGATCGTTTTGAAGAAGTTCGACCTGGACAAGGACGGGAAGGTAGGTGTTCCCCACAAGTCATCACCGGGTGGCTCGATCAGTGTCAAATGGGTCCATTCACAGGTCTCGCTGGAGGACTTCATGGCCACGGTCAGTGCCCAGCCGCTGTTGATCGAAGCCTTCGGCCAATGCCTGCCCAGCGACAGTGCAGTGGTGTCATTTTTCTCCACACTCCAGGTTTAAGTTCTATTATTTGATCGAATCAATAAAGTTTCTATTCACGAGGCATTCGTATTGATTTCATTCATTCTCCATCATTATCTAGTCTTCCCAAGCTATAATAATAAATTATTCCAGTTATTAAAATATGATTAACAACTCAATGTCATGAACGAATCAATGTGCATATATTACTATGCATTTAGTATACAGACTCACAGATTTTCAGCACTGCAGTATTCTACTATCTATCTCAAATATTCTTCTAGAAACATTTTAGAGCACCTCATTCATAATATAATCATTATTGGCATACGCTTCAGTGTAAGCGATTAGAATAAATTCATAAAAGTAGTCTTAGCGAAAATTACAAATGCGAAATTCTCGTGTCAGATGCTGCTATTGAATAATGATCAGTCAACCGTGGAATTTTTTACTATTTCCTATAGTTTTGATTACAATTAAAATCGCACTGAAATTTTACGCTTCCGCCGAATGAGTGCATCCTAAATATAGATTCAGTTGGTGTTACTGGGAGTTGGTGGTGTTCGTGCCGACGCCGAGTGCAATGAGGAATCTGGTTAAAATTTTTTGGAACTTGAACCTTTGATTGGCGGAGCGAAATGCGTCGTCATCATCATTATCATGAAGCCCACTCTTTGATTGTTGGATGGCCGTCCGAAGTCCAGGTAGCGCCGCCTGATAAGGGCTCCAACATTAGTCAGACAACGTTGGTTCCCTTCGCTCCCATCTGCCCAGAGCCCCATTGGCTCTGGTTGGGTTGCAGGGGTGCGCGACACACGGATCACGGACACAGTCGCCATGTGCTTGCTTGTGCTTAGAATTAGCCAGTTGTATGTGTGTGTGTATAGTGCAGGCAGCCGGCCAGATGGGATCGAGCATAGCCGAGACGGTTCATCTGGCTGCCCACTCGATCGCTCGGCTGCTCCGCTACTCGGTTGCTCTCCTTGCTCGCGGCCACACATTCGCGCTCGTCTGCTGTATCGGGAACGTGATTGAATTTGGCTCCGGAGATTGTGTGCTCCCTCGACGATATCACTCAAATAGTTCACGTCGTCCAATTCGTATCTGTTGCTCGGTAAACATATGCTTTATCGCGTGTAGAACGACGTTCTTGCCGTATTTCCGAGCGATATCAGTTGCGCGATTACGAAAACAAGAAAAAAAACTAGCGCAAACAAGAGATTTCAACAACAAAAAAAAATAAATTTCGAGTATCGACATCAATAATATTTGTTTCAAATCCTCGTTGCACTCAGTTGAGTTTCTGACTTCTCACGGAACAGCGAAGATTTCTTCCTGCAGACCTCGCGTTGAAATTTCTTTTGGGCTCCGAAATCGTTCGAGACAAGTGCACAAATATGGCGGAAACCGGGCAGAAAAAGTAAGTTAATATAATATATTGTAAATTACTTATATTGGTTGGAGGAAATTTCAAAAATCCATGCAGGCACCACTTGTTAAGACATGGGGAAAACCGTCAGCTGGCCTCTCGAAATAGATTCACTCATAAGTTATATGGAATTCTTAATGCACTTTTGAATTATGTTCCGTTAACAAGCTGTCTGTCTTTCTCGACAATCAGCTCGTCTGTCTGTCCGTCCGTCCCTCACCCCTTCGTAGTCGGCACAAGTTCGTAATTGCGAGAAGCCCCGCCTCGTTTCGGATGTCCAGAGACAAATGGAACTCAAATTGCTCTGTTGATTCTGATATCTCTCGGATATCAACACGATTATATAAAGGGTTATACTATATATCCAGCTAGCTACATATATACGTACATATATATATATAGTACGTGTTCCGCCTCAATTGTTTTATTTCTTTTTCAATTATTAAATTTCATAAGAGTGCACCCGGCTTAACGGTTTAATTCAACTCAGAGTCCAAATTTTTCACAAGTCACCTAATCGGATGATAATTTCCCCAGCTAGAAATCGACTAATATTGGCCTGATAACCACAATGTGAACATTCAAGTGGGCTACAAAGGTGAAGAAATGTTTATTTAAAGAAAAAACATATTATTCAAATGAAATCATTGGCATGTGGTTTTTATTCTAAATGCGTTATAAAATGTTAAGATAATAACTATAATTTATGCTACTTAATTGCAAAGTAAATCCGATCTTGTCATTTGTATCGGTATGGGAGCAACAATGCATATTTCGTACAAAAATTAAACGTTCGCTATCTGAACTCTAGGGTCAGGAAGGCGAACCTTTTCATAAAAACTTGCGATAGTCTCAGCTATAATCACATGATCTGCGATGATCGCACACTATATAGCAGAAAAATACATTTCATGCATTTACTGCCTAAGAGTACATAAATAATTATGTATATATGTATATAACTAATTAATTGTTACCTAGTTTTCACTGTTGCCACATTGCTATTGTTCTGCACAATAATTCCAAGGGTATATTAATAGAATTGCCTCAAGTTCAATGATATCTTATCACAAGCAAATACGGTAAGGTTTTAAAAAAGGCTGCCGGCATTGGTGATCGATCAAAAAACACCGGGTGCCTTGGCAGCCGGATGTAGTGGTCTAAAGGCCCAGATCTAATGTCACTGAAAATAATCCATAACAATTGGAGCAAGATCAAGACGCACTGAAGCGCAGAACAAAAAACAACATACTCGCATTATTCTTTGCGCAACATCCTATACTAACGCAATAGTTTATCGCAATCTGGGCAGCTTGTAAATATGTATGAAATAGAACAAAATCATCACCATTCATCGGAAATGCCGTCCATAAATATTCTAAATATTGCTGGGCATGAAGAAATAGGTGATCGTTTTCACAAAGTTTATCGCGTGGAAACAACACGACCTATTTTTAAAAATACTCTTTAGAAATGCATATGAAGTCATTGGAACAAAGCCATAGAAATATAACAATGCAGACCTGCGTTTATTTTTCGGGCTTTGTGGAAATTGACTTTTTGAACCACAAAAGTCTCTTGGGCGGTGTTACGGATGGTTTATAAATGTCACAATTTGATTATGCTTTCCTGGTTTAATGGGTGATTATATATGGGTGATAACTTCCGGTCATTACCGGGGCTACAACTGGGTGCCGTTAGAATGTGTTTAACCCACTCTGTACGTGTAATTTCACTCTGAATAATTTGTCATACTGCTAATTTATAATCATTTGTAATTTCTCTTTGTAACAGTGGCGGCAATAGCATCGATATTTACAACATTGTCATGCTGATTTTGGACATTATCGTCATGCATTTTAAATTCTGGTACTGCTGCATTGAAACCTTCGTCAAGACGATCTTGCCAAAGGAGGAGGTCAGCGTGAAGGACGAAGTTGTTTTGGTGAGTCGTGCACCTCGTTTGAATCTCCTCGAATAACGAATACTAATATATGTCTGATCTCCAAACAGATCACAGGAACTGGCCACGGCATGGGCAAGGAGATGGCCCTTAAATACGGTTCGCTCGGAGCCAAGGTGATCTGCTGGGACATCAACGAGAAGAACAACGCTCAGACCGTTAAGGAAATCAAAGCGGCTGGTGGACAAGCCTTCGGCTACACGTGAGTCTTTGTCAGCATATAATCTGAATCGTGTTAATTGCTCCCTGTTGAACTCATAGATGCAATGTTATGAACCGCGAAGACATCAACGAACTGGCCGACAAGATGAAGAAGGAACACGGTTTTGTTAGCATCATCGTCAACAATGCCGGCATCATGCCTTGCCACCCATTGTTGCAAACCACCGAGACTGAAATCAGAAACATGTACGAGATCAATGTGTTGGCGCATTTCTGGGTCAGTAGTTGATTATATTCACATTTCAGCAGTGATATTTTAAATTAATGCTTTTGAATTAACAGATCATCCAAGCTTTCTTGCCGGAAATGATTGAGAAGAATCGCGGTCACATTGTTGCGCTTTCCTCCTGCGCCGGCCTCTTCGGCCTGGTCAACTTGGTCCCATACTGTGGCACTAAATTCGCCGTCCGCGGCATCATGACATCCTTTGCCGAGGAGTTGCGCCGACTCAACCCTCAGAATAACGTAAGTTTTGTGCATATCATTTGAACCGCACTGTACTGAAACGATTTTTTCACATCCCACTAGATCAAATTGACCACCATCTACCCATACATTGTCGATACTGGCCTCTGCAAGAAGCCACGTTATCGCTTCCGCGCCCTGATGAAACCAGTTACCCCTCAGGATGCCGCCGCATCAATTGTTAATGCTCAAAGGACCAACCTTGAGGAAGCTAGCATTCCTAGGCATTTCGTGTACGTTGAGAAAATCACCCGATTAATTCCCAAGAATGCCATGCGCGTGGTCAATGACTTCTTGGATACTGGAATCGACTCTGATTTGTAGATATAAAAAAGATGAGCGTAACTGTACAATATTAAATAATTTTAGTACTTTTTATACTTAACGTTGGGTTCTATTGTTCTATTTTGTTTATGTAAATATAAATCGCACATATTGTTATTCTGAACTTCTTTTTTTGCATAGAAATAAATTAGTGAAATTCTGAATCAGATTTTATTGTTATTTGTAAACACTATAGTCCAATAAACTGAAATCATAACGAAACAAGTATCTTCTATGTAGTGTATCTTTCCATTTGTAATATCAAATTAATCATGGTCATGGTCATTCACATTAAAATACTTTTATATACACCAAATTTTTAATAACTAGTTATTGTTGTGATTGTTAGTTACATATTTGAAACATTCCTCACTAAAACCTTTTATACCAACTTTATATATGAATACAAATACATGTATTTTTTTACAACAAACCTATTACTTTTCGGAAAATATAAACGCGAAGACATTAAAAATTATAGTGCTCCTAATACTGTCCAAAGTTTGAGAGTTATACTCCATTTCCATATTAAAATCAGAAAGTATCAAAGTGTAATGGGAAAGCGGCAAATTGCCTGGTCTATTGATAAAACTTTCTGATTTTATCATTGAAACGGCGTAGTGAAAATATAATCATATCAACAAAAACATAGACACAACATTATTCGATTTAACTAACAACAAACTCTTTTAAAACAATGCAACAACCATGCTCAATTTTCAGAAACATTCCAGTATAAACTTAACTAAACATCACAAGTTCTTATATTACATTTACAAGAATACTATACATAATATAAAAGGTTGTTTATTTTGCACTTGTGTGATGGTGGTGGTGATGGTGGTTAGAACTGTGATTTGTAGTTCCAGATCCTGGTGCTGTCGTTACCGGTCCACTCGAACTACTCTTTGTGACATTACCATTAGCGGTGACTTTGAGTTGACGTATTTCGGGGAAAAATTCGATCATTAAAATCTCAAGTAATTCCTAGAGTAAAAAAAAAATAATTTTAAATTTATAATCTTTTGGTATTTAGTTTGAAGAAGACTCACATAGAATAACTGTTTATTGTAAATGGGGTTCTGTAACGCATCGAATACTTTCAAAATACCATGTTTGGCAGCTTGGGCACCAACCAAGTTGCACAGAACCTCAGGAATGTTGTCCATCAGGAGAGCTTTTGCAGCATTCGTCGTCATCTCCTTCATGTCATCGGAACGTACAGGGTAAGCCGAGGCCAACACGCCTCCTGGCCAGAATGATTTTAAAATGGCTGAGAAATAATGATGCAGCATCGATTCCTCAAATAAATAAGAAACTGATTCGCGTATTTGCCTGAAAATAAATATTTTAATTATACGATCAGTTTTGTTAATTTTATCGATTTACCTATTTATAGTGCGTCCGTAGGTGATTTGCACAAATGAGATAATGCTCTTTCGCAACCACTTGAACACGCCGCCCATATCGAATATTTCTCCCATGAGTGCATACAAGGGTTCGGCTATCGAGTCCTTGCTATCCAAATCTGCGAGGAATTTCGATTCGTTCGCTGTATCCCCCTCTAAATACATTGATATGTCCTCCTCATCACGATGATGTGTTAAACCCCAAAACGGGTCACTGGCCTTGCTGGACTCGCTGACTTTGGATGCATCGCTTTTGAAAAGCGTTGAAAGCGAGAATTTGGATTTCTTTGGTGATGGTAATGTTTGTTTTAAATGGTCAGAACTAGGACTAAGGAATGTGTAAATGGCTTCGCTGCCATTCAAGTGATCGTCTTCAAGTATAAACTGCGGAGAATGAAATTTTTAATATAATAATCTTCATCATTTATTACCATACTCACATTAAGAAATTTTTGTATTTGTCCTTTGGCTTTCTCTAGAGAGTGTTTGTCATTTTTTAAAAAGAATAGTTTAAAATTAGTTGGCAAATCGTGAGATTTTAAATTCGTGCAAACATGGCGCAATTTACGATGTAGATCCTACAGTAGAAAATAACTAATAATTTGAGATCTATTAAGAATTCTGTGCCTACTTACATGAAATTGATTTAACGAACGCATCACAACCCAACCACTTGATATGCTTCCCGGTCGTGTTTCTTTGGTAGATGAGTTTGTAGGCGGAGCATTTATGTCTTCATCAACATGTACTAGAATCATAAACTGCAATGATTCCTTTTCGTCTGAAACCTAGAAGGGTAAATGGCATAAGGTAAATGTAAAAAATATATATTTTGTGAGCTGTACCTCAACGCTTTGTATGCTCGCTTTCCACTTCCCCAAATGCTCCGTCCACGCATCTGTGCGTCTTAAATGCGCCTCCGTTTGCCGTTTCTCACCTTTTAACCAATCCATTTCCTTTTCAAGAATTTGCAGAACTTTCGATTCTGGCTTAACTGAGTATTTCAAAGCATCCAAGGCTTGAGTCTTTTTATCAATACGCTCTTGCAGTTGTTCCAGTTTTCTTCGAGCATACGACGTATGTGTAGCCACATCCATGTTAACCGTTGAGCTACATCCGTCTCCGCCGTCGAGTGCAGTATTTGGATCGTCCTGACCATCCGACAATGAAGGCATCAACAAGGTGGGATCTTTAAAGTCCTCGGAATTAAGAGCATCCTTGAGCATACGATATTGTTCGCTTAGGACAAAAGATGGATAGTATTTCTCTTCCAAGGCTTTCAGAATATTCCGTTGTATATCAAAGAATACTTCAGGTCCCGAGTCTCCGAGCAAAAATGTCTCGATTAGTTTTCGCTCGTGTTTATCAATGCGTATTTCTGGCTTGGGTACACGTATATATGTGTAGAATATTTCTGTGCCCAATTGATGAGACGTTGATTTGTGGGAGTGTTTCAGCTCTTCTACAGCCGAATAGAAACCAACGAGAGCGCCGGCTTTTAGAGGTTCCAAAAACAGTGTCAAATAACGACGTCCCACAGAGGTATTTAGTATTTCTAACAGCGTTAAATCCTTTTAAAAAGGGGACTTAGTTAGCATGAGCAACAGTTGAACTTTGTAACTAATTACCATATCACTGGAATAATTGCCGTTCCATCCGAATTTCGACAAATTCTTTTCGCATTGCGACTTCGCATAGGTCAATTGTTGTATATAACGCTTCAACCGCACAGCAGCTGAAATCTCAGATTTCGATAAACAATGATCGTCCTTGTCCGAGTCCCCTAAAATGTTTAAACTTTAAAAATTAACTTTCTCAAAGTGCTCAACGACAAACCTTTGGCACGTTGTAAATTTTGCATTGTGGTGGCATGCATCAGATCATTGACAATGCTCTTCCGTATTAGCGAAAGCTCCTCCAGATTTCCCGAATTGTTGATGATCTTTAGGAAGTCTTCAAAGCTTGCAGCGTACTCGTAGCTTCGTTTGCTTATAGCGGCCGCTGCTAATCGAGTCTCGATATTTTGTACAACCTTCTGATTAATATAGTCCGGTGAGGTCAACATTTTAATCATTGGAAAGAATACTATAAAATCAAACATTATAATTAAAGTAATGAAATATATCCAAGTTGATATTACTTACTTTTATAAGATAAAATTTCACTGAGCAGTACTTTCAAAGGCGGCAAAGAGTAGCCGCGAGGCAATAGAAGAATAACCATTATCTCACAGAGCTTTCGCAAAAACTCCATTTCTTTTTCATCGTTAACAAGGTAAGAGTTAGTAGAAAACACTGGAGCTGTAGATGTTTCCAAGCTGAAATGAAGAACAATCCACTTATAGTAACAACTTTCAAAATAATCACCAAATTAACTTACGCTCTTGCCTCCGAAATACGAATCTTCTCTAAATGAACTGTTACCCGATTAACCATATCAACTGCTATTATCTTAGCTGCATCCATTTTGCTGGCCCGCTCGTGAATTTTTTGTATGGCATTCCACAGATCTTCTCGCACAACATCGTTGATGAGTTTCGGTTTGGTCACAACATAACTTCAACAAAAGTTTTCTTGTTTAATAGCATTCACATATAATAACTTCTGCCTTACCCAAGCCAAGGTGACATGAAGTCCCGCAAAACATATTCAATGATTTGTTGCAGCTGCAAATCCACCGTCTTCCCGAATATCAATGGCAAATTCGAAGGGTTCTTTATTGGATTGGGCAGGTCGAACATACTACTTCTGAAAAATCATTACCACAAACATAATTATCAAATGATATCAAACCAATCTATCTATTCATATACGCACTTTGTGGCATTGTACAAAACGTTTGATGGTTCCCTTCTGGGCGTCGGTGGCTCCTTGGTCGTCAGTATGAAATGCACATAGATTGTGAGCGCAATTGCTGAAATAAAGATTGATAATCCATCCAGTACATGGTTTTTAATTAAATTTAAATTTCGGAAAAATCAAAAGACGTCAATGAAACTGCTATCATTGTATTGATAAGCCATATAAACCCACATCACCCCAAGTGGAATAAAAACAATATCTACTGGGCGTCAACTTACCAACCAACACCAATATCGCAGAATATACCAGAAATATGAAAATGTAGAAAAAAGCTGGATAATACCAGATTATAGCCAGCAGCGTTAGTAAGAATCCGGAAACGCAAAATTTCCAATTTATATTCAATTTCCTAAGGGTATTGAGTTTTTGAAGAAGAATGCGCTCCATGTTTGCCCTTCGATTTCCCTTGGTTTTCTATGGTTCTGGTCTTTCTTCAGAGTTTATGTCGTGACAATTGTGACAAACATATTTTTTTGCCTTCTTAGGCCCAATTCTGGTCTATTAACAGTTGGTTATTAATGGTTGCTTATGGTTAATAATTAATTGCCAACTGCGTCAATTGGCTACTCAGGTTCAAATCATCGCATGGAAATATAATTGCCTTCTAATTTTAATAAAAAATCGGAATGGAATCGAATGAAGAAAGAGATTTCCAGCTGCTGCTGTTTCCCAGGTTGATTTCCTTATTGATAGTCAAAATCAATAATGTTCGTTCGGGCAACAAGTAGAGGGAAATACTACGTCCAATGGCGACGACTAATTTCTCTTCCGCCAAAGGTCGTCCGTGTCCGGCCACCTTCGCTGCGAAGCCTCCCTCGTTTGAGTGTTTCTTTTGAACCTTCCTTTCAAGTTCAGGAATTCAGAGGCAATGAATGTAATTGATGACGCCACCAACTGGGCGGACACTTGTTTTCTACGGTTTTTTCGGGCGGGGGGTGTTGGTTGCAGATCGGGGCGTTTGCATAACGCGCGCGTGTGTGGGTATGGTCCAAAGTTTGTTTGTACAATGTATTATTCGGATACTTTTCTGTTGTAACTAACTTTCTAAAAAAATTATCAATTGCGCCCCGCATCACATATTTATCACTTTAACGCGACGTTCGCTCGTTGACTGACAAGTGAAAATTCTGTATGAACAAATTTGTGTGCAAAGCGCAATTGTGCGCCGCTGCCGTCGCAACTGTCACCGTGAATTGTTGTTGTCGCAGATGATAAGAAGAAGAAGACAATGAAAACAAACAACGATTTTTGCTCGTTTGTTGTAATTACGCCGTTCGCCTCAAACTCTATGCATTTCAGTCTCGGTTGCATTTCCGAATTGGAATTATATAAATTGAAAATAATTAAAATTAAATAATTAATTAATTAATTTAATTATTGATTAAAATTAGGCTCAAATGCACTTTACTCACCCCCTGCCATATAGCAAAACGAAGTATGAGGCACGATTAAGCTACCTGTGTATAATCGAAATTCAAAATATTATGGGTTGAAAATCACTGGAACGTTATAAAAAATTTTCTTATTAGAATCAGAAAAAATGGCGGATTTTGACATTTAAAATCTGGCCGATTTTTGTTTTGATTATTGTCATTCGTAAACAACGAATGACAGGGCACTGAACACACCTCATGAAAATGAAAACATCAACACATTTTGACATCGAAATTTATTTCCAGTGTAGTCTCATTTAATTGAACACTGCTCAATTTGACCGCTTAAAACTAAACTAAACACATCTTCTTTTGCAATTCGTGCGGTGCAATTTGTATGAATTTTTGCATAGAATTTGAAATATTTTGTTGTGCTAATTAAACATTTGAACTTCAATAAATTACGACAGAAAGATTTTTGCACTGTCACAATTTTAATTTTGCAAATCTGGATGAAACTAGTGAAGTTATGATCGCCGCCTCAGAACCTTTGGTGAGAATGCGTATAAACAAATATTTCCATGAATGTTTAAAAATGTATTTCTTTCAATTAGGAATTCATTCCTCGGGGTCGCCAGGCGGTTGAGGAGCACCCAGGGCCGGCTGTGAATCAGCAGCATATCAATATTCCCTCGGAGAATATTTTGCTGCATCGCATGCAGAACGTGAATATATCATCCACAGATGAGAACAATGAGTTCTGGTGCATTCGCGAGATCTACGAGGACTGCTTCGCTAAATCAGACGTTCAAAAGAAGCAAGAATTTAATAAAAGTACCGAAAAGAAATCCACAGAACATGAGGCCACTCTGCAGGAAAACCAATCAGTAGAGCAGGATCCTGGTAACTACATGACCGATTTTTATGTGAACTCTGAAGAAGAATTGTATGTCAAGAAACACACGGCAGTTTGGACCAGAGGTTGGTTATTTAAAATATGGGTAAATCTAAATATAATACATAAACTTCAAATTTACAGGTTTATCTGACGATCATGGTGTGCTGCCACGCACCTGCTTTACTTGTGAATCTCCCATTAAGTTTGCGTTTTTCTGCAGTGAAAACTTTATTCGTGGTACAAGTGGAAAACCGAAACCTCCAGAAGAGGAAGCCTTAACATCGATTTGTCTCATAGGTAAAACACGACAACTCAACATGTAAAACGAATGTGGTTTTTTATTTACTGTGGCTTATTTAGATTCCACCTCACTTCGAGTGTATTGCAGCAATGGAGAGGATTTTCTGTCAAATCTCGAATTTCCAGTATCACGAGTGTGGCCCACTCGTTTTGGAATCCTCTTGGAGAAGGAAGCATCAAATACTATCATACAAAGCCATTCAATTTCCATGCCGCGTGTATTTTCACTTTCTCACCCTCTGGATGAAATTTGTCCTGTACTCAATAAATCCGCTTCCAATGTCATTAGCTATCTAATTGAGTCCGACTACAATGTCGTCTTCTCAACCGAAAATACGGATTTAGTTCTGCTTTATGATAACAAAATTGGTAAACATTTTGTAGCAAGACTGCGCAAGGCTACCGAGGATGAAATTAATTATGTTGGAACCCAAAATGACACTGCTGCCGGATTAAGTAACACTGTTCACCATACGACCCACCGTCCTGGAAGTTTCTCGGCGAGCTCTGTGAAATTCGTTGGCAGTATGTTTCAATTAACTTTTAAAAGCTTATTCCAATATGAGTTCTGGTTTCGTTTGAATTTATAGCTAAAAACAGCACCGCACATATGGCTCGGTCCAGTCTGGGCACAACAAATTATAGTACCCACATTAGCAAGTTCCTAAGTGGTGTCTCCAGTGCCCATTCGCTCAACAGTCAGCTAGGAAACTTGACGTTCGTTACCGAGTTTTGTTAGTTTATAGAATGTTTAATATGTGATAATGATATTTTAGACGTTCCGCCTCACAGAATCCCATGACACGACTTCAGTCTACTATTGGCCAACATTCGTTCTCTGTGCAAGATATTCGCAAAGTAGGACAATCTTCCCAACCGTCTAAACCAATTGTACCCGAACTGTGTTTGGAACACATATGGACAGAAAACACATATGGAAAGTAAGCTTAATAAATATGCAACTAGATTTGTAGTTCAGCTGACTATTTCAACTATTTTAATAGTAGTCGAGATTTTTGCGAAGTGGCTACGCGAGCTTTTATTCACACTGATCTTGTGGGTAAAACATATTTATGTTACCTCTTACCACGTTCGCTCAAACTGCAAATGATCCCTCTTGCAAATTTGAACAGGGAAAACATAGAAATATCGATTCAAGCTGTTACAATACCTGCAAAGGATGCCGTGATGTTAAAAGTATGTTGGAAAATTAAGTTAGTAATCAAAAATACATATTTTAAATTGATATAGCGTTTGAATATGATTGCTGTGCTTGATCCAAGCGGTACATTAATTCTTTACACGGGAACGGTTCTCGTTTCTAAAGTTCATGTCGCTACAGTGATGAGTCCCAGTTCTTCTCATTCTACAAGACCGAAAGGGAAATCTCCCAATACATCATTTCCAAGGTATGAAACAGTGTTCATCAAATATTGATAACACGATTAAATTAATTTAATTTGACTACAAAACAGGCGCAGTAGTCTCTTACCATCCGTACAAAAGCAAACCGACAGCACCTTTGAGGATGAATTGCACCTTTTGTCACCTGTCCATCCATTACAGTCGCAATTTCCCAATCGGTAAGTTCAGAGATGAAATGTGTCAATTTGTTTATTAATTCACATATATCGGGACAACATTTTCAGAAACACAAGCAATGTCTGCCTTAGTCTACGAGATCCTGCAGGTAACAGGTTGACTCTTGTATATCCCTCCGGAAAAATGTACCGAATATCGCTGCCACTGATCAATGAGACCAAATTGGTTACACGTTGCTTAGTTGCATTGCGGCAGATTTTAAATCCAGACCAATTCATCCAACTGATTATTCGCTGGTACAGCGCACGAAATCCTCCAGGATCGAATGATTTTAGTTCTGAACAAGAGTGGGTCATATTTAAAAACGTTCTCTGCGATCTGTTCGGTTGCTGTGTGTCTACACACGACATGTCGGGTGCGAATACATCGATGTCCTTCAATGCTGAGGAACCAAAGAAACGTCGGAAAAATGATGAAATCACTTGTGGGACCGATGAGGACTGGGAATATTTGTTATCGGTATTGAAACCGCATAGCGTGAAGCCAAAACAGGATTTGCCTACAAACATAGGCTTTAATATTGACACCAATGCGTGTCTGTTCAAAATCATTCCTGCAATATTCTATGCCTTTCATTTGCTCTACGAGGATTTCAAATTGGATGACTCAATGCATTGCTATTTGGAAACGATGGCAGAGGTTTGATTTCTACGTGTTTTGTAAATAATTTATAAAATAGGTCTCATTTAGTTTCTGTATCAATTGGCAACGGATATGCGGCTAACGAGTTACATGCAACACTACGTGAAAGAGTTTCCCCATTTGTTGCAGAAAAAGCCTAGAGCTAGTTTGTTTACTGAGCAACATGGAGCACAAATGGAATATAAGGAACTGCTGCAAGTGCCAGCTCCAAGTGTTTTCCTACAACTGGAAAATATACTTACCGACCGTTTCGTTTCAAAATATAACTATGTAGACAATATTAACGAGCTGACTCGTAATGTGTTACAGGTGATGAAAACTCTTGTTGAAACTACAATCGGAGCTGTATATTTTAGTTTCATCGTTATTTTAGCTCATCTCATTGATTCTCCATGGCGTGTCTAAAATTAAAAAGTGGATCAACCCGTTGGAGTTTCCTAATTCTGTGCAAGCCGCATTTCCGAAACGTCCGAAACGATTCATAAACACAACAGTATCACGTTCTGAGCAACTAATTCAAATGTTACTCAGTATGGGTAAGTGATTTACTATAAAACCCGTCCAAATGTCTTGACCACATATTTAACCTGCAGAAATGAGTCGTCACGATATTGAACGACTGCCAGTATCCGTTCATATGATAATTGCTGAATGTCTTGAACATAGTCGCCTATCGCCACCGGTTGGCTGTTCCCCAGCTACCTATGAGCTTATATTGCGATCTGAATTGGTGGAACATGCCAAGTTCCAAACCGATTCGGATTTGTATACTGTGGTTAAATTTAAAAAATCGAATGTCGACGCTGAGGATTCTTTATCGGCTCGTTGTCCCCCTTCCACAAATGGGATCTCGCGAATTGATGCAGCTCTCGATGATGGCATGGATAATGTAGACACAAAACTGCTGAGTTTGCGTTTTCCCGATGATCTTCGCATAGCAGAAGTGCGGAGGCTGCTTACCTCCTCGGAGCCAGTGATCATCGATATACAACAATCGCCTGGTATATCGGACCACGAGTTCATCGAAGAGCAAGAGAAGCAGTTGTTTGCTTTATGTACTCGCACCATGACTTTGCCAATGGGGCGGGGCATGTTTACGTTGCGTACATCGATTCCCACGCCCACCGAATCGATGCCCATCCCCAGGCTGTGCCTTTCCGGCAAGGAGCCCGAGAAGGGTGCCACAATTGAAATGCAGCAAATCGAATTCCCCGCCAACATGAGTTTATGGCCAACCTTTCATAACGGTGTGGCGGCTGGTTTGAAAATATCCCCGAACGCCCGTGATGTGGATTCCACTTGGATCGTCTACAACAAACCCAAGGGCCAGACGGATATATCAACAGAACATGCCGGTTTTCTAATGGCTTTAGGGCTGAACGGTCACTTGAAGACACTTTCGTTTATGAGCATCTACGAGTATTTAGTGAAATGCGACGAGATGACTAGTGTTGGATTACTCCTGGGCATATCTGCCACACATAGAGGTAATTTAGAAAGATAATATTAACAATGGATTTAGTACAGAGAGTATTAATAGGAACAATGGATAATACAACAACAAAACTATTGAGTGTACACATTGAAGCTCTGCTGCCGGCAACTGCCCTAGAACTGGACATTCCACAAATCATACAAGTAGCATCTCTGATGGGCATTGGATTAATCTATGAGGGCACAGCCAAAAGACACATTGCCGAAGTGTTACTGCAAGAAATAGGTGAGTTGGGGTCGCCACTTCTATTCCCAGTAGATTTCATTGTCCACTCAACAGGTCGTCCGCCTGGGCCCGAAATGGAGAACAGCATTGAACGCGAATCATATGCGTTGACTGCCGGTTTGGCGCTAGGGTTGGTCACGCTCGGTCAGGGCGAGTCTCCGGCTGGATTGAGAGATTTGCAGTTGCCAGATACGCTGCACTACTACATGGTGGGAGGCAACAAACGTCTGCTCACTGGGTCCCAGAAGGAGAAGTACAAATTGCCCTCTTTCCAAGTTCGAGAGGGTGAAAATGTCAATATCGACGTCACAGCCCCGGGAGCTACATTGGCTCTCGGTCTGATGTTCTTCAATACGGGGAATCGGGCAGTCTCGGAGTGGATGAATCCCCCCGATACGAGCTACTTGCTCGATTTAGTGCGTCCAGATCTGTTACTCCTTCGCACAATCGCCCGCGGACTTATCATGTGGTCGGATATAAAACCGGATACGGAGTGGTTGTTCGGGCAGTTTCCCGAAAATCTACGATTCGACATTGAGAAGGGAGCTTCCGTAAACGCTGGCGATGATGTGGATCATGAAGCGATAACGTGAGTAATAATCGTGCATGTTTTTGCATATTTTTATTGCTCCCATCACTTTATTGCAGACAAGCCTACTGCAATATAATAGCTGGAGCTGCCTTCTGCATCGGACTCAAATATGCTGGCACTGAGAATCAAGAAGCGTTCACTTCGTTACGCAAAGCCATTAAACTATTCCTTGGTTTTCCAGGAAAATATGTGGGTGAATTTGCAGGCAAAACCACCGTAGAAAACAGTTTAATACTAATCTTACTGTCGATATCCTTGGTTTTCGCGGGAACTGGAGATTTGGAAATCCTGCGTATAATTCGTTATTTACGTTCGCGAATTGGGCCGCAAAACTCCCAGGTGACCTATGGCTCACACATGGGGATACACATGGCTTTGGGATTTCTGTTCTTGGGCGCGGGACGCTTCACTTTGGCCAAAACGCCAGAAGCCGTTGCTGCTCTGGTGTGTGCACTATTCCCAAAGTTTCCTAATCACAGTAATGATAACAGGTAACCAAAAACTACAGACATCACGTAAACAATTTATAAATGTTCCCATCCCTTCCAGATATCATCTTCAAGCTTTTCGGCATCTCTATGTGTTGGCAGTGGAGCCCCGTCTTTTTCTACCTCGCGACATTGACACCAGAAAATTGTGCCTCTGTAATATTTCTGTACTCGAACTCGGAAGCACCGAATTGAAACGCTTGCCAATGGCTCCGTGCATGTTACCTGAGTTGAGCACATTGCAGAAGGTCGTGGTTGACGACCCTATCTATTGGCCGGTGTCGTTCGAGAAAGGTCGTAATTGGGATCAGTTGGTGTAAGTGATGGTGGAAATGTGTAATACAACTCGAACTTCATGTATGCATTTTTATAGAAAAGCTTTAGAGGTCTGTGGTTGCATTGATATTAAAAAGCGCTCTGGTTGTCTGTCGCATCTAGAGGACCCCGACCGACTGAAGAGTATGTTTGCACAGACGTTGACTACCGAACAATACACTTGCTGGAAAATTGATATGAAAACATTGGAAACGTTCTCTCATGACCCTTTGGTGATTGGCTTCACCGATCGTTTCTTGAACGAGGATATCAATGAGAATGTTACCCAAAGCGAAATGCAGCTCTATCAAGAGCTGATAATTCTCTTCTATAATGCAGTGATTAAGGATAAAATGCACGCCGTACCCATTTATCTATCGATTGCAAATGTATGTACTATCAGTATTATATCATTGAAACCTTATGAATTTATTTTTTCTACAGGCTGTACAAAAAATTACAACACAGCCCAGTTCGTTTGATATATGGCAAATGAAACTAATCGAAACATACATGACTCGATGCAAATTGGAACATCTGCTTATCTCAACCGAAGTTGTGAATTCCTACCTTTTTAGATTAAAGGCTTTGCTCTCTAAATCTCGTTCCCAATTCAGCCAGTATTTGAGAAAGTATATATCATCAGATTCCTTAAGATATGAAGTCATCGAAAATCTACCACCGTCAGATATTGCAAAAATGATGTCCGTAATTATTTACTATGGCGTGCCTCCGAATGTTTTGAATTTAGTAGATCTCACCGGCACGGTGAATTACTTAAGGTATTTGTATGAGTTTACTAAAATCAATTTAGAACCACTTACTATGAATTGCATAATCAACATATTGCAAGAGACTTGCGAGGGCTAGCATTGATGTTAGTTCTACATAATTATAGAATAGCCTTTGTCTTTGATAATATCCAAAATGAATTTAATAAAAGATGTATTAAAAGTTATACAAGCTTCGCGATTGTATATATTGCAGAGTGCTGACGCAACATTGTTGCTTGCTAATTTCCCTCGATTATGTTATTTTGCTTACAGTGTTTCAGCTCGAAAAACTCTAATATGCGTTTTTAATAGATTCTTCCAGAGGAGTTTCAGGTCAAGTGTTTAGCCCAAGAATTTCACCTTTTTCTCTACATCTATCTGGGTTTCGTTCATGCTTATTAGTTTGAGTCTTGAGAGCTTGTACTTCCTCGTAAATGGTTCAATTGTGGTCTTTGACGGATACATGTTTAATCCCACTTCAGTGCACCAATCCTTAGAGTAAGTTTAAGGCCGAGATGTTGTCTCTCACACAAGCTTTCCCCCAGAAGAATTTTCTTCCAGAACCCCTGCACTTCGTTTTTGTTCCCTTTGTGTAGTTGAGCCAACATTTTTCGGCTTTTATACCCCCAACCCCAAAATCCATAGTCGACCAGTATAAGTCCTGGTCTAAAGTGAATCCCACTAAATTTGAGCTTGATGCTCCAGCCCTTTGACATCTCTACCACCAGGATGGATGGCGACCATAGTTCTTTTCTCCCCGGTTTGAGGCCGAGTTGGTTTCTGACCCAGTCGAGGTGACTTCGTTTTCATTCTCCCTTAGTAGTACTCGCGTAAGGTTTCTATTTTTTGTTTTTCTATTAAAATCCCACGAGGGATCAGAGTAGTTGCCCCCCTGACGACACGATAACACCACTCAGTACTAAGTTGCAGTAACATTTTAATTGGAATGATCGTTTTCTTCCTGTACAATTACGCCTTCCTTAATACCGCGTCTGCTGCAACGCTTGTAAATGTACAGGCCTAGCAATGGGAACGGCGTCATGATGGCCACGGCAACAGGTATCACAGTAGTCAAGTCGGCCTGGGGTTGGGGCAAACTGAAACGGAGGAGAAAGATGGAAATGCCGGTGTTCTGAATGCCCGTCTCGATGGCGATCGTCAGGGCGTCGGTCGCGTTCTGGCGCAGAGCCTTCGCCAGACACCAAGCAAAAATGTAGCCTAGCCATGGAAGAGCGAGTCCAGAAACCACAATCTGAAAGCGAAGATCAATAAGTGGCGAAAACTAATTACGGACAAGAGAAGAGTTTTTCACATACCTGCCACGAGAACAGTTGAAAGAGATACAGATTCGTCGCAATCGCAAACACAATGATGAACAATATCAGACAGGTGGAGATCGGCTTCAGGAGGCGAACCAAGATCCTCGCCAGCCGTGGCGACCACTTCTGTATGGCCAACCCGATGCCCAGCGGCACAATGAGCGCCACAGCAAAAGTTGCGATGTTCGTATATGGGACATGCATGTTGCCACGGTCGAAAATCAGTTGGCCAAGTGTGAAAATCCACAGGGGCATCATGCCGAAAGCCGCAAAGTTGCTGATCGTGGTCATCAGGATGGACAAGTTGATGTTGGCCCCCAGAATAACGCTCCATATGTTGGAGGCGCCACCGCTGGGCGAGACGCCGGTGAAGAAGAGGCCCAGCTGCATTTCAACGGAGTTGGGGAAGATCAAATAGCCCAAGACGTAGCTGATCAGCGGCATCAGAATGAACTGGGAGGCGAAGCCGATCGTCGGCCCAATGGGGCGTGTGATGAGGCTGCGCAGAACGACCACATCCAAAGCGGCGCCGAAATTGATGTACAGCAGGGACACCAGGAGGGCCACCGACCCGGTGAAGACGTGATCGATGACCCGCTGCTTGCGCAAGATGATCAGCTCGACCCGGTCCTGGCTCGGCTCGGTGGTATTGGTCAGTGTGTTGACCAGCTCCACATAGACGTGCGTCTGCCCCAGGAGGATCGCGTCGATGGTCACGTTGCCGCTCCACGACCTCGCCACTGGGTCGATGTTGGTCGGATGGATGACATGTTCGACCGAGGCGAGTTGGGGATTCTCACTGTGCAGCTGGAAGCTGTAGTTGATCTGCGATGTGTCGATGTCTGTAACGGATAGGCGTGGCACCTGAATTTACACTGCGAATTCACGCTCTTACTTGTCAGCTCCAGAAAGGTTTGCACTTCCGTGTTCATATGCGCTTCTATTCTGTTTGGGGTGAACTTGGCATTCCATCCATTCTTGTTGTTGGCTGATCCAACACCATCTCGATGTTGCGCAATTGCCGGACCCAACACTAGAACAACTACGTAAGTCGTTAGTATTCTACGCATTTTACAACAGATCATGTTGTTTCTGCTGCCCTCCTCTCGGAAGACTTTCACCACTCTGCTGTCGCGATAATCTTATCTCTTCTAGATGCTGAAGAAGATGATATGAAGCTGCTACAATCACTAATCGGAGATTTCTTCGTGGAGATTGAACAAATATTCACTACTCAGACCTCACGGCATATGTACTTGTGTGTACAAATTTCACTTCAAACCATCACATTGTGGAAATCCAAGTAATACATGTTGAATGTAAATGCACCCAAAAGAGTTACATTGACTGGGTATGACTGGGAAATTAAATAAATTAGATGGGTTCAAATGTAACCTACACGACTCTCTCTCTCCGTCCGATCAACTTTGAAATAAATGTAAAAAATATATATATCCATAAAATGTCCACCACTTGTTTATACGATCAGAATGTAATTACTAGCTTTTTGATTAAGCTCTTTCTCTTTAGACACATTTACTACGTGGCTGTCCATAACATACTCTGCTAAGGTTTTCTGGATTTTCTCTTTTTGGTAACATTTTTCTGACTTTCTGAGTACATGTTAATTTAAAGAGAAATTGTAAAATCAACTTTAAAATGTTCGCAAGCTTTATTTAAACTTAATTTATTTATGATTTTTAGGTACAAAATAAATCCTATTTTTCAATTAATACCAGAATGTCATCTTCATAATTATTACCAGTTCTTACGAGTTCTCAATGGAAATATCTGTTCAGAAGTAAATTCCATTATTTTAATTATTTACGCATGACTTGGAATAAGTCGCAAAAGCCAAATTCAGATAGTCACCAACAGATGAAATCATAAACAACTTACTACAACTGAACAAATATTTTTCAGAGATCAAATGTTATCATTAAAAGTTCTGGGAACATGCGTAATACCAAAACGTCGATTTCGTCAAAGACGTGTCTTTAAATTTCAATAAACGGAGAGAATATGGTGTAAAAATGTTCAACTTTATTTTTTTCTTTTTGCTTATACTGAAATAAGCCCCTCAACAAATCAAATTAAAACTATACCAATAATCTAGTATCTGTAGTGGTCAGGTTTGAATGGACCAGTTTGTGGGATGCCCAAATATTTGGCCTGCTTATCGGTCAGTTTGGTGAGCTTCACTCCCAACTTCTCCAAATGCAGACTGGCGACTTCTTCGTCCAAAAGCTTAGGCAACATGTGCACTCCAACAGCATACTGAGACGACTTGGTCCATAATTCGATTTGAGCCAAAACTTGGTTGGTGAAGGAGTTGGACATTACAAAGCTTGGGTGGCCATGAGCACAACCCAAGTTTACGAGGCGACCCTCAGCCAACAGAATAATGTGTCTGCCATTGGGCAATGTGTAACGATCCACTTGTGGCTTGATGTTCACCGACTCTGTGGCATTGTTCTTCAGCCAGTTGACGTCGATTTCGCAATCAAAGTGTCCGATGTTGCACACAATCGAATCGTCGTTCATGTTAAGGAAATGTTCACCGGTAATGATATCTTCGCAGCCAGTGGTGGTGACGAAGATGGTTGCTTCCTTGCTGGCCTCCTCCATAGTGGTCACCTCGTAGCCTTCCATCGCAGCTTGCAGGGCGTTGATGGGGTCGATTTCGGTGATGAGGACACGGCCACCGAAACCTCTCAGAGCCTGAGCGCAACCCTTTCCAACATCGCCGTAGCCAGCGACGCAACACACTTTGCCAGCAATCATGACGTCGGTGGCGCGCTTAATGCCATCGATGAGCGATTCACGGCAACCGTACAGGTTGTCGAATTTGCTCTGCAAAATAGGATATCACTTAGTAACAAGATTTAATTTAACGCTTCTGTTAATATTCACCTTAGTCACTGAGTCGTTGACATTAATGGCTGGAACACCCAAACGACCCTCCTTGAACATCTTGTACAGGTTGTGGACACCAGTGGTGGTCTCCTCGCTGATTCCCTTAATTCCGGTCAGGTATTGAGGATACTTCTCGTGCACCAAATTGGTCAAATCACCACCATCGTCAAGGATCATGTTCAAGGGTTGTCCGTCCTTGAAGACGAGGGTCTGCTCGATACACCTGATCGAAACGTAAAGGAAGTTTAGAAAAATCAAGGGACAATTTCTGATTTCTGACTTACCATTGATACTCCTCTTCGGTTTCACCCTTCCAGGCGTAGACGGGGATGCCGGCAGCAGCAATAGC
Organism: Coelopa frigida; assembly: GCA_017309665.1. Taxonomy (NCBI): domain Eukaryota; kingdom Metazoa; phylum Arthropoda; class Insecta; order Diptera; family Coelopidae; genus Coelopa; species Coelopa frigida. Next base: position 7,279,767 of record CM029564.1, on the reverse strand, counting down.
AGCAGCAGCATTGTCCTGAGTACTGAAAATGTTGCAGCTAGACCATTGAACCTTGGCAAAAGAAAAACAACGAATTTAAGCACATGGAACGAGATCAGTTTTTAGGACGTCATCAATAGAAAAAGAACTGACAATAGAGCTTGACCCTGTAGCATCGCTTATCTCATTGCTCTCGCTATTCATAAACAAAAATTTGACTGTCTAATTTGAAAGAGAGATAAGCAAAGATCAGTAGCATTGACCCCCTTGACACTCTATCGATAGTTGTCAACTGATTTCCTGCGTGTGGAACATTGTTTTCGACTTACTTCAGCTCCCAGCTCAACGAGGGTCTCGATGAGCACCGCGGTCTGGACCGTCATGTGGAGGCAGCCGGCGATGCGAGCTCCCTTCAGGACCTTGGCGGGTCCGTACTTCTTGCGACAGGCCATGAGTCCGGGCATTTCGTTCTCGGCGATGATGATTGCCTTGCGGCCCCATTCAGCCAGGCTGATATCAGCTGCAAATAACAACGATACAACATTAAAAACAAATCATCGGACGTAACCTAACAATTTTCGGCGTGCAAAATCTTTCTTCTTATTTACTATTTTTACCACAAGCTTTGTTTGGTTGTTCACACGTTGCGAAAAGTAAGATGCAAATGCGAATAACAATATCTTCGCAAATGATGAAATATCATAGAACTCTACGTAAACTTTATTAATTAAAAATTAACAAATTTACTTACCGACTTTGTAAGCGGGCTTCGACATTTTGCAATACGATTTTTCGAAAATTCTGCAAGAAAAGAGACAATCAATGCAATCACTGGAGACACGATTTGTATTTAAAATAGTTATACATATAGTAATTAAAATAAAGCTAAAATCACTTACCACACGAGGAACAAATACCTAGACGAAACCGTCAGTTCCGAAGAAGAAATTAAAGTGAACTGAGAACCACAGATTCTGAGATTATATATAATATATATATATAATATACTGACTAAGACAAATTCAGGGAAGGCAAATCAGTTTTCAGGGAAGCTACACAAAAACATAAACAAACTGAAAGAGTGTAGGGTTTCATTCTCTCCAATTGGAGAGAATGACATGAAATGTCGTGGAAAAATTTCGTCGATTTTCTAATTGGAACTGACTTTTTCATTTTTTTATGACCCGTGATTTGCGACCCTGTCTAATTGGATTTTTTATTTATTTAATTATTATTATTATTTATTTGTTATTCATATATTTAATTTATTAATTAACGTATTTCTTTATTTAATATTATTAATGTATAAAATGCGTGAAATAAATAGTATTATAAATTGGAATAAATAGCGTTTATTTAATAATAATAAGTTGTTGTTGTTCTAAAATCTACTTAACAATAATATAATTATATTTAATATTATGTATTTAATAATAATAATTTATGGCTTATAATCAATCTATTTAATATTATATTAATATATTTAATTTTATTTATTTATTTCTTGAAACTTAAATAGTGTAAATAGTCTTTTATTTAATAAGCTACTTAAAATAATAATAATATTATTTATTTATTTGTGTGAAATATATGTACAAAAAACTTAATTTATTTTATTGATTATGCATATTTTTTGGTTTAATTCTTGTTACTTGAACTTAGTTTTGTTTTATATAATTGCTTATTTTTCTTTTAAATTTAGTTTTTAAAATTTTTTTGTATGTTTATGTTTTTTGATTAATTTTTAATTATTAATATGGAATTTCGTTAATATTTATTATTTTGATTAATTTTATCGATGATGCATATTTTTTTTTATAAAAAGTTTTTTTTATTATTTTTATATGTTTTTTTTTAAATGTATATATTTTTTTTACTTTGAATTTTAATAATTGGCAATTATTATTTTGTATACATATATCTTAGAATAACATTTTTTGGAAATTTAGTTTTGTAAGCATAATTTTTGATCAAACCAAAAATCGAAAGATGACTGTCTATGCTTAGCTTGTGCACCAACCACAAGAGCTATTATCTAAAGCTGATGGGTACGAAAGTCACGGTTCGTGTCACTGGTAGTTACGTCGGCGCGCCAAATTTAAAAAAAATTATATTTTTCTAGTTACATTTTCTTTCTGGTTTTTTTAAGTTTAAATCAATAATATTTATAAATATTAACAAAAAAAACATAAAATATCGAAAATTTTGTTAGCTTGTGAGAGCTGCGAAGTGCTCGAGGAGAACCGCCTCCTGGGCTCCAAGAACTTATTGGAGCTCTACAGGTCGTCAAGCCACAACACAACGTTGGGGAGCGCGGAGGAGTTCGAGCAGTAGCAGGTCGAACTGGAAGGGGAATCCTCGGAGAAGGAGGAGAGGAGGGAGCGACTGAATAGTTCGAGTTTTAGATGAAATTAGGATTTAATTTTTAATTTTTCAGCGTATGGAATTAATGGGAGGTAGTTTCGTTGGGGGAACCAAGTACATCATGTACATTTGGAAATCCATTATGACCAAAAAAACTGCCGAAAATTCCTACAAAGGAAATGCGAGGGACCGGAAATCCATACAAACCTACCCGTACTTTTAGATCTTTGAACATAAGTAATATTTAAATAAATTATATTGGATTTATTATTAATGTCATGTTTTAACATACAGTGCTTTACACGAAAATTCTAAGAGGAAGGCATACAAAATTCAAAATTTATTAAAAAAAAAACAGGACATGACAGATCCCTTCTGGCGGATTTAACGGCAAAGCGAAAAATGGTTACCACTTACTCGTTCGCCACGCCTCTTGCCACGTCTCTCGCCACGTCTCCTGCCTCGTATGCCGCCACGCCGAAACATGGACATTATTGCCGCCAAATCACCGATTCGTCCGTGTCTATCTTGTCCATTTCTTTTTCAGTATTATATTAGGAACCAATATATTTTATTAAATATTAATAATTTCCAGTATCATGTGTTCTCGTTGAACTTCTCATATGAACCATGTGTAATGAAATGTTGTACAACCTCCCTGCATTCAAGTGATGTCGTATTGGATTCACGGTTGCCCCTTTCAACATTTTTTTCTGTACCAAAATGTTGGTAAAATGTACTAAAAATTAAAAAAATGTACCAATTTTTGTTATTAACAGATTTATTAGAAAAAAAATTATTTTAATAACCATTAATTTATTTAACAACAAAAAACACATTTAATTTCCTTCAAAAAAAGTTTTAAGTTTTACATTAAAAGTATTTTCTCCTAAACCATTTTTCAAATTGTACCCTCTTTACAAGAATTGGGCTACATCTGAACAGTTTTCTGTCCAAATATTAGAAAGCTGCAAAAGTTTAAATCACTCGGGATCACTTTCGATTAGATTATTGAAATTATTTATCAATTGTAATATTGAAACATTTTGTTTTGATAAAATTTGTGAAGGTGTTATGATAAACAATAACTTTTTCAAATCTTCTCTTTTTTAAAATCAAATCATTTGAAGTTTTTTCAATAAATCCAAATAAAAATGTCTAATATTTAATTTTATATTTATTATCTGTGACTGAGATTATGATTTGTCTCTTTCTGTCGCCAAACACTAGTGTTGCTAATTTCTATGGAGTTTTCATGGATGGTTGGGAAATTCAATTGTCATTTAAACAGGATTTTTCCAACAAAACATTTTCTGTTAAAAATGTACCAAATCAAAAACAGTTGTACCATTGTACCAAACGAAAAAAAAAGGAACCAATTTGATACAAATGTACCAACAGTGGCAACCGTGATTGGATTCCTGTTACCACCGCTAACTTCATGTATCTATCTCGTGCCATTGCCAACTTCGTCTTGTTTTACATACAGTCAGTCAGTCAGTCCGCGTCATTCGAATCGAATAGAGGCGACGGTTGTGCCGTTTTCTTCGGTTCTGCTCAGTAGTTGTGTTGTGTTGGTTGGTGTATGTGCGCATGTGTGCGTGTGTTCGTCGAAATTAAGTGCAATTCCTCGACTTGTATTTGTTGTAAAACAACAACAAAAAACGCCAGCAGAGTGCGTTTCTCAAAATTTTGAAGTCGCCAAGCCAGGCAAGTGATGAAAGAAAACAAACACGAATTGAAGAGAAACAAAACGCAATAAACAAATTGTGCCGTAAAATACGGAAAAGTGTGTGAGAGCAATTGCAATTATTTGACTTGGATTACAAAAACAATGCAATAACAAATCTTACCGGATTAAATAACTTGAGGTTGGTAAATGCACAAAATTCACTCAGTTTAATGTGAAATCTCGCGATGAAAACGGCCCAGAACTATCTCTAACAATAATTTTAAAGTTTACCTTAAGAGTATGAAACACGTCAGAATTATCCTTGCCAATAATTTTAAAGTCTACCCTGAAATCCTTCGGTGGAAGTGACCTTGAGATGCGAGCAATAAAAGTCGTCCTTCGATCTCGCTCCACGCATCGTCCTGCATCCTCCTGGCCCGGTCGACCCGAGGTCCACTGCTTCCGAATCGACAGGTGGTGGAACGGGAGCCACCGAGCGACGCGCAGAGAGAGAGCGAGGCGAAGGACGCAGAAATTAGAAGTTGGCTGAGGCCCGCCCGACTCCAGCCACCGCCCCCCACCACTCCCATTGATCCAACGATGTATTATTCTCTCTCTCTTCCACTTCGTCCGCGCACTCGTTCGCTTCGATTCAGTTTTTCTGGTTCTCGCTGTGCCGCCGTCTTCGCGCGGAGTGAGCGCAACCGTTGTTCTTGTTGTTGTTGGAGTCGGGGTTGTTGTTGGTGTTCGGCCAAAACAGGTTTTCTAAGTTTTTGAGTCGAAAGCGGCGCTCAAAGAGTCACTCAACTCGCGGCTTGACTCGCTCGCTAAGGTGGGGCAGCCGACCGACGCGACAGCAGCAGCAGCAACAAGAACTACATACAACAACATTCACTACATCATCATCATTATTATTATGAACATCATCGTCATCGTCGACTCCAGCGAACCGCATGGATCTGCTTTTTTTGTGGCTTGCCTAAAATGCTTCCTTTCCGCCTCTCGGCCATCTGTCCAACCGCCCCCCCTCCTGCCGCGTGGGGAGCCCAAAGCGTCTCTGTTGTTGGTGTTGTTGTTGTTATTGCTGTTGTGGCAGTTTTCTCATTTCGTTTTGTCCGCGTCTTCGTGTACGTTTGAAATTTTCGAATTTGAATTTGGCGCAAAGCGTGGAGTGAACTCGGTCGGACCAAACCGAGTGGAGGGAACGAAATGAGTGATTGGCCAAATAAGCAAGAGACCGTGGATGAACGAACGAACGAACGAACGACAGCGGCCGACAACAATGACGTCAGCTTGCCGACTAAAATTAGGCCGCGACAAGAAGAACAACAACAACGGTTCATCGCTTCACGCACCGTAGTAAATACATAGATACACGTAGTATATCCATCTATCTATTCTTCCCCATGTACACACTATATACCAGCGTCGTCTCTTTTGAATGACATTCGCACACAACGAGACATCGTTTTGGCGGAGACGACGAGACTTGGAGTCGTTCGCTGTTGAGCCGAGTCGAGTTCCGAAGTCGATTCAAGCCAAACTCCAGTGTTTCCAGATTAAGTGTGACCACTGTGGCAAAATCGAATACAGATGGTCACTCGAGTTAGTCTCGAGTTAGACAGGTATTTTGTCTTGAGAAAGACATTTGTAGTAATCGCATTTTACAGGGAATTTCCGCGAATCATGTGGAAAATGCTGTGAAGAATAGAAATGGGGAAAATATCATAAGGATATGAAGTGCCGAATGTCTACTATTTTGTTCGTTCTCGAACTAAATTCAGCATTCAATGGAATTAGTTGTGATGTTATTTTCGAAAATAATCACGAAATATCAACAGATTCAAGTTTATTTCGATTTTATTCAAATGAGCCTATTTTCGTGTTGTGGCCGAGATTATTTATTGTAGTATTTTTACACTGCGCCATGTGGAACTACCGAAAGAGACCCCGATGTTAATGAAAACAACATCACCAACACCGACAACCACACAGAAATAGGAAATTTTACAAAGCATAAACCGAATGTACGGATGACATCATCCATTGGTTTGCAACGAGAAGATTCTCGCGGTTGATGGGGTGGGATGGGGGAGGAGCGTGCGTTCATTTGGTATTTTGTGTGCTTTTGCAGAAATTCACATCCCCGCCCCGTCGACGGCGCTCCCTTGTCAGAACTCTCAATTCAATCCGCTGCTCGCCGCCGCCCCTCGCGTTGGGTTCACCAAACTGCGGGCACAAAAGCTCGACGGACACCGCTCTCGGAACGCCAGACCGACCATTGGGACATTTATTTATTTTGTCAAATTTATTTCGAACGCACACATCGACGAGGTCGAGCGTTGAATGGAAGACTACAACTTTTATTCTTTCTTTTATTTCTTGATGATTTTATTTTTTGATCCGAAATTTATTGCCTCGGCATGCTCTGTTTTGCCTTTCGGCTGGGATGACGTCATCGACAATAGCCACTTCTTTCTGTCTTTTTCAATCGGACTTCTTTCGCCCAACACGTTCTAGAAATACTTCTGGTCACTTTGCTCACGACTTCTTGGCTTCTTTTTTCACCTTCGTCTTTTTCGAGTGCTTTTCAAAGTCTAGTGTTTTTGTACTCGAACTTTCAGTTATTCTCTCAAGTCTTACTTGAACTTTCCTTTCTGATTCTCCAACTTCGGTCCATTATTCATCGTTCCCTCATGGCAGCGTCCATAAGCGTCTCAGTTGTATTTCATTTAATTCAATTAGAAATTCAAACACTCGCATCCCGTATCTCTCGTACTCGGTCTTTGAAATCATTGCAGAATGCTTACACATTTACTGCCTAGATATTTCTTTCAAGAATAGTGTCTACGGATTTCCATATACATATTTAAGTCGGTGTATATGGCTCGCCAGCAACAACAATGAGCCCAGTCAAACACTTAACTTCTCAAGTGCGGTATATAGTCGTATATAGACTAGCCTCGTATCTTGGCTGAAAATTGAGCTGATACTTAGTAATTGAACATTTTGCAAAAGTGTGCTAAGCTTTTCAATCCTCTTTCATTGACTCTAGAAAATGATCAAAAGTTTTCTAAATGATTTTATGCGAGTTTGATTCCATTCAATTCCCATTTCTCTTATTACCATCATTCTAATTTTGGTTCCACACATTTTCTGTGCATGGAATTCTATGTTTTTTGTCGACTTCGAAATTAGTGAACACTTACCATTATTAAATTTCTATTCAATTCGGAAGTTTACTCATTAGGCCGAGCCCGCATTTCGGGAAAATTATGATTAAAAAAAAAAACTACTCCTCCTTCTCCTTCACCGTGTGCCCTGAGGGCAATTTTAACAAAACATTAAACAGATCAATCAATGCGTAAAGTTATGAACATCATAATAACGATCATTAGGGCCTCCCAGATGGACGCATCACAGTTGACAACGATGCTTGGGGGACGGTCATCGTCATCGGCGGCGATAAGCGTCGACATGACCATTGATGGCGGCATTCCATGAGTTATGTTGCTCTCCGAAATACGCCCCAATTATGTTGACAATAAAAGCAATTTCAACCATAATTTCAGACTATACACATCTGCAATCGAATTATTGTTCGTACCGTGCCGAATGCATGGCAGAGGAAGCTTTCGCCGGAGCTTCGGGTCGGGTGATGTCACTCGGTGCGTCGTCCTCACGTTCTTCTCCTCCTTCGTCTTGGCGGCCACCCGAACTCCAACTTCCGCTTCCTGCCGATTGGGCCTTTGTTTGTGCTTTCGCCAGTCGTGAACACGAGGGGGAGCCCGAAAAAGGCTGCCGAAAAATCAATAAACCGTCCTTCGGCGGTGCTGGCTTCGTTCGAGTTCGTTTGTTTCGTTCGTTCGTGTCGCCTCCGGTGCGTCAGCGAAATCCGATTTCGGCTTCCTTCGTGGCCCGACCGACCGGCGTTCTGGCTCCCTCAAGGACACTCGCCCCCACTCGTCTCGCGTCGCCAACATCTCCGAGTGGCGTCTGGTCTGCGTTTTATTTGCGATTCAAATGCTGCGTAGTTGGCTGAAGTCGGAGCCCGGCCAGAGCTGGAGGCGGCTGAGATATGTTTGCCGAGTTGCGTGATTAAAGTTGGTGAAGGCAGGATCAACGGCTGGCCGGAGGGTGGAGGGTTTGAACCTTCTTCGGGGAAGGGTGGAGGTGGTTTGGGCGCACCAAGTTCGTTTCACTTTCACTTTTTGCTCGCAGCCCAACTTGCGCTGTATCATGTGATATTTATAGTGGTGGCATACAATAGTAAGTAGTTGATTGTTGCTGCTGTTGTTGTTATTGTTGCCAAGGGTTGCGCTGTCAATATTGTCGTGAGTGGCGCATTGTTTGCCCTGTTGCCAGGGGCTGCCAGCGGTGTGGCCAGGATCTTGGGCACAGTTTCGCACCACGTCGTGCCCTCTGCGTCAACCAAATGAAAACACCTCACACGCTTTCGCTCAGCGCCCTCACTCCCCCTCACCCACCGCAGGTGGTTTCATTCGTGTGGAAACTGCTGCGAGTTGTTTATTTTTGTTCCAACTCGATGGAAAAAAATGCATTCCAAAACATTTCAATCGGGGGAAATATGTTTATGGCGGCGCCTGCACTCGCTGCGCGCCGTCGGCAGGTGGTTTTCGTCAGCGCCCACTGCATTGCACTCCAGGTACCTTCGAGCTTTCCTCTCTCCCCCCTGTACGGCGCCCCTTTGATTTGCGCCCCCTTCGCTCAGAACTTTTGTGGCGAGTTCAGTGCACTTTGAAGCTTTTCTCTAGCACTCGACATTGTTGTGACTTTACTGTTGCCGTTGTTGTGATTCAAGCTTTTCGTCTACGTCTGCTTCTGCTTTTGCCATTATGATATTTTTATTATAGTATGCATCGCTCTTTCTCGCATTTGCCTCGTTTCCCCTTTTAATTGCAGTGCAGTGCTCGTCTTGACCATTGAAAATGAGTCATTTGCATTTACTACGCCTTTTACTACCTTTTCTCCACTTTCGGTAATGTAATAAAAAGGGCAGAAGTTGTCATTTTATTACTTTGTGCTTTTCACTACTTGTTCATTTGTCTGACCAGTCATCTGGACTTGGTTTCTTTCTGAATACAGCTGAACCCTCAAACGAAAGTCTTTCTTTATTTAACTAAAGTAGTTTGTCCTTTATTTTTATAATTTGGGTTTATGTAATAATTTCTATGAAATGAAATAGTGGACAATTTCCTTTTCCATATTTTCCTCACATTTCTTTTTCCGGATCTGTCTCTGACTTCATGCTTGGCCTGTAATTTATAAGACTCGTTTCGATAATTGGGTGTGTCAGTAACAAGCAAAAGCAACAGCAACAACGACCAATAATAAATACGTTTCCACTCCTCTCCACAACAATGACAAAATTAACACATACAAGCCTAAAGTGGGGAGAACACGATCAAGAGAGCGGAGGGGCGGAGCAGGAATAGAGAGAATGAGCTTAGATGATCTTCTACGATCGAGCATTATTTGCAGACAAAAGATCACGAAATGCTGCTAATTGTAAGTTTTCCAGATAGATTTCTTTACATAGATACATTTGTATGATGGTATGATCCAAGGGTCTCCCCTCTGCCCCCCGCCCTCGGTTGTCAATTGAGAGCGACAAAGGTCAACCAGTTTTATGTTCTCATATGGATCTCGATCTCTCGATAGAAAGGGAGTGTGTGCGAGAGAGAGAGAGTGATCGAGGTGTGGATAGATTATGTTGTGTTGGCGGCTCAATGTTTGTGCAGTTGCCATTGTTGTTGTCGGCGCCGGATAGATAGACGGACAGACAGGCAGATATCACTGGTGTGGTATGGAGCGCGAGCTCATTTGAATGTGCCTTGGAAAGTTGTCGTTTGAGCGGAGCTCTTTTGGTTATTCATCAGCTCGAATAAATCCTGCACGCGACGTTTGCCCGCCCCTGGACACCGGACTGTGATGCAATTAAAATGCAAATACCGCGAGGTTTCATTGAAATTAATGGAAAATGTGTCGGCGGGTGTTTTTTCACCATATTTCCCTTTGGCTCTCTCGCTCTCTCCCTTTCAGTACCTCAGTCTATCGCATCGACTTAATTGTTACAGAGCAAGAATCGGTCGGTCTCTCTTTTCGGCATGAGTGTGTGTGACGTCATGGTTCATGCTAAACCGATTCCAGTTACTGGCCCGCTGACATATGGGCCTCGTGGCCAACTCAACGGGGGATGAGGGAGCGGACCAGAGGTCGGTAGCGCGGGTCACGCCCTGCCGTCGTAACTCGTCGACGTCGTCGTCGTTAGTCGCCAGCCGTCGAAGCGATGAAGAAAGTCGTGCGGCCACTTCGAGTTATGAACTTGAAGAAGTCTCTCTGTCTTGTCATCGGCCCTGGCTCCATTTCGAATAAACAACATTTTTCGGATTTTCCGTCGAAACATTCTCGAATGCCTTCTCATCATCGTGGCTGGCGTTGTCCGTCGCTGGGAAGTCGTTCTGCGATCTTCCGTTTACTATATTTATGTCCGACTTTTACAGCCTTTCCGTTCTCTTGCGCAAATTCCTCGGGACTGTTTTCTTCACACTTTTCTTCTGCATGTGAAGAATTGGTCGTTTATGAGCAAGTGTTGGCTCTGGTCGATGTCGATGTCGACGACGATGCTGATGTCGAAAGCTTTCGAAAGCGACGACCGCTGACGGCCCCAGCTGCAGACTAAACAAAGCCAATAAAGCTGTCGGAGACGCCGCCAACGGCTGGGAGACAGCGACGGTGTGTGGAGGATGTTGATGACGACGGAGACGGCGACGGCGACGCGGATGACGTGATCCGTCTCCAATGCTGAACAACCCGATGATTGGTTTTATAGAGTTCTCGCGTTAGTCATGCAGCCGCAAATGCATTCGGCAACTTCGTGATTTAATTCGAGAACAGAAGGTCAGGAGAGGGAGAGAGAGAGAGAATCATGCATGACCTAGTTGGAATAGTCATTACCTAGTTGTAGTGAAATGTGAAGGGAATTGAAAAGTCGCTTGCTGAAGTTGAATTTCTCAAAAATACATAATTTCACTAATTTGACACATGCGATGAAAAATCGAATTTTCTTCCTATTTCGTAACTTCTAAGTTCAAAAGAGCAAATCAGTTTTGCTACATAATATTTAATATAATACTCTGACCTCATTGATTATTCTAATCTGTCGATTGCATTCGCCATGAGAAAGTTTTGCTAAATAGGCAAACATTCCAGTAGAAAATCTTCGAAAAAGCAAAGGAAATGAAAAATTTCGCTAGCATTCCTCAAGAGGATGGAACTGTAAATTATCTCATATTTCCAGGCGGTCTTCTTCGTTTCCTTATTTTCTTCTCTCTCTCTCTCTGTTTTCTTTCTTGTCGCTCCAGCACTCGAACCCCTCACACGAACCTCCCGAAATTGACGGTCGTCCGATTCGCGATCGTGGTATTAAACTAGTTGACAACAACAACAACCGGCGACAAGAGCAGCACAATCTGCTGAGAAAATCGCTTCAAATTGAACTTGGGAATCCTTGGTCGGGTCCCATCCGAGGCCATCGGAAGAAACCCGCTCGACTCCGATCTCGTTGGGTTTCGGGGGGGAGGAGGAGTAGGCGGAAAATGTTCACAGTCGAATGGACGGAGGGAGGGAGGGACGCTTGGTTCGGTTGGCTGGCGTGCAGAACGGTTTGGGCCGAACCGAGCCGAGCCGAGCTGGGCCGGTTGTGCGCTCATCGTCGGCTTCATCCGTAACCACGACATCAACAACAATAACAACAACAACGAGATAATCATGCGAACAGACGACGACTCGTCGGTCTGGGTCTTCTGTCTGTCTGTCCGTCCTTCCGTTCGTTCCTCCAGTCGGTTCCAGTTTTCCACCGTCGACTGACAGGAGTGCCAAGTAATTTCCATTTGCCAATTGCTCTCCTCACCGACCCTTCCCGCCCGACTGGAGCCAACCTCATCCTCCACCTTCGCCTCGCCTATCCCGAGTCTAGTTCGAGATGTCGACGTCAGCGCCTTGGGAGGCAGGGGGCGGTTGCCGGACGACGCCGTCGTCGTCGTCGAGTGGCGGCTCCGGAGATGAGCAATGGAATTATATTTGCGGCTTTTTATTAAATTTGAGTTCTATTCCACTCCACTCCTTCCGTCCCTCGCTCAATCCATCCATCGTCTCTTGTGCTCCAGGTGCTGCACCAAGAACCGCAACCGAGGTCATTGAACTCTTGCTCCGGTGTGCGGTTTGGCGGTTTCAGCTCGGAACTTGCACTTGGAGCCGCTCAGATGGATGGAAGATGGATTTATTTTATGTGCGACTCGCTTCCCCCAGACGGTTGAAGTTCGGCTTTCAAATGATTCATGTCTGCGATTCGATCTACACATCGTATCCACAATAGTATTCCAGGTACATCTGTGTATTTGTGTAGGTACGTGCAATTGCCACCGATACTAAAGTATCTAGAGCGCAACGAGAGCAACTCATTTGATTATTCATAAACTACGATCTCTACATTTATGTAAACATTGAATTGAACGGCAACAAAGTTTCCAAATGAGAATGAAATGCACTTAAATATGTAAATATTATACTACCGGGATATTTTGAAAGACTTTGTTTTCTTGTAGTTTTTATGTAAGTCTCCATATTTCATAGTTCGCCTTCTGTTTTATACACGCAATCCTTGGTCGGAGTTTCTAAAAATGTTGATGAAGAAATTCTTCCTTTTCCGTCATCAACTGCAATCGCCCCAACGGCATTCTCGACCTCCTCGCATAGCTTTCACTCTGTCCACATTTCCACTTCCCTTGGTGTCCACCTCTCTTCATCTTCCCTTCATGCAACGTTATCCTTGCGCCAGGACAATGAAAATTGCAGCAGAATTATAGCCTTGACCTGACCCGACGTCGGCACCGACGTCGCTCTGCAGTGCGGATCCAGTGTCTGCATCATAGACTACGGTATCTCTGGACCTTGTGTGTTCCATTTCCGTTGCTCTGTTTCCTCGCTCGAGGGGACGAATGTGGGTTAACCTTAAAAAGCGCATCTGGTCCGGTTGTTGTTGCCAAGGCCGTGGCACAGGAGGAGGGGGAGGAGATGCTGCTGCAGCCGCTCGTCCTCCAATCGGAATTTTCATTGTTCGGCCTGTTGTGGGCTCGAACGAGACTCGAGTGCTTTTTCACGCTTCTCTTCATCGCCGATAATGCATGCATGCCCATGATGTGTATATAGTGCATCGATATACATCTCAATGGGCTGGCTCCAAGTGCACGCCACCGTTTGTTGCGACTGAAATAGAGAGTGAGGAAGGGGCGGTGGAAAACTCCTCCGGTTTCCCCAAACCATAAGCCACATGTATTGTCTCTGTCTCTATCGCTCTGTCTCTCTTTTTCTCACTGCCCCTGGGCACTCTCTGTCGGTTGCTCTTTTTCGATGCAAATTGGAAATAATTTCTACTTGACTTTTAATAACAATTGCCTCCGTAGTGTTTGCATTGTTTTCCATGTGATTTACTTTCATTTTTATCTTCTGCACAATTAGACTGTTTCTCCATCTGCCCCTCTCTCTCTGCCTCTCTCTCACTCTCTCTTCGTCGTTTCAGCCGTTTTCCATACCACATCAACGAAGTGAAACATATTCAAATAATTAGCCGCAGTTGCTGTTCAAACCATCTGAGCTCACGGCCAATTTCTCTGGGCATCTGGGCGCGTCTTGTTTGTGGAGCTGTCTGTCTTTCTATCTGTCCGTCTGTTTGTCTGTCTGTCTTTCTATCTGTCTGCGGGCCCTGGCGCCTTTCTTTCCGTTCTCCGTCTCTGCCTCCAGCAGCCAGAGTGATGGCATTTACTAATTAAGTCGACTCGTGAGTAATTGGTTGCCTGCGAGTGGGAAATGGACTTTCTAATTTGTTGCTTCCCAGTTATATTGTCGTTTATTCAAGTGGTAGTGCTGAAAATTGTCACAATCAACCATAATGGTGGACGTCAAGTAATTGACGTTTTCCAATGCGGGCTGCGGGGTTTCAATCATAGGGGCGGGTCCAGGGGGTCACGATATCTCGCAGAATGACAAAATGACTTCATGACTCCTTCGTCTGCAATTGCATTATTTCTCTACTAATGATCTCTCTCTCTCTTTTCCTTGCAGGTAAGCGTTCAGTCAAGAGATAGATTAATCGGTCATTTCTTTGGTAAGATGCACTCAGTGGATTTAATTATTAATTCTCCCAAGAGCCCCAATAATTGCAATCAGAAGCTCCGAACTCTAGTTCTTTCCTTCATCCGCACCCTTCAGCACCCTTGGTTCGCAATTCATTTGCAGATGCTTAATTTTATCACTCTATTATCTCGAGTACCTGTCAACCTCTTCATCGAAACCACTGACTTCTGGGACATCGTCCATGGCCTGCTTCCCCTATGACTTGTGTCCACTACTTGCTGATTGTCTTGGAACGGAATTAAATGTTGTGCACTCGGGGGACCCTCGTCAGGCAATCGACAATTTATATTCATTTATTTCCGTTCGATTTCGAGGGTGACATTTTGCTATTCTTCTTTCGCTCCTTCCTCTCCTCGACCGTTGCAAGGAGTCGCAGCTCACTTCAGCTGCTCAGGAAGCTGATTATTTATACTGCAATTCGATGGAACGACCGACGACTTCGGACTCTCTCTGAATGCAAAGCAAGAACTTCTTCGAAGTTTCTCGCTCGATAAGGAATGAATTTGTTCAGCCAATAAAATCAATCGATGCGTGAAATTCGGTGATGGCGCAGTTTCCATTCAGAGCTCAGTATTCTTTCCTGAGTACAGACTGCTTTTAGTGGAATCGATGCCGATATCGTAAATTGGGAGCCCTCTGATGTCATAGTCAGGGATAATCCCACGACAATGGATCAGATAAAGTGAATCCCACCACTTTCGTCGAAGTTCGATGAAATTACACTCGACTAACCACACTGACGACGACGACCCACTTGAGCGTTGCTAGGAGGAACCTGTTGTCAACGGAACTTAATTAGGACGAGGCTAAGCTTCAAGTGGCCTTATCTCTACCGACACTAGGGTGAGGCCAAAGGAAGCGGAAATCAAACAGTTGCTTGAGCGGATGCGACGACTCCACTCGTAGTCGCTGCCATAATTGCTAATTACAGTTCTTTCGCCAAGTTCGTTCTTTCCTCTGAACCCCTGCTGGTTGACTGAGTCTTCGTTGCCACTGAGATTTTTCAAGAAGCCGTCGAAAGAAAAAGCCTTCTCTCCTCCTCCACCTCCACCCAGAGGGCGTCGACTAGGGTGTTCCATCCATTGCCTGCCATTCGTTGTGGTCCATTGTCTCGGAAACGACGCCTTTTGACGCTGGAAACTTGAGCCCGTCCCCGGTTCGGGACGACGCATGGTTCCACCTCCCACCAAGTAGCTGAAATTAAGTTATCAGCGCAAAATTTATGTCACTCCGCCGACCGACCTATTGTAATGTGATACCGGGACCCGTGGCGAGGGTGGCTGCCTGGCTTTTGGGGTTGTCTGCGAACTGTGAATTGCAATTTGTAAATTGTTATTGCAACAATTATCCCGGTTGTCTCGATTGTCCCGGCCGGAAGTGCGACAGCAGCTGACATTGACACATTTTCGTGGTTCCTTTGAAAGCCAATTGCGGTTTAGTTTGCTCTCGCCCTGGTTTTAATCTCTTATGTATGCTTAATGGATTCTCACGTCCACTGGTGGTCACACGATATCATTTTGGGTCATATTTAGTGTTTGGATAAAACTCCATACGTCCTAATGAGAGGAATTTGTGGAAGGTATTCGCGAGTCTCGAGTCTCCAGTTTGTCAGCGGTTTCTCTTGGCAAAATTATTGCAGTGTCGTCAGTCGGTCCGACGAACAATAGACTTGAATTTAGGGATGATTCCATTTGCCACTCTGTTCCTCGCCACAGAGACGACGTCTGTCGGCCCAGCTGCACCCTCTCCACCCCTGTGCGAAATGTGGCAACGCCGGATGAATCATCGTCGTGTCTGCCGCTATTCCCAGGAGCTGCCTGGCTGCCCAAAGAGTTCCAAACATGCAACTGTGTTTGCGTGACAAACAAAGGGAAGGCCGTCGAACGAGACGAGAATACGATCAAATGCAGCAAATGGAATGCACAAAAGAGGGTCGCAGACCCATCAATGCAGGAATCCGTTACAGGGGAGGGACAACGTCAACACAGCCACCCCACATCGTCCCACATCAAGCTGCATGAGACGATTTATTTGAAGGCACGCGTGCCAAAGTCAGCAGAAATTCCGAAATGAAGCGAAGAAGTTTCGATATCTTCCGGTTCGGAATGTTACACACTAAATATTAATAACACAGATCCTTTGAGAATAAACCAGAGTTTAGCCAAAAATTCTGATCTTCTCTCTTTCGTTATATTAACAGAAGCTCATAACACGAATCCTCAGTGTATAGTTTTCGGAACCATATTGAAGTCAGTCGTCGTCGTCATCGTCATGCAATAAGCGGTTTTAATTAGCAGAAACATCCTGATGACCTACGGCCATTCGAGCCCCTGTCGACTTTAGGCCAAGCCACCTACCCATGCATTATAGTGATACCTCTTGATATTCCCTTGAATGAGACCATTTGTTTGGTTTATTTCCACCCTGCCGTTGCAGGAAACTTTTAACGCGCTTGTTCTTGCAATTGAATATTCTAAAGTAGGAAAAAACGCATTAATTAATTATCATAAATTTAAAATTAAAAACGTCTGTAGTGCAGTCGCTACAACAACAATAACGCCAACAGACGCTGCAGGACCTCTCGAGCTAAGCGCATTACACAGAGAGGGAGAGATGAGGACCAGGGACCAGGGACCATAAGCCATATGTCAGCTGGCGCATGCGGAATAAGGGTAGGGAAAGTATCGGGGACGAATGCAAACAAACGGTGAATGGTCCTCACGCTGGAAGATCAATCAGGGAATCAAGGGTCGGATCGGATGGGAGGGTAGTTGGCTTCTGTACGTTAGGGTAGGGTTGGGTGTGATAGTCTAGGATAGTACGGTATGGTAGCAGCGGGCCGGACTAAATTGAATTAATGAAACCAGTTTCTCCTGGTTGCGGTGCCGTCACAGTTTACGACAAAGCGCCCGGGAAGGCGATCGGGGGTTGCTGTTGTGTTATCTTTCATTGATTAGTTTTCAACCGAATGCCACACAATGCACTGGAACTAATACAATCAACACAATGCATGTGCATGTCTGGGTGTGTGCGTGTGCGTGTACAGATGAAGCTCTGTCCTGATCGAGGGAGGAACCCAAGCCACCGGTCACCGTAGCCACCGGACGAAGCCCAGCTCGATTTGGCAATTTCATTTATTTAATTTCATGGTGTTTAATGCCGGTCACGGCGTTAATTAGAGTCGTTTATTTCCTCGGGATCTAGGGGAAGGTGGCCAACGCCTTACCACTCAAAAACCAAGCACCCTCTCACCGCACCACACCCACAGTTATCTTCGATTCAAACCAACCGCGATCGTTTCGGGTTCCATGGCATTTATTTGAGACAATCATTTGGGTTTGGTTTTTACAAGAGCTTGGGTAGGGGATTGGAGCCTTAGATGGGGCGATCCGTGCTTATATTTCCACAACGTAACGACTCCCAGTCGAACTCACGGAATAGTAGCTGTTCTCTGTAAATAAACCAAAAGAAGTCAAGTTAATATCTCGTTATCTCTGCCTCCTTCTCTTATTTATCTTCACTCACCCTCATCACTGTCGAAGGAGAAGAACTGATCGTCGTCCCTGGCCATCGACGATCGCTGCCGACGTCCGGGAGTCCGCAATCCCTGCTCCTTCCGGCCAGGCGTCGGTGTCGTCTCCGTGGAGCCGTATTCGGAGTTGGATCGGCTCTGTGAGGTGTTGTTGGTATTGTTGTTGTTGTTTATATTGTTGTTGTCATTGTTCACCAAGTCCATCGTCACCCTCGGAATAGTGGGAAGCTCCTTAGGATGGCTGGTTCGTCTGGGTCTGCTCGGTTCCTCCGCCTCCACTCGGTTGTTCTCCTCGTCCACTTCATTCATCAAAGTCTTCATTGGCTTCTGGTCGGGCATCGGAGCCACTCGTTTCGGTGGCGCCCTCAAAAGCTCCTCGTCGTCGTCGTCCCCTTCCTCCGAGTCGAGCGACTCTTGATGGAAACGATTCGTTGGCGTCAGCGTCGTCTCCCGTCCCTCGCTGTCCTCCGAACAATGGCCGCCGCCGCCGCCACCGTCGGATGAGAAGTCGGCCGAGTCGTCGCGCGTCACCGTCCGTCGCAAAACCCGTGGCCTGGTGGCCGAGGGGAGCCTCGTGCCCTTTTCCTGCTCGGAGCCCGTTGGCGGGTGCTCGAAGCGCGATATCAACTTGTTCACTTTGCCGACATCGGCCGGTTTCACCTGCTCCGTGTAGGCCAGGCGCAGCGACGACGTCTTGACCAGGGGTCTCGCGACGCGCGCCATGGACTCGGTTCGTTCGGGGATCCGCGGCGGAGGTTTGGAGGGGGGCGGTGGCGGCTTGGAAGGAGGTGGAGGCGGTGGCTTCATCGACGGTAGAGGGGGCAGAACCGCAGGTGGAGAATCCACGACTCCCGCTTGATGTTTCGCCAGTCGCATCGATGGCTGACGCTGCGGCAGAGGAGGCGGCGGTGGCGACACGCTGGGTGGCGGCGAGGGAGCGGCCGACGGGGGGCGATCGTCACCCACGGACTCCTCGCCTTCGTCCTCTTCCCCTTCATACGAGTACAAATCCTCGGTGTCGTCGTAGTTGGCGTCCAAACTCTCGCGACTGTTGCCGATCTGGTGTCGGCTGCTCGTCCCGCCGCCATCTCTAGAGGCGCCCGGATTGGGACTGGATCTCCTGGACACCAAGCTGACCTCCTCCTCTTCTTGTATGTGCTCGACGCGAATCCTGGTCACTCTGGACGAGTTGTCGTCGTCGGCGGCGTCCTCGCTGCTGTCCTTCTCGAAGCTCCCGTCCTCGCTGCCGTTGTTCGATGCGATCCGCATGACGGGCTCGTTCCGCAGCTGGTCGTCGAAGTCCTCGAAGGCCCCCTGGACGCCGTCGCCCTTGGCGTGCGCCTCAAAGATGTCGATGCTCTTGGACTTGTTTTTGTCTTCGGCTTGGACGCATGGATGCCTCACCTGCCACGCTTCCTCGTTCTCCTGAACGCTGCTCAACCTCACATCCGATGGACGTCGAGGAGCTTCTTTATTCAACGCCCTCGTCCTCGCATTCTCCGGGATCCAAGAGTCCGAGTCCGAATTCGAGTCCTCGGAGTTCTTGCGGCGATGGCCTCGACTCATCGGCGTCGATTCGTCGTCTGCGGCCGACCTCCTGCGTTGGTTCGGCGGCGTCATCCCGAGGAAGTTTGACACGATCTCGCTATTCGGAATCCACTCGACCGCTCTCGTCGCGTTGGGCGTGGGCGACGTCCTCAACGCGGTATCCCGGGCAGAAATCTCGACTATTTTCGGCCCAGGCGATGAGGAGGCGGCCGCCGTGGTCACGGCTATGATCAGGGTCGACTCGAAAAGGTCCGAGTTGTCCTGGTGAATGAGAACACGTGGGTACTCGACGGCCTCGTCCTCCGACTCGGTCGAATCGGAGAGAATGGGTCTCGTGGTCCAGACCGCGTGGATCTTCTGGGTGGCCTCGTAGTTGCCGCCATGTTGCTCGGTGTTGATCTCCTCAATGTCTTCGATGTCTTCGTCTGGGTCTTGGTCAGAGCTGAATTGGTCGTCCGGGGAGTCCACTCGTCTCACCGGCGCCGGTGGGCGTGACGAGGTCGTTGGCGTTCTCAGGTCACATTCACCATCCTCTTCGCCCTCCGTCTTCTTCTCGACATGCTCGTGGGACTTGTGGAAAATCTTCATCTTCTGCATTCTGTCGTTGACCTTCTTCATCGTTCGCCGGCGCGCATGCTCGAGTTTCTCCTCGAACTGCTTCGTCCTACGACCGCCCCCTTCCTTGGTCTTTGCGCTTTCGTCCTTTTCCTGGTCGTGGTCTTCGTCCTCGTCGGAATTGGGATTCTTACGTTTGCGTATGTACTTGAGTTTCTTGATCAAGGTGCTGGATCGCGAGGGTCCCTTTTGGGGCGAGGCCTCGTCCCCAGTTACATCCCCTCCTCCGCTCTCGTTGGGCTTCTTCTTGAAGCTCTTCTTCCAGGTCTGCAGCTTGTTTGTCAGGGCTGCATGGAGCGGAGAACCTGGCTTCTTATCCTCCTCCTCCATGGAGGACGCCTCGTGCGACTTGAATCGTCGCAATCGGGCTGCGAGTTTTTCCCGGGCTGTCGGGGATGGGGCGTGAATAGAGGTATCCACCTTCTCCCCCTCATCCGATTCATTCGCATCCGTCGTCGGCTGTCGCTTCATGGACATCGTCGTCTTGAACCGTTTCAGGTTCTGCTTGATTGCGGCCAACGGTTTGTCGGAGCGCTCGTTCAGCGACTGTTTGGACTTGGTTCCACTCTCCTCCCCTGGTCTGGCCTTGCGACGTTTTCGCTGCTTCGCTCCCTGCTTCTTCTCCCCGTCGGAGCCCGTCTCGTCGTCGTCGGACTCATCGTCGTCGTCGTCGTGGGAGGACATGTAGTTGGTCAGGCGTCGGATGCGCTCTTTGTAGCCCTTTGGACCGGCCGGTGCTTCGTCCTTCGCAGCCTCCCGCGGCGCCTGCTCCTTGATGGCCCACAGGCTGCTCGTCTGCGGCTCAGGCGGTTCGTCGCCTCCGTCGTCCAGGCTGCTGTCCTCGGACACGCCGAGTCGCTGATGACGCGTGATGGCGAAGCGCGACGAGGCGACACCGCGATTGGGTGGCGTCGTCTCCATCCCGCTCTCGTCGCCGCTCTCGCTCTTGCCGACCTTGGCCGACTCCGCGGGATGCTGCGCCGGTGGGGGTGGAGGCGGAGGCGGTGTTCGACGCTTCGTGGGGAAGGCCTTCGTCATCGGCGGCGAGTCGTCGATGGGGCTGATGCTGTTCGAGCGGCCGGTGTTCTGGCGCGACTCCTTGAAGCGGAACGTGTAGTCGTCGGCGATTTCGCGGTCGCGTCGTGTCTCCTCCGCCTCCTCGACGACGCGATCCGCCTCGTAGCGCTCCACGTAGTGATCGACCTCGATGTTCGACTTGCGGACGACGGTCCTCTTGGCCAGGATGTGCTTGAAGCGGAAGTCGGCGAAGTCGCGGTAGCCCTTCTGCAGTCGCTCGCCCAGCGACATCTTCACGATGCCCCTGGAGCCGGCGCCCTCGGGCGAGTCGACGGAAGCCGCAACAGCTGGCGGAGTGTTTCGGGGGCTGAGTTCGTGGTTGTTGAAGCCAGGTCTTCTAAGTTCGTGATCATTGGAGTGTCCTCTGAGGTCGTGGTCTTTGTAGCCGGGTCCTCTGAGGCCGTGGGCGTTGGAGGGTCGTCCCGGGGGCGAGGGATAGTCGTCGTCGTCGTCGTCGAAGCTGTCCGCACTTCGGTAGGTGCTGCTGTCGTGGCGCCCGAAGCGTCCGCCTCCGGTGGTCGTCGGCTGCATCAGCGAGGTTATCGTCGAGATGCGGGTGGGCGTGCGATTGATGAAGTCCGCCTGCTGCATGGGGGGCGCCACCGACGAGGTCGACGCCAATGTCGTCGCCATCGCCGCCGCGGTTGGTGACTGTTTCGGCGACGATGCCTTGTTCACGTTCTCACGCGAGCTGCGGAAAATCTTGCGCGACTTCAGCTTCGACATCGACTTCGGCATCTTCACGTGCGGCATGGGCGGCAGCGCGGGCAGGTGGGGCAGCCGTGCTGAAAGGAGAACAATCTGAGTACTTGGACCTCAAGGGGGTGGGCCGACCTATTGATTTCCCCCTGGCCGCTGAGCATATCTCCAATGCGGCCACAGGAAAGTGACGGCCGGACAGACAGACGGCGGACGGACGGACTCACCTCGTATGCTGTCCATGTCCAGCCTGCTGCACAAATTCTTAAAATCCATTCTCGGGCCCGATGAAATCCACTCGTTGGCGAACCCTTCTCGTCTGCCCTAATTTCGGGCTCCTACAACACAATCTGGTCGCAACTGAACTTCAACGCGACGTCTCGTCTTTCGACTCAAGCCGTGGAATATTGAAATTAATTATTAACTCGAAATAGATGTGAACGATGTTGTTGTTGCCACCAGAGTCTCGTTAACCATTGTGGATCGAGTATTGGAAAAATCTTCGCCTTGGTTCACACTCGTAACCCATTGTATTGCGACGCTAATTGAATTAACGTGTTTCCTTCTCGGTCATCGTTCATCCATGGCTGGGGACCCTACAAGGGGCGTTGGGATGTGGTCAGTGTGACAATTGCCAAGAAAATACTATAACGAGTTCGGCGGATAGACTACAATAATTCGGATAATGGTGCACGGAGTAGATTTAGAGATTTTTAACTACCAGTAGAACCCTTTCTTTCATGATAGGTACAAAAAAATTTGAGACTTCTCCGACCACATGTTGATCATCGCTATTGCCGACGGTAGGGTGCTCGTCCGGGGTCGTCCCGAGTCGAGCCGAGTCTCTGTAAAAACTCTTACTACTTGTTCATTATTTTCCCAATTTCCAACTCGTGGTGAGTTTTCCTTTTCTCATTTCCTTCCTCCGAATGCAGTTCTTATTGCTCTCGGCCTCTTCGTTGTTCTTTTCACTCTCACAATTGTTCATCTCGTTCGCGCTATAGCTTTCCCTCTCACTCCCACTGTTGTGGTTGTTGTTGGCTCCCCTTTGGGGTTCGCTAGTTTCGCATGGACATGTGAATTAATTTTTAGTTCGTTTGCATAGTCGTCTTGTTTTTTCTAGCTGACTCCATTCCGAGCCACATGCGATTGCAAGTGGTTGTTGGCATTGTAGTTGTCGATGTCGTTGTCGTAGCCGTGGTCGTGCAGCTTGAGAAGTAGTCCACACAACCCATGGCTCTCGGACGCCCCGACCCGGCTCCAACTTCGAGTCCGTCCCCGACTTCGACCGGGCTGAATGCAAGCATTGAAACAACTCGTTTGGAAACTGGAACACGAGCAGGTGCAGCAGAGTGTTTTGACTGGTTCGCCAGGCTAGTTGTTTGTTTGTTTATTTATTTGTTTGTTGTTGCTCTTGTCGTTCTGATGATGTCGACTGATGACGAATCGCCCGCTGATAATACATTGTGTGATTTGCCAGTTGTTCCACAGCTGACTGCCTGTCGACTGGCTTCCGATAGACCTCGATAATGAGGTGTTAGGTTCGATACCTCTCGCAGTTCTCACTCGGGACGCTTCGCTCCATTTGCATAGCGAATCCCCGGGCACGAAACTAAACTCCATCATCGATGATTAATCACTATGTCGTTATGTATGTATTTCTATCGATACTCGTTCTAATGATTTTCCTGTTTCTCTTTCTCGTTTCAGCTAAACGACGCCTCTCTCTCCCGCAGGTTCAACTTTGATATTTATAGTATAAGTGTTTGGTATCCCAGCCACGGAGGATTGAATTCGATCCTGCGCCACACAACGCATTCCTCAGCAAGGACTTCCAGCAGCAGCTAGAGCAGCAGGATGGGGCGGCAGTCGTGCACACTGGCCGTCCTCCTGGTGGCCGTCTTGGGCACCACCACAGCGTTGAGTAAGTCGTCCACCATCACAATCTCCCCCGCCTCCTCCCCATCTTGTCCAGTGGAAACTCTTCCACTCGCCTTTCCTGCGCCCGTCACGTTTTCACGTCCGTGGAAAGCAAGTTTCTTCCTTCCTTTCATTAATTTTGCAACGTCGTTATCGTCGTGTTGCTGTTTATGTTGTCATCTTCGTTGTCGTCGTGTTCGTATGAAAACCTCACGGCAAGAGTCACATCCGTTTCCGCCTCGCCAAGTTTTATTGTCGCTGGAGCCGTCTCACAATCGATCGTCGTGTCTGCGGCATCGGACGAACGAACGACCAAACTCTCGGTGATCGGTGATGCGGATGAAGCACGACTTTGTTGTTGTGCGATGTCTGCTGCCTTGTGCAATTATAGAATTATTGTTTCGGTGAAAGTCTCTGGTGAGCGTTGCCTCCTTTTGATTGGCATCCAATCCAATTGACTGACGAGGTCTCCCGACCGACCAACATGAATTTATTCATCACGATTCAGAGCTCCATCTATCCGTCTATCTCTGCCTGTCTGTCTATCGCATAGACATTCGCATTCGTATGTCATTAAGTTTGTGCAGAAAATTCAACATGCATTTCTGCATTTCTATGGACTGTTGGCGGAGAGCTTGCCAAGTTTTCTCCTGCCTCACCTTGAACCCTCGAATCCGTTCCCACAGTGGAGACTATTTCATCTTCTCCAGCCACCACCACCCATGGAAGTCATTCGAATGACGCGCCGGTGAAGATGCTTCGGCATACTTAAAGGGGTGTTAATCTCCCGGTGAACATTGACGACATCGTCATCCGACTCTGACAGCAGGCAGCCGCTCTTCCGAGGGGTGACAAGTGCTGTCGTCGCGCCCTCCTCCTCGACCGCGCCCCCCCGCACAAAAAGCACTCTAAAATAGTTTGACGACGGTGTTTATTTTTAGAGTCCCAAACTGCCGGAAAAGTACTCAAAAGCCTCAATTTATGATGATTAGGATGGGGTCCAATTTGGTTGGAATGGCCCGGAACGGTGATGGAGGGGGGCGGGGACGCGAGTAAATTGACAGTTTCCAAAGTTTTATCATCTGCTTGTGTTTATTTTGTGGAGAATTTCGTCGAAGAAGAATCTCTGTGGGAAATTGTGCTTCTGGACACGCGTCTGACAGGCCGTAAATTCCGAATTCCATCGCCTTGACGACTCTCGCGCCATTCTATTTCTATTAATACTGGTGTTGGCCGTCAATTAATCGATCAATTCTCTTGCAGTCAACTCTCCGCCTCGGATCATCAAGCAGCCTCCGACCGATGAACTTCTATTCAAAGTCGCTCAGCAGAACAAGGAAAGCGACAAACCATTCATAATCGAGTGCGAAGCCGAAGGACAACCCGACCCAACGTGAGTACCCCAAATGTTCTTCGCCCACTATCTCTTGAACCCATCCTCTGAACCCATTCCTTGAACCCGACTCCAGGAACCCACCCTCATCAGTAATTCTTCATCGTCGGTGTAGCTTTTAAATTTGACATTTTAATCGGCTTAGCGAGGGTGTCGAAGACCATCTTCCATTGATTGTCGTAATTTGTTTATTTATTTGTTTCCATTTTCCAACAACCATCACCTTCGCAACAACAGTTGGTTGTTCCTCCTCCTCCTCCTTTCGCCCTCTCCCGCGAATGCTGCAATCGTCTCCAACTCTTGCCCCATTCGTCTCCCCTCGTTTTTTCGAATTGATTTTGCCTCATTTTCGAATTGGTTTCCCTCGTTTATTTTCGTGTTTCATTTCGCTCTCGACCCGAATGCGTGCTCGAGTTATTTACAGTCCCTCGAAGTTCGTCTCCCTCGCGCCTTCGGAATGTGGACTGAATTAAATATAAATTAAGGACGGAGTTTCTTCAGTGTATGGGTGCGGGTGCTGCCTCGTCTCTCCCCTCTTCGTACACTGAGCGAAAAAGCGCGAAGCGCGTGAGAAATATTTACGCACCACGGTCGGCATCTGTGTTGGGCGGGAGAGTTGCGAAAAACCCCGAAAACATTGGATTCATGGATATTTTTGTTTTGAAAAATTTCTGAACAGATCAAAAATATTTGAAATTTTTCGAAATATCTATTTTCGTACATAAACGATGATTGCTTATGAAACGTCTTTGCATAAATAAAAGATTCCAATTCTTTATCGAATGTCTGGAAAAACTACAGTCGATGAAGTCACATGTTGTTATAGCCTCATGACACCAGATCCATCCTTTAGTTGTTATCAATGGTGCCATCTGCGCCACCGACTTTGGCACTAACATATTTCCACGATGCTTCTTCCGCCCCCCCTCCCCGTAGATTCTCAGAAGTGACTCATTTAGTTCCAATAACTTAGTCATAGTTCACTCTAGAGATGTTCTACGAGGTCGTCGTGTGTTTTTTTCTTTTCTGTATTGCCCCATAACTTTTTGTAATAATTTACAAGTTTTAAATATGCTTTATTGTCCCCGTGCGGGTCGCGAGAGCACTTTTCCCCATTAACGTCGCCCACTTTGTCATAGTTTCGATATTTATGTGTGGTTTAATTAAAAAGTTATCTTGGAAGTTATTTATCTACGCCTCGGCTTCTACGAATTTCCGTTCAATTAATGCTCGACTATCGATGGGCGAAGGAAGAAGGAGTAAAATGTGGCATTTTGCGAACTTGTAATTTATTCTCCACCCATATAAAATCAAAATCCCATCGTCGCGGCAGATGGTCCTCTATATGTTTTCTTAGCTAAGCTTTATTTACATTTGATATCCCGATGTTTCGTCATATCCGACTCGGCCTCGCAGTTGCTTGAACTCATTTTGTACATAAACACGAGATCGATTGCGTTTCTTTTCGTTTCGCATAAAAGTTTTAGCGAAATCCTTCCGAATTTCGCCCCTATTTCAGCCATCCCATGTTTACATTTGCTCGAATATCGCTCGCAGCATAAACAATCGACGGATATACACACGATCTTTCTGCCGAAATAGACGATAATATTTGTGTTTTCATTGATGATGATGAAGAGCTTCCTTTATGGCTGAAAAAGAATATGTGCAAACCTACGGTTTTTTTTCGTTTGTTGTAGCTATGCGTGGCGGATATTCGAAACTCCATAACGAGACGTATCCATTGTCTGCGATGGCCTGATACAACCTGTCCATCACTGTCTAATGGCCAATAGTGATTAATGGTACATTTGCGATAGAGATAAATTGTTTCGAACGTATCGACAATGTGTAATATGAGTTTATGATCCGGTCGAAACATCCAATCTTCATCGAAGAAAGTACTTTATGAACCCAATCCTGGCCTCTTTCTCCTTCTCGGTGGACCTTTCTTCAGTCTGCCAATTGCCGTAGTCCGACCGGGCGGTTCAATGAACTGTGTGAATGGGAAAGTCAACCGACGTTGACTAATGTCAACCGGCATCGACTTCGTTGGAGGCGGCAAAGTCGGGTGGGCGGGTGTCGTTTGCAACCTTCAAAGTTTTCGGACCGAGTGACGGACACGGCCCGTCATCTCCACACCGTCATCGTGCCTTTTCTCCACTTGCGGCAATCTTTTAGTTTGCCTTTCCTCAACTGAGACCTGCCCTGATGATGCTGCCTCCTTCCATTCGACTCAATTTAGATGATCTCTATTTTGGACTAAGTTATTCTGCGACTGTCACATGATATGCAATGCCGTGTTTTCTGTACATATATGTGACTATGAAATTATATCATTGCTGATATTACGTAATGTGCTTCACGGTATTCCTCTTTATCACCTCGCCATGCCTCCGTTCTTCCTACCTTTGTTGTTGCTGTGTATGACTTCATTTCGAAGGTAGATATTGTAATGTTGTTGTCGTCGTGTTGTTGGGAACGAGCGCGAACGCCTTGTTAAATATTCAAAAAAGTTCTTCTTGTTAACCCAGCTCTTTGCAACACATGGCTGTGGAGATGAATTAATAAGCTTGGCTCTCAGCCGGTCGAACCAGTTGAAATTAAACGGTTTCGGACGATTTCTTCATTCATTTCATACGAACTTCATGTGCGGGGCACGAGTGGAGGATACCGTTTTATAGAACTCAGAGACGAGACTTGTTTTGTTTTTGAAAGCATATCATACTGCTTGTATGTGGTACTTCATGGTAGGGTTCATTTCATACTTGAAACAACCATTAAACACTCGTTTCTTCTGTGATACGAGACTCTAACCGAATTCTGTGTGCGAATTCCCACCGGTCTGACTTGAAGGGCCCCGAGTGATCTGTCTGTCTGTGCGATTTGTCGTCGCCAGCCCAGACATACTGTCTATCCAAGTACCACTTGTGCTCGAGCCTCGGAGTCTCTCCCCTGCATCTGAATCCACCGACAGCTTGTCTTAATCGCGAATGCAATGAAATAATAATCAGTGGAGAAAACAACGCCAGACAAAAGAAACAACACAAAAACGAATACGAAGACGAAGAAGGGGAAGAGCAATAAAAATAAAAAGTGGTGGCTGGAGCTCAACTGCCGTGGGGTGAAGCGGGGAGGCAACTGCCTTTGGTAGGGAGGCGGCAACTCCTCCGCCTCGGACTCCTACTCGGATTCCCGCATCCTGCCTCAGTCAGCACTTTGCGCCGAGACGACGACCACGGTACTTTCATTGTTGTCTCTCACAGCAGCAGCAACATCAGCAGCATCTGGCGAAGATGGGAAGATATCGCCGCGAAATTTAAATTTTATGTCGCTGAGTCTTTTGCCGGGCATTTAGATAAATTATTCCTAAACGGCAGCGAAACCCTTTCGAGGAGTTCGCAGCCAACCAAGTGGAGGCGGCTCCAGCTCCTTATTTACGGAGGAAAGCGATTCAGTAAATTTTCATTTAAAAAATGTGAAACTAGTTTCGTCTATTGCACTGTTTCGGTCGCGTTTCAGGTGGACATTCAAGAGCGTGTCTCTTCCTGGCGACGGTGGGATCATTATTTTTCGCTCACTACCCTGGGTTTAACCCATTTACCGCTCTCCGTCCGGTCGGGCTCTTCCTGCTCCACCATTATCAGTAGCGAACTCGTCTCCGAACGTAATCGAGCGCATGCACGGCAAACACAATTCGCGAAAACCAGCGAAACGACTGCAAAACAGGACCGTGATGATGATGATAATGACGATGAGGGAGTTGATAATGACGATTTGGAGTATGATAATGACGATGAGGGAGTTGATAATGACGATATGGAGTATGATTATCATCATCACCCACCCGCCCACTCGGCGTTTAGTGAACAAAGTAATACATATATATAGAACCACAAAAACAACAACAATAACAAACAGCCAGTTGGCAACACTGTCGCCCGAACATTGCTCCTGGGAGTCTGCGTTGCCAACTCGTTGTATTCCTCGTTTCGTTCTGTAGTCTGGGCAAATGTTGCCATGTTGTTTGTTGGGACATTTTTTTCCTCAGCAAGAAAAAGAACAGAATTCGCTGTCCTCTGCCAGACACGACAAGCGTTTATCCTTGTCTGCTCCGCTCCTTAACCTCCCTCCCCCTCTCCCCCTCTTGCCCCTTGTCCAACCCCATTGGTTGTTATGGCCAACATGATCCCAGGTCTGGCGCTGTTTTAATCCAATGGACCCCTCCCTCGGAAACCCCTCTCGAGCTTTTGGCTGCCGTTGCAATTTGTCTGTCTGTCTCTCTCTGATGCAATGCTTTTTCTAGTCGACTCTTGCCACCCCCACCGCCTCGGGCGACTTCTAACAATAGTTTGCCAAAGCGGTTTCGGCTGTTTCGTCGCCGTCGTCGTTATTGTTGTTGTTGATGCTGGGTCGATTGGCATAGGTCGATTACACAAAAAGAGTTTTAAGTAATTACACGTTGGAAATTATTGAGCTCGGTCGCTTTGGAAGTTGCTCCAACCCCATCGGGAAGTGTTTTCAATCGGCCTCGACTGTCTCATTGGAATTGCAAACAGTTTTAGCGAATTTCTTCAAGAATTTCTGTGAATTTCACTTATTTGTGTTGGCTTCGAAATTGTTTTTATTCTGAAACCTGCGCCGGCCGGCCGTTTGGGTCAGGGGAATGTGGGGAGGTTGTCTAGAACTGGGCCAACGCCCCGGCTAAAATTGATGACGACATCCACAAACAAATATTTCACTCTCACAAAAACAAGGCAAAGTTGAGTTTATATATGTGTGTGTGTGTGGAACATTAGTGCACAGCAGTCTCGAAACAGAATGTTCTCATACAAATAGGTTGCTATTATGTCTATGGCTAACGAACAACAACAACAACAATAGCTGCCATAACGACCGACTGTCAATTGCAATTAATCATCAACAGCTACAGATACAGATGCAACGGACAACAACAACAACTACTACTACACCAAACACATTTTTATAATGAAAACGGCGGGATTGTTGTGGTTGTTGTTGTTATTGATTCATACAAACTGTCTTCTGCTAGTTTCGATGACATCAAAAATATGTAGATATTTTTCCAATGAGCATTATATTCATAAAATGGTCAGAAACAAATTAATTTTCAATAATCATTATGGTAAATATATTTGAGATGTCATTTCAATCCATTAAAAATATATTTTTTCGGTTTTGCATTGATATTGATGGCGTATTTTTCGAATTCATTTCAAAAAGTTATAAAAAAAAAATCAAGAATAATAAATTTTAAAATAATAAAAATTATTTTTTATTTTATTTTTCATTCTTGCTCACCCTGTTTGGCCTATAAATCTGCATATTTTGCCAATTAAACTGCATTCGCACAATGTGAGCGAGACAATGAGAGACAGAGAGAGAGAGAGAGAGAGAGAGAGAAACATACATACAGCACTGTGAATGAGAAAACAACACACATTAGTCGCGAACAACAATCGCCATGCAAAATAAATAACTACACATTTTTCATTCACTTGCGCTCTCTGTCCCTCTCTCTCTTTCTCTCTCATCTTGATGGCTTCAATGTCGGAGTGACACAATTATTTTCCATTTGTATTCTGGGTGCATGCAATAGTTGCGACTGTGTGTGTGTGATGAGGTGCATTCATAATCGCCGACATTATTTTTAGATCAGATCATCGACGTCTCTCAATCGAAGATCGAGAACATCTCGTACTTGAATGTTTGAAATTCCCTCCTCGTCTTCTCTCATTTTCCCCTGCGCTAAAAAACGAAGAAAATTCTTGTGATGAAGGTTGAAAAGTCATTGCAGTGAGAGAATTGTTGCCAACGTCTCTGCCTTGGATTCTGCACTTGTCTTTAATAAAAACAGATCGAGCAGAGGTCATTTCCCACGACTAAAGTTCTTCTAAATCGAACCCCACCGTATTTCGTCATCCTCCTGTGTTTTGTTCCTCCTCCCTTGGAATATTTTCCACCACATTCTGTAGTTAGCAAAAACAAGTAAAATACTTGACATCACCGGCGCCAAAGGCAGACAACACCGGGAAAGGAGGGAGGGAGTGACAGGGACAGCGGGAGAACGTGACAGAGACAGAGGTAGAACGTGACAGAGACGGAGGAAGAACGTGAGAGGGTTGCGAAAAATATGCAAATAGTGTCATTTCTCTGGCGATGGCCGACAACGACGACGGCGATGACGTTAACAACGACACACTTTCCGACGTTGAACAGCTGAACAAGGGCAGCTCTCTGCTTTGGCCTCCTCCCCTCCCCCTTTTCGAGGAAGTGGGGACGACGGCCCCTTTGTTGGAAACCTTTCGAGCGCCGGTTGACAATTAGCATGTCACGTGTAGACAAACGTCTTTTCCCTTTTGGATGCTCGAGTTGTTATTTTTGAAAATGCTATTTTTACTCCTTCCTCTTCTGGACAGTTGTTGTCGCCCTCCGTGCCTTGTGTTTTGTTGTACATCATTAATTTCCACATCTCTCTCTCTCTCTGTCCTTGTCACCCACTCGCCGGAGCTTCTGATGTCGGCGAGCTCGAACAACCACCAGTTCCCAGAGCGCAATTCCAGCTCGACATTCATTTGTTCAAGCGCCCAGTAGTGACATCATCACACCATCAATATGTCCAGCTATTTGCAATTCCCAAAGTTCAAGTGATGTCAACGTTTAATTCTTCCACAACTGATTTCTATCGTTCGATGTTCTTAGTTCGGCTTTAATTAATTTTCGCTATGAATCGATGTTTTCGCCTTACGCTTAATTAAGAACCGCTCGCTTCTGATTCATTTCAGGAATATTTCTTCTCAAAAGCCGCGGTTGCCGTTCGTGACTCACGTTGACTCCAAATATTGTTTTTTCTTTCATTATGGATTTTAAAATATTATTTTTTTTTGTATTGAAAACAGACATTTCTTTGGAATTATCTCTCGATCTGTCCGTCTTGACAATGCAACCAACTCTCAATCTCTTCATAATAAAACAAATACTAATAAAAACCTTTAAAATATGGCATCAACAAATGTGGTTATTTATGGCGTTGCCGGCTTTTTCGACGTGTTTTATTTTACTTTTACTTTTATTTCAACTTTGTTTACCACGCTCGAAGTTATGACAAATACAATGACATCATGCGTCGCACTCTGATGTTATCTCTATCTCTTTCATATCTCTCTCTCTCTGTCTGTCTCATCAAGCTCATGTGCTCTGTCTCGATTAGTATGATATTTGCCGAATACACGCGTATTTATTTATCGAAATAAATACTCTAGTTTGGAAATGAAATAAATTGGAAACATAAAATATAATTGCGTGGTTTTTAAGATGGCTTCCGAGATTAATTGAAATTCCAGATCCCGACCACTTTGGTCAAAATCCCACTTGTCCAACAAAATTTTGTTTTTTTTTTTGAAATGATTTCCTTCGATCAGCCGAATATTTTTTTGTTTGTTCTCTCGGAATTATTTAATTAATGTGGAGCAGCAGTTTTAAAGGCTTTTTACGCACTCGATGCTCTTGGTGGCAATTGGCTTGAGGAGAAGAGGGCGGGGTGGGCGAATGTCGTTTAATTCGAAACCTGAGGAAGTTTCGCTCCATTCGATGCGTCGTTTTGAAAGCCTTTCGTTGCTGTTGCTGCCGATTACTTTCCAACCGCGGTTGTCGCTTACCATTGTTGTTATTGCCGCTGAAGTGTTTGTTTACATTGCTGCTGCATCATCGGATTTTTATGTGTGTGTGTGTGTTTTAACCCCATCCGTCCTGGTCTCTTGAATATTCTCTCTACGGTTGACCGCAAGCACGAGTGCTGCGTGACAGAATGCGGGAGATGGATCCAGCGAGAGGGGGAGAGCGAGACAGACAGACGACAAGGGCAACTGTTTATAAAATCATTGCTTTTATATTTTCCTTTCGTTTAATTGTTGCAATCGTGATTTCCTATCTCGAAATCGTTTTTTCTCCTCTCATATTTCATGTTCGCTTCGTTTCCCCTCATTCTCTCATCTTCGCGGTCGCAATGTGAAATTTGAGTTCGCCCGCATTTTATCTGATTTTAATTGCAACTCCGCTTGACATTTTATTTTCCACATTTTCGCTCGCCCCTCCCTATCCACACACACACGCTTGGGAACCCCTGCTTGGGTTAGCTTTAATGCTCGGACTATTGCTCCAGTCTTTAATCGACTCGCGCAGACTTTTCGTCTGTTGGCGAGTCCGAAAAATACGATTTCCACGAATCCGCTTTTTATCGATCATGCAACAACTTCATATTCTGTCGTCTGCGATTCAAGGGCAACGTTTTCTAAACAAGAAGACAAAATACAAGACTCCATGTATTAGAAGTGGAAGAGCGAGACACAGGCAGAGGAAAAGTAATGGGCTTTAATGACAGACCAGGGTTTTGGCCAAAAATAAAACTGGTTTATTTATTTATACAACCGCTGCCCACACGAGGGCCGAAATGTTTGAGTGGAAAACTTGTTTTCGTTTCTGTGGCTTTCTGCTTCTATTGTGTTTTTTGTTTCGTTCTCTATTGTTATTGTTGTTGTTGTTATCTCTGGCAACTTATCGGATCTTATGAAGCTTTCCGGTACAACAAAAACAGACGGCATCCAATACATGAAGACATCATCGTGTACATATCATCAAATGTGGCTCCAGCAATAACAGAACTTGCTTAGTTAGAAAGTTATCGTGCCTGAAAATGAGACGAACGAACTGAGTTCTAATTTTTCGAAATCCCTTGTTAAATCCTAACGAGGTCTGGGTCGTAGAGAAGTTGGCTCTGATCTCTGAGAGGCTCCACTTGGCAAAGGAGCCAAATAATTCGACTGGGCTGACCTTCGGAGTGACCTTTGATGGATCACAGCGGGGGCAACAACAACGATTTGTTGTTTCTTCTTTCGA
Organism: Coelopa frigida; assembly: GCA_017309665.1. Classification (NCBI taxonomy): domain Eukaryota; kingdom Metazoa; phylum Arthropoda; class Insecta; order Diptera; family Coelopidae; genus Coelopa; species Coelopa frigida. Next base: position 7,245,837 of record CM029564.1, on the reverse strand, counting down.
TTTCAGTTGTTTCAGCTGTCCTGTGGTTGTTGTTCTGATTTATTTTCGACTACTTCTTGTTTCACTCGGAGATCAATGAGAATCGAGAGTGGAAGTTTTAATGAATTCTTTTTTTCTATTAACATATTTGTTTATGAAAAAGCGAAATGTGTTTTTGCATAGAGAAGTCAATGTTTTGAAACAAAAAGTTTTATATTTTTAGAACATTTTGAAACTTGAAGTAGAACCGCGATGGGCCGGCGGATTCCGGGGCTAATGTTTTCTCCACTAATGACGAACGCAGTGGCCACTCTTTAATTAGTCCGTTGGCAACGCAGTGTCCAGTGTTTGTCGATTGTCTGTCTGTCGTTTTATTGATTTTTCGTCTTGCGCACAAACGATTCCATTGAGTTTTCCCCAAAAAGTAGGGAGAACAGAATAACAACAAGAGCAACAAGGACCGACGTAAGTGAGTCCTTGTTGTGTGACCCCTGCCCTACTGCCTCCGACCGAGTCCTCGTCCTCGGTCTGTCGTGATGAATGTCTCTCATCTATGCGGCAGTGGTTGTTATTGTCGTGTTGTTGTTGTCGCCGTATACGCGACTCAATTATTTACGAAAGCTCAGCCCGTTGGCGCCGCCGAGCGAAAGACGACTGGCTGCCATTACGAGCTGGACTTCGGGTGGAACGACGAAACATACGCCCCACCTCGCTTCGCCCTGTTCCCCCCATACAATTTGGTGGTTGTTTTGGTCGATAACTCGAATCATGACTAGAGTTGCAGGGTTTCCGAGTAGACGCTCCCACACAATGTGAAGAACTCTCCTCGAGGACCTCACTGTGAGACCCACCCAGTGTCGAAATTCACCGATTACTCATCCATCGCGAGGGCTCCAAGCGGATGCATTGATTTTTCCCTCCTCGCTCCGTCGGCGGGCACAAAAGCGCAAGCTTGGCAAATTTACAAGTCTCGCCGAAATTTATCCGTGCGGAAACGCAAAGGCGATAACCGTACAAATTATTTGCATTTCATCGAAAGTGGGAAAAGAAGACGAGGAAAAAAGAAAATGAGAAACAAGAAATCGAGGAAAAACGAAAATCAGGCAGTGAACAACCCTCCAGACGCACGCCCTGGGCCAAAAGCGACTGGAGTTTTCTGAGGAAAGAGGGAGCTTGGAGGAAATCATAAAGCGGCACGAGAAAGGAAAACCCTAGTGGAAGTCTGGCAGAACTTCAATTAGCGGCGCTATCAAGCCCCGAGCATAAATCCGACCTTTATCTGATGGGGGTCTTTGTGGGGCCGTCGAGCAGATGCCTTTTCCCACAGCGCTTCGTGGCACGAACCTTCTGGGGAGCCCAATCGAATTTCATGCAAAGTTACATTTTCGGGACGTCGTTTGCAGGCGATATATATGATATTCTTATTAAAGTGGTGGACTTTCATTTCCGGGGTTGCAAATCACTTTCCTGGAGTTAGCGAAGGGTTACCGAAGGGTTCGCCCAGCCAATGACTCGCCGTCCTTTTCACAAAAACACCTCGAACTCCACTTCCTTCAATGAGGGGACATTCATTGATTTTCGAAGCTCATCAAGTTTCGACACACTTTTCTGCGACCGGAAACCCTGAGGATGACCAGGGCGTTCCCAAACACATCATTAGCACACTTTTGCCCTCCTCAGGAACTGCCCGACGAGGTCCGTGAGTCAACCCTTTAACGACGCCCAGCAGGTGTTCGCGACTTCCTCTTTGACGTCTTCTGCCTTTGACACCTGTGCGCCGTCCTCGAGAAGGCCGCCATTTAACGGTCTCCTCGTCCAACGGTGACGCTTTCTCGGCCATGCATTGTTCCCTTGACCGAAGCCGCTTCCTCATTCTCTCCATTCTTCCCGTTCGCCACGCCTTCCACTAGGGCATAATTAACATAACTTATCCATGCAATGACGCTGTTACGTTGCGCATACGTTCCAAAGCATACGTTCCTGCTGACCATGGCCTTTGATCAGGTGGGTGAACACATTCCGGAATCGGAGGACGGCGGCTTCTTTTGTGAACCATTCCACTCGGAAGTCAATCTTCTATTCATGTGTGCCAGGAATTCCCGAAGAACTACTCCGATAATGAGTTTGTCTATTATCGCAGGGTGATTACCGAAGATTCTATAATCGAACGATTGTCACCCTGTATGGCCATGCCGAGAATCCGTTGGCTGGTCGAACGTTGTCCGCCTTGTACGGGGCGAGCTCTTGTGGCGATTGAGCGGCCAGACAGCTGCCATTTACGCGACCGAAATGATAATTAAAACAATAAATATACATATAGAATCCAATTACCCTGACTGCACTCGACCCTATCTCGGTAAAAATCGAAGCGACAACACATTATGCTAGGCCAATGAATAAATGCCCAATGAATTTGATTTATGTACGCCGCTCGGAGTGGAAATGATTTATCCGCCGCTTCCAAGCAGCCGTCTGTCCGCCCCCACCGCCGCTTGCTATCGATTTTCGGAAGCCAATTGGCAAAACATGCTGTTGTACATGGTACATGCAGGTTGTTTTCCAAATAATTCTCCAAATTCCTGTACTCCAGCCCGACTCAGTTCCCTGGCGGCACAACCCCGGTGAGCATGGTGCAGGCAGCCGTACATTCCTCCACTCCAACCACCCACGTCTACCTGTCCTCAGGCCTGCCCTGCTCCACCCCTCATCAATCGCTCGCATTGTTTTTATTGGGGAGGCTGTAAAATGCTCGTCAATTTGTTGTTGGCATATCTCGGGACTCCCTTCACAACGACGACGACGTCGACTTGGTGCTGTTGTGGAAGGCGCAGATAAATCTCCACAACAACCACAATTCTAATTGTTCAAAGCGGCCCCCAGACACTCCCCCACCGGTGTTTTGATTTTATAATGCCATCCCAGGTGCTGCACTTCGACCCGATCCTGGTGCCACAACTCCGTAGAGGCGTCTCCCAGCTGGGATCCCATGCGATTCTTCATTCTTTGCTCAAATCATGGATTTGCACTGCATGACTCATGGTGCCTCCGGGTCTCGCTCCACTCCACCCTGGACGGCGCAACTTTTCGTGGATGCTTCAGTCGCTTAGCTCAGGTTGAATTCACCCACTTGACTTTCCATCAGGTTCGCCCTCTGCCTCCGACCTTGTCTCGGCTCCAGTCCATTGTTGCCATGAACCATGAGTTCAAAGGCGACCTGGAGAGGAGGGTCCTGGGTGGACGTTCGTATGAGCCAAATGGATCCCAACGTCGTTTCAACCTTAGCCTTAGTTGCTTCGTGGACTGCCGACTTTTCCAATGGTGCAATTTATTTATTGCAAAATCATGATCCTCCCATCGCCACAAGTCGTAGGGATCCAGGCGGGACAAAGACGAGAAACATCGTGGCTGAGTTCCACCACAGCGTGGCTGCAAATGCTTCTAAGCGAAATATATTGTTTCCACGTCGAGATTTAAGTCTTCATTTGGCTCCAGCTCGGTGCTAATTAATATAAATCTTCGTGAATAGCGAGGTTTTAACATCCATGGCGAACATTCAGCTTTAACTGCGCCTGGCTTTTATTCTCTCTTTGTACGGGTATTTTGAGATCTTCAATGGCTACTCCTAAAAAAGTTATGTTCGCTCTGATGTTTGAGTTTCCGCAACTTCGACGTGTCCTCGAGGAAACCTCCAGGATATTAAACGCTCGCTCGTCGTCCTCCCCCGTGTTTCATATTGCGAAAGCTCACTCGTCCTTTCCCTTTGGCTCAATCTAGTTTTTTCTTAATTAAATTTCTCCCTTTCCGTATGCTCTGCACTTCACTGAGTCGGCGCCACGCCCCTCCACTCGCCGCCCGCCCCCTCTCGTAATGTTTACGTTTACGATCCGTCGGCGGAGGAGGGAGGTGAAGCTCTTGCTCTTGGAATCGCGGGCGCGCATTTATTATTTATGCGACAGTCTGGGCTCCTCCGTGCGGAGGGGCGTGGCCGACTCATCCCACTCGAATGGGGTTGCATGTGATGCCAGGGTTCAACGCTCGTTTAGTTTGGCCTGTAACTGCGAATGGACTTTTTCACCTCTCATGTTCTACTCCGCTTTGGGAATGTTTACCTTTTAAACAGGAGAATATTTCGTATTTCCTGTGCCGTTCTCCAAACAAGATGTTTACTTTGTTGTTAAAGGCTCAATCCTGGATCAGTCAACAGGCTCCAAAATGTTGTCTGCTCCACCATCACCTGCAATAAATCACTGTCTTCCTCCGAACATCGTCGTCGTCTGCTCTAAAAGTGTAATTATACACGACTTAATTGCCGTGTCTGTAATTATTTTGCACCCGCGCCGTTTCAGACGCCTCTCCGCCTACAGCTTCCGGCTAGCTTTAATCTTCTGCCATTCAAAGTTCTTTTATGCTCCTCTAAGCTTCCATAAGACTCCGCCTTGCCTTGTCTGCTCCAGACATCGCCCCCCATCTGCAGCCAGCCATATTAATCGATATTTTTGTTCTCTCTTCCCGTTGCAGGTAAGTTTATCCGATAACCAACCGACCTGGTCTGGTGCGGCCCGTGGTGTTTCGTGGCTCGGTATATTTTGTAATTCTAGCTGCGTACGTACCGTGTGCTCTCTACTCTACTTCCGTTTCTCCGGCAATTAAGGCGCAAAACATGACACGACGGACAGACGGATTGCCGCCGGAAACGAGCACGTTGTACTCTTCGAGACCCCGGAGCAACGGGGAGTCGTTGCCTGTTGCTGCTGCAGGTGGACGGAAAACGAAATTCTCGGTGCGTGCGCACGGACACCCAGCCTCCACCTCCATCTCCCCGGGATGATTTCAATGTGGGGAAGATAGCAAAATGGAGATGGCTAAAAGTGTATTCGTTTGGACACATTTCTCAAAGTAGAAGAATTCCTGAGTGCACTGCGCTGACAACTATTGTTCCATTGTCCTTTCTGATCTTTTATTCTATTTCATGGGGGAGCCAGGGCATCTGTCAACAGCAGAACTTGTTGTGTTTTAGTTTGAGCTTTTGCTTTTGATTACATTTGCCACTGGCTGCGAAGTCTGGTCACGTGCCCCATGAATGACTTGGAATTAGTTATAGTCTTTGAGGATGGTACTGGACAACGTGGGGAGGGTTGCATCGAGCCGACTTGACCTGGATTTCTTTGATTAAAGAGCAAAGGAACGAATCGACTCTTTGCAATGGAATCTATTACATCACACTTCTTTCAATTCAATACCATTTACATCATTTCCGTTACAGCCGAACACCTCGCTGCTTTAAATGTCGTAACCATGGAATACCAAACCATATCCGATTCCATTGTGGTGAAGTCATTGAAAAACATTGCCGACGTAGTTTGATTGCTTCCGATGGGCCTTAATTAGGTAGAACCAATAACAAAATAGTGACGCCCAATCGCTGTTCCTAATCTACGAAGTGAATCAAACTCGACGCTTCCCGAAATTGTTATCGGAACCTTTTGAAGTTTATGTTCAATTAAGTTCGCAGCTATAAAGTCCAGTCTTGAGCTATAACCCTTTCTTTGTATCGAGTGTGAGTCATAACATTTTTCGTGGTACCGAAGAAGTCTAATTTCTTGATTGAATTTATCCATTACTTTGTTTACTTGTTGCTAAATCTTTGTTCTTGACCGCAATTCAACATCGGGTCTCTGAATCCATAATTGACCAGTCCATATAAAGTCAGTCATCAAACTTACAAAGCTATCTATGTAATACCGCAAACCAATATGGATTGGTGGTCGTGGAAACGAATGACAGCCGAAGGTGTCAACAATTATTATTCTTCAACAATATTTATAGGGATCATTCTGCCACGTTCTGTACCGAAGACCCCGAAATTCTTGAGGCTGTAAAGGGTATAATGCGGTATCACATCATAGATTTAATACTCTGCAGCTGAGAGGGAATCTTAACGACCCTTTCCAAACCTCAAAAGCAATAAATTACTCGGTAAATTTAATTGCCACATACAAAGCTCTTAAACTTAGGGGGTCTCGAAGCTACCGAATGTCTCACTGACACGCTCTTCAATCATAAATTATGTCAGAACTTGTAGGGGAAAACACAACACCCGGAATGGAAGCTTTTTGGTTCTCATAGGAAAAGGTTCAACGCTTAAAGTCTTTCTATTCCAGAGTCCTTATTAAAGTCGGGCAAGCGGTTGGTAATCTTGCTTATGGGAAACCCTTTGGACAACATAATAGTCATTTGTAAATGAAAGTAATGAGCTCATCCTTTGTGCACTACATGGTAAAGTAATTTATTATAATGATACGATGGAAAGAGGAATTTGTGTACATGTGCTTGTTGGGTTTTGGAAAATATTTTCATTGTGGGTCAGATTATCACCTGTGGTCTTGTTTACAATGTTCTCCTGTTTAACACGCTAATTTTCGCTTTCTGTGGTTGGCTTGAGCTGGTTTGATTCGTAGCCCCGATATTGGTCACAAATCCACGACCACTTGCCACACACAAGCTCCACTATGAAAACTCCGATTGTGATGAGCTGGGACCATATGAAGAGCATGAAAACACTCTGCAATACCCCCAATGTTAGCGGTGCCACTTCCGATTCAGTTGAAATGACGGCGTTCGTTTGGTCGCCTAAATACATCCTGATCCAATTGCTCTTGAAGCCGTTGTTGTGAGCTCTACTGATCAACTTGTTCAATACCGGCACCATGTAGGAGTTATGTCGTACGTAGAAGACGATGTTGGGCCAGAATTCGCTCTGGTACCATGTGCAAATCCACTCCTCTGTGCTGCTGACGATAGTAATCCAAATACTCGCTACTGAGCAGTACTGCCTTCCGGCGAGTGGTCTCCTTGAAGAGCGCCTCCAACGATACGAACTCCTGCTCATCCATCATCTGCACCCTCTCTTGCAGAGTGGGCCAAATGTAGAGGACCGGTTCGTAGGCGCGGTTCATCACCAATTCGTAGTCCATGTTGATCAAGTCTTCGACCGTTTGCGGCGGCTGGCGGTGCAGGTTGGTCCACAGCAAGTGGTACATGCCCGATTGGTAGGCGCAGCGGAGGATCATCGTGGCCAGCAGCCAGAGCATCAGCAGGAAGCGGGCGAAGTTGCGGCTCGGCAAGAGCGTGTCGGTGATGGTGACACCCAAGAAGGCACTGACCAGATTATAGTACGGCAGATGGTTGCTCTGTCCGATGAGAAAGTGCTTCTGCTCCATGCGACAGAAGCCGCTGGCAAAGATGACAAGGCAACTGAAGCCCACACTCAACACGATGATGATCCAGACGAGTGGTTCGAAGGGGAAGGTCAACTTCTCGTAGCTGGACAATGTGTTCAATATATTGGCCGCGAAATTCACAGATGTCAGGTGGAAGTACGCGGTGCGGGAGAATATAGGTATCTCATCGGGATCAACTTCATAGTAGGGGGAACCGACTGAATAATGAGCTGTTTTCAAGATCTGGAAGGGGAACAGGACTCATTATATAATCCAAATTCAATCAATGTGGAATCAATCACCTCATTGAGGAACCAGCCGGTTGAGTTCATCACATCATACGACTGCTCTTCGGAGATCACGTTCACGTCCGCGGTCGCATTCAAGGACTCTGCAATGAAAGCTATCAGCTCCCACTCAATGCCCTGGTACCCCACAATGCGACCAGCCTCGTCACGACGTTCCGTCAGATAGATGTCGTCCAGCCACTCGTTGCACGTGATGTTGCATCTGTGGAAATTGTTCAGCTTCCGGGGGAAGTGGGGCCGTTGCATCCATCGACGTCGCAACCGGTCGTACCTGTTGATTACCACTGGCCGAGTCATTTCGCATCCTTCGTCGCTGAAGGGGAGGTAGGAGACCATGACCACTTCCGAATCGGGCAACTCGACGATGATCGCGACGTTCACCAGGCTGATTGCCCAGAAGAAACTCAACATCCGGTGGAGATCTCGATCGTCGGGGTCGTGTAACGCCATAACATAGATGATCGTGTATGATAAGTTGCCTGTGCGCCTGGCTCGGAGCGGCTCGTAGAGCGAACTATAAGGAATTTGAATACAGAAATATTGTTATATTTCAAATTATATAATCACGAATTAACATTGGTATATTTGATTCAAATCTTCAGTGATTTTTCATTTCATGATTTTTAATGATAAAATTTTAATCGATTTTTTCCAAATTTGATTTTTTGATACAATTTGTATCGTTATTTTTCCATCAGTTTTTTCGATAAATTTAAAACCGATATTTTTTCGATTGTGTTTTTGTTCGATCAAATTTTAATCGAAATTTAAAAGTTCATTGAGTTTTTCATGCACTGTCGTTCCTCATTCACGTACATACCTCAAGGACTCCAGAGTGCTCTCCAGCACCACGTTTCCATGCTGATATGGTCGAAAGGCGACGGATTCATGCATGTACACATTGTACTTGAAAAGATCCAGTTCAGAGGTCAGAATTCCTAGCAAATTCTCGAGTAGGTCCTCCAAGTAATGTTTGGACGATGACCATGGCTCATATTGCACATGGAAGAACATTTTGCCTTGAAATAGATGAAAATCCTCCAGAAGTATGGATGTAATAGAATCCAAGAGGTGGGTTTTATTGTATTCCACTTGAGAATCTATTAAAGCAGAATTAACGTTTGCTAGAAAGCCGATAAAAACTAGACATAGACAGTGTCTGGATTTCCAAGACATTTCTATTCTAATGAGGAATCGAAACTGAGTAAGTTTTGGATATTAACCAATGTATTTTTGAACAATTTAGGCTGATTGATTACCAAAAATACCTCAGGGAAATTAAAACCAATACCATTTTAATGAGTGGTTTACCACGCTCGATCAAATTTACTATAATTTCAATAATTGTGTTACTCTAAGTGAGCATCGCACAATCTTGACGTGCAATCTTGACATACTCATTTGTCCACGACACTGAGGTCGTCGCTTCATTAGTTAAGTAGCTGTTCAATGACTTCTTCAAAGAGATTTCTGATTTGTAGTAACGGGTTGAGAACGCGAGTCAAAGACATTTTAAGCAGTCATAATTGTACCAGGGGATGAGACAGATGGAAGTCGGTAATCACCCCAATCTCCAGGTTTCAGCGACAACACGCGAGCCGCAAATTATTTTCAGAGCTTCACGACTTCACCTTTCGCGTTAAAAACGCATACGACATGGAATTATATCTCCTCATAAGAGGTGAAAAACCTTTGCACACTCATCGTGGTCTCCCTCCTCCACCTCGAGGGGCCAAAGGGCTTGGCTGGCTCATCGTTCGTGGGAAATGGAAATTAGAGTGATAACACGATGACGTACCTGGGATGTGGTTTCCACTCCAAAGGGATTTGTGCACCACATGAAAGGAGTGCGTGGTGTTCGGTTCCTTATAAACCGTCATTTTGTTCCCAGTGCTCTGGTTTTTTCTTACAAATGATGTCTCTATTAATTTGACTAAAACACCTGACATAAATTAGCTGTGAATCTACGCCCAGCCAAAGGCCAATGACACCGGCACCAGGTTCGCGTGGCCCCGAATCGGCTTCCGGGTGGCGAAAAAGGAGTCAAAAATGATTGCCAAACTACAGACCTCGCGTTACTAACGGCCGGAAGTCACGAAACATCGTTGTCCATTAGAAAATTGCTGCAGAGCGAAGAGTGTTGTGTGTGTCCTCATTTCGCGGAGCACAAACTACTGGCCTGTGATCGCCTCTGGAGGTCCTGAAAACGGCGAACAGCAGGGAGTGAATCGAGACGAGCCCTGAAATTCAATGAGGATATCCGACATGGGATGGTGGGGTGAGGCATCATGGGGTTCATGTCTTCCAAAAAAGACGGCCTGTCTTTCTGACTGTCGGAAAAAAGCTTTGTTCCTTTGGTGGAAATGTCAGAGGGGCTGACATGTTATTGATTGACTTTTGACGGCCTCATCCCGTGATCTTTTTTGGCAACAAACCATTCATCTTCATTCACGAGCTGCAAAGGATTCTCTGCACAGGAAGCAGGAAGCAGAGAAGATTTTCTCTTTAATCGAAAATCAATTATGCAAACTTTGATATAAAAGCTAAAGTTTCCGTATTTTATTAAAGTGCAGAAAGAAAATCGCTCTTTTCGATGTCGTTTCGCCCAACTTCCGTCGTTCGTGAACATAAATAATGCAAATTCGATAAAAGCATTGCGCCACCCGATCAACACTCTGGCGATCGGTGGCGGTCGGTGGAAACGTCTGCCTGCACCATCCAGAGACGTTTCCGGCCTAGACATGGGTGCGTGTGGTGCTCCGCTATCGCATCACATTCCCTTAATAGTTCCTCCTTTATTTTTGTTTTTGCCGTTGTGTTTTTATGCTTCTGAGCCATCTCCTGTTGTCCTCCGTGCTTTCACGTCCCTTCGTACGTCTTTTGTTGTCACAAGTTTTACGTTATTGTTTGTTTGTGTTGCCTCCTTTTGTTTTGCTCCGAGTGGCTGGCCCATAAAAGAACGGCGGATTGAAAGGAAGGGAATCGAGGCGGATGAATGGAAACGGCATGGCTCGAGCCGTCGTCCTCGTATTTCACTGAAATTTGAAACATTTCCGCTGTTTCTACCCTGTTTTAATTGTAATGCGAAACTACATCGATTTGTGTATATGTATGTGAGCAGCAGGACAACAAAGGGAACTCCTCGGAGCTCCTCGGCAAATTGTACCCACATTGATCCATGAGTCATCGCCACACAATGGAAAAACTTACTCTGAGGTCAGAAGTCAATGGAACCACCAGGAGAGGTTCATGTTGTCCGAAGCTCTTAGAACAGTTAAAGGACATACGAATTGAGTTTTCTGAGAGTTGAGGGAACTTTTCTGAAGAAATATTGAATACTGCATCCATTCTGCATTGCAACAATCCTTGTTGGAACACGCACTTCTTCTCTCAGGCGATCTATAAAAGGTCTCCTTCTTCCGTCGGCGTCGGGAGCCGACATCCCTAGTTCGCGGCAACGACCCGACTGAGCCGGCTGTGTCGAGGTTGTAAAATTCAAATAACTCCGCAGGCACATGCAACTTGTTCCCTGATGCTCCTCGAGGACAGACCATGGTGATTTCGCTCTTTGTTATGGGGTGGCTTAACTCAAGCTTTAAGCTTACCTCGAGGCTCTTTGGGCTACGAGTTCTGCGAACTTTCTTAGAGCTGTTGGAGCTGGAGCATTGTTGATGGTGCGATTAAAGGGGTGAACTCTTGAAATTCTCTCTGAGCGCCGATGTCAATTTGCATGGAATGATCTAATCACCTTCTCCGTGGCCTCCTCTGACTTTCCTTTGTTATTGTTTGTGAATATATTGCGAGATAAAAACATGTTGACAATATTGACGCTGCTCATAGAATATTAATAACAAAGCAAACAGGCTCTTAAAGAAGACATGCATAATCTGTGCTCAGACCTGGAAAAGTCTTCCGTTCAGGCTCGACGTGGAACGAGGCGGGGCCATCGTGGAGATGCCCTCGGTATTTACTCGTAATTATATGCGGGTTTGTCCAGAACGCCGGATTGTGTGGGTGCGCCGTTGGACAGACAGACACAATATGGTCATCATATTTGCATTTAATAGCGATTTCCCTCTGCCTCGTCCCACTGTCCCAGTGTGAACAGTAATGTAAACACCGCATTTTTCCCCAACGTGACGTCGTCTCGTCGCGTCGCTTTCCGAATCAGCTGTTCGGCTGAGGGTGTAAAAATGTGGAAATTCTGTACACGACGATGACTGCGAATATAAAATTCCTACATCTCTTGATGTGGTTGCGTGCCGCGTTCTTGTATGGAGAGCATTCCGGGGTCCTTCGAGGGTTGAAGGCAGCCAGCCGAGTGGAGACGGCGTCTCGTCGTCCAACTCGAACTCCGGAGTCAAGCCCTGGCTCTGTGCAAACAAGAATTCGTAAGAATATTAAATTGAAATTATAATGACATGCTTTCAGAGCGTAGAAATGTGCTGTACATAGAAATAAAGGAAATTCTGCGATATGGAGGGGATGAATGCGAAGAAAGAGCTTTGAAGAAGTGGATACACATGTGCGCCATGTTTGCAGCGAATCTCATGGATGGGAGACGCAGGCATCGGAGTTTTGATGGACAAGCGCGTAAAACCCAATTTGGATTCCATAGACGTATAGCTAGCGGAGGTGGGCGGGGCTGAGAAAATGTCGCTTAGTGAAATTCCTCGATAGCACATATTTTCCCTTTGATGTGATGGGGTTTTCGTTCGCGAAAGTACTTCGAGTATTTCTGTTTTGTCTTCTGAAAACTCGATGTTCAATTATGGCGAATAACTTTCTCGAAGAGAATTGTAAATGATGGTTTATTTTATTTCTATGTTATGATATGTTAATTACCAAAGACATATGTAAAAGTAAAAGTTATATCAGAACGTTCTATAGCTCGGCTCCCCAAAAATACATTTTCTTCCCGGAAAATCCATTATTTTCCTTTATTTGGCTACTTAACTCCCTCACGATTATTCATTTGAACTCCTTCAATTATTTGTGAAATTGTATTTCAATCCTGGAGAAGTTCTGAAAGTCCTTGCCATACACTTGTATTTGCTCTTCAACACTTGGAGTGAAGAAAAGGGGAAGGAATATGAGGATAAACAAAAAATATCCGACCAACGTTCAGACACGCGACCTCTCTTATCTACGCCCTGCGCCGTATATCCAAGTGGGCCAATATCGCGGCGTTTGTTCGTGCGAATGGTGGGCGTGGCAGGGCGTGGTGTCTCGAATAAATCACGCCTTTAGTAATATTAAAGTCATTTGAATGTTGATCCGCATTTTGACGGTCATCTGGACTCCACCTCCACCGATTGTTCTATCACTGACACATTTGCGATTTATCATCGGTAACATCTCCACTCCGCTCCCCTTAATGTTGTCTTTTTCTCCCCTTCTTGGGTTTCTCTCTTATTATCGCTGAAGTGCGCGCAATTAAATTTCCAAATGATTTAGAGAGAACAGCTTTTGCCGCTCGTCTGCCCTTCGTTCGGAGTGTCATTTGAATCCATGAGCCGTGAGCTGTGAGCCATGAAGCTTTCAGAACACAGCTAACGATCTCTCGGTAGTGCTGCAACCAACCCTCATAATCGGAGGTGATCGCAATCGCAACCTGGCTGCGGTGGACGAACGGAGAGCTCTGAGCTCTGTGAAAGGGAGACGGCGTGCCATGTCGCGTGTCAAAACGAAATTTCAACACGGTGCGTTGACGTCGTCGACGTCGCCATTGTTCCTCCCCTCGCGGCTCAGCCGGGGACAAAATCATGGGGGGGAATGTGTGGCAACGCCGTGTGCTGTAGTGTGGTGTAGGGCTCTCAATTTAACTGTTCGTTTCTTGAGCTTAATTCGTTATTTATTGTCAACCGTTGGCTGCCCCTTGGCTGAAACAATGGGCCCTGTTCCGAATGCATTCACTGTGGAGTATTCGATCCTCCACTGGATGTTCCTGTTCTTGTTCTGGTGCAATACAATACCCAAGGGGAGGACGAGCGAGGGTCTTGATGAATTGATGAGGTGTTTTGATTGCCCCGCGAAGAAGTAAAAGTGAACATCGAGTTCAGAAGTTATAGAAACCATTTGTACACAAACCTGAGTGTATTCAAATACAAAACTAAACTCTTTAATTTAATGACCCATACCTTGTTCGGATGCCCTCCCCCCACCTCCTTCGGTTAGGCTTACACGCTACGTGATGGGAAACTTTTACAATTGCTTTTCCTTCACTTGCTCACTCCCGTTTTCCCCCACACACACACTCCATTCCATTCCATTGGCATTTCATCCGCTTTCCATGTTTCGGCGTCGACAAGTAGTAGATTTCGCTCAAGGCTAAATTGGGGTCGAACAAGCCGTCTGACGTGCTGCCGAATGCATGTCTATCTGATGTCTGACGTCTGTCCGTCCAGCGTCTGCCCGTCCGCCCTCTGCCCATCCAATGTCTGTCCACCCGACGCCTGTCCGTCCGTTTCTCTGGCGAGTTGGGCACATTTGAAGGGCCCAACACCGGTCGGAGTTTTCAATTCTGGTCAACCCGAGCTACGCCTCTGGCGGTTGCGCTCTACAGATCCAATATGCACGTACGGACTTTACATTATGTCTACCTACGTTCTCATGTATCTACACTCATTAGCATATAGAGTCCCTTATGTAAATGGAGAGGTAGATGGAGCAAGTGGCATTCGTATTTGATTTAATTGCAAGTAAAACAAATGAAAGCCAATGCCGGGTTCAAGGGTGAAGTCATTGGAAAACATTCTGAGCAATTCGATGGATCGGGAGGTATTATTTGAATCATCATGCTTTGGCATACACACATAGATATATTCTTCTCTCACCACAAAAGGGTTCAATATCGACGTCTATTGCTTCACTTTAAAACAATTGAACGAACTGACCCCGGGACGAAGCTCCCTTCACAGAGACCTCTGTCTCACACACGCATTATGCCCTAATTGAAGTTGAACGATGAACCGCTCGTTAGTCGGAGGCAGTATTCGATCCAGCTGAAGTCGGCGTATCATTAACTCATCCCGAGTATTGGGCCTCGCCGTCCAGAGCCAGCATCAATTCGTCTCGCAGCCTGTGCGAGAGACTCGAGAGTCTTAATTAATTTTATTCACCATGTCCGACTCATGTCCAGACTCTTCAGTGTGGATGGACGTCCATCGACGTCGTCCTGGTGAATTGGAGCCGGAGCCATTTGAGACAGTTGCAGTTTGCGAAATATTGTGAATTTCATGTCTATGCAAAAACGATGCTTGATGCCGGAAGTGGCCCGTGAAGTTGGCGGGCAATTGTTTAAATTTCAATTAATTAAGATGCCGTCTCGAAGATATGCCCTCAAAGGCGGGCCCGATGCCATGTACCAGATGGCATCGTCTGGACAACAACGTGCTCGCATTAGCATGGAGGCATATACGGAGAGATAGCAAAATGTTTGTCATTATGTCATCACGGCGGGCAATGGTTATAAATTCTAATTACCCCAGACATTTTGTCGATTTGAACCTATGCGGAAAGACATGTCGTTGCAATCCTAGTTCATCGGATGAATGAGTTTTAATTGCAATTTCAACTGAGTTTTAATTGCAATTTTAACTGAGCATTAGTTTAATTCTTCCCATCTATTCGCAGACTGCATAGTTTTGTCTTGAATTGAATTGATTTTAATGTTGATTTCTCTCGTCTGCTCTCATTCCAGATACCGATGGGTCAAGAACGGCAAGAAATTCGACTGGCAGGCCTACGACAATCGTATGCTGCAACAGCCCGGCCGTGGAACCCTGGTCATCACCTCGCCCAAGGACGAGGATCTCGGCCAGTACCAGTGCTTCGCCGAGAACGAGTTCGGCATAGCGACCTCCAACTCGGTGTTCGTCCGCAAGGCCGAATTGAACTCGTTCAAGGATGAGGCGGCCCAGACCGTGGAGGCCAACGAGGGCCAGCCCTTCTCGCTGCAGTGCGAGGCTCCGGACGGCTGGCCGAAACCCACCGTGAACTGGTTGATCCAACAGTCCATTGACGGCGGCATCAAGTCGATCAACAACTCCCGCATGACCCTCGACCCCGAGGGCACGCTCTGGTTCTCGAACGTGACACGCGAAGACGCCTCCGACGACTTCTACTACGCCTGCTCGGCCACCTCGGTGTTCCGCAACGAGTACAAGATCGGCAACCGAGTGCTGCTGGACGTGAAGCAGACCGGAGGCACCGGCGCCTCGCAGAACAAACACCAGCCCGTCCGCCAGTACACGACCCGCAAGAACGAGGTGGCGCTGCGCGGCAAACGCGTCGAGCTCTACTGCATCTACGGCGGCACGCCGCTGCCGCAGACCGTCTGGAAGAAGGACGGCAGCCCGATACCCTGGAGCGATCGAATCACGCAGGGCCACTACGGCAAATCGCTGGTCATTCGCCACGCCACCTTCGACGATGCCGGCTCCTACACGTGCGACACCTCGAACGGCGTCGGCAACGCCCAGTCGTACTCGATCAACCTGCAGATCCTCGCCACGCCCTACTTCACCGTCGAGCCCGAGATTCAGAACGCCGCCGAAGACGAATCTGTGGAGTTCCGTTGCGAGGCCGCCGGCAACCCGGAGCCGACCATTCAATGGATCCACAACGGCAAGCCGATCGGACAGTCGGACCCCAACCCCAGGCGGACGGTGCAGAACACGCGCATCATCATCCACGACCTGGTCAAGAGCGACACCGGCAACTACGGCTGCAACGCCACCAATTCGCTGGGCTATGTATACAAGGATGTCTATCTGAATGTCCTGGCCCTGCCCCCAGAGATCCAGGAGGCTCCGCGCAAAGAGGCCACCGTCGACGGCAAGAATGTGACGATGCGTTGCCGCGTCTTCGGCGCTCCCAAGCCACAGGTCAAGTGGATTCGCAACGGACTGGAATTGACTGGAGGTCGCTACACCGTGCTGGCGTCTGGTGATCTGGAAATCCAACAGGTCAGCTTCAGCGATGGCGGCCAGTACACTTGCTATGCGTCCAACAAGTTCGGCAGCAAATCGGCCAACGGTTCGCTGGTGGTCAAGGAGCACACGCGCATCACGCAGGAGCCGCAGAACTACGAGGTGGCCGCCGGACAGTCGGCCACGTTCCGCTGCAACGAGGCCCACGACGACACTCTCGAACTCGAGATCGAGTGGTGGAAGGACGGCCAGCCCATCAACTTCGATACCGAGGCCCGCTTTGTGAAAACGAACGACAACTCGCTCACGATCCCCAAGACCGTCGAATTGGACTCGGGCGAATACACTTGCGTCGCCCGCACCGAACTCGACGAAGCTTCCGCCCGAGCGAATCTCATTGTGCAGGACGTCCCCAATGCTCCGGAGCTGCTGAGTGTCTCCTGCCATACCGACAGCGCTGAAGTCAACTGGCAGCCTCTGGGCGACAACCGCTCGCCCATCCTGCACTACACCATCCAGTTCAACACCTCGTTCACGCCCGCCTCCTGGGACACGGCCTTCGAGAAGGTGCCCCCGACCGACTTCTCGCACAACGTCCCGATGTCGCCCTGGTCGAACTACACCTTCCGCGTGATCGCTTTCAACAAGATCGGCCCCTCGCCGCCGTCCGGGCACAGCGACTCGTGCACCACACAACCCGATGTCCCATACAAGAACCCCGACAACGTCGTGGGCCAGGGAACCGAGCCGAACAACTTGGTCATCACCTGGACTCCGATGCCCGAGATCGAGCACAACGCCCCCAACTTCCAGTACCGTGTGTCATGGAAGCGCGACATTCCCGCTGCCTCCTGGGAGAACAAGGACATATTCGACTGGCGTCAGAACAACTTGGTGATCTCCGACCAGCCCACTTTCGTGCGCTACCTTATTAAGGTCGTGGCCATCAACGAACGCGGTGAATCGAACGTTCCCGCGGAGGAGATCGTCGGCTACTCTGGAGAAGATCGTAAGTGGTTGATCGATCGTCGACTATAACCGGACACATTAATTCTGATCACTTGTTTCCCTAGGTCCTCTTGAAGCGCCCACCAACTTCAGTATGATTCAAGTCACCGGCGCCACGACGGCTGTGCTCGGCTGGAATCCAGTGAGCATCGAATCAGTTCGCGGCCACTTCAAGGGCTACAAAATCCAAACATGGACCGAGGAGGAAGGCGAAGAAGCCCTCCGTGAGATTCACGCCAAGGGTGATTCGAATCAGATCTTGGTGACGCAATTCAAGCCCGACTCCAAGAACTTCGCTCGAGTCCTTGTCTACAACGGCCGCTTCAATGGACCGCCCAGCGCTGTGATTGACTTCGACACGCCTGAAGGTCTGCCCTCGCCTGTGCAATCGTTGACCGCCTACCCGCTCGGCTCTTCTGCGTTCTGGCTGACATGGAAGAGACCGCTGAGTCCCAATGGCAAGCTCACCGGCTACAAAATCTACTACGAGGAAGTCAAGGGCAGCTATGTGGGCGAGCGACGTGAATACGATCCCCATATTACCGACCCCCGAATCATGCGCATGAAAATGGCCGGTCTGAAGCCAAACACCAAGTACAGGATTTACGTCGCTGCCACAACCAAGATGGGCGAGGGACCAGAGTAAGTTCAAATAAGAGTTATGCCCAGTTTATCATGATATTTATCGACTTGTATGCATTTCACAGACAATTCATCGAAAAGAGCACCTTGGCCGAGGATTCGCAAGAGCCTGCTGCACCTGCGTTCGCTTGGGAGCAGTCGCCTACGGACAACGGCTTGGCGAAGTTCAAAATAAACTGGCTGCCGAATACAGAGGGACATCCTGGAACACATTTCTTCACCAAATACAGGTTCGATTCACACACTTGATTGAGATTTATTGAGAACTAAATGGTGTCTTTACACAAATATAGGATCAAGGGCGAGACTGAATGGATCAACGCCCCGGAAGAGAAGAATAGGGATTACCAAGAGGTGGCCGGTCTTGATCCCGACACAGTGTACGAATTCCGAGTGGTGGCCGTCGATGGCCACTACTTCACCGAGAGTGCTACACGCGAAATCGACACGAACGGCGTCGAGGGTCCCATCAAGGTGCCCAACGAGAACGTGGCCAACGCTGGCTGGTTCATTGGAATGATGCTGGCCTTGGCCTTCATCATCATACTGTTCATTATCATTTGCATCATACGCCGCAATCGGGGTGGCAAATACGATGTGCACGATCGCGAATTGGCCAATGGCAGACGTGATTATCCAGAGGAAGGTGGATTCCATGAATACTCACAGCCGTAAGTTGATCGAAGCAACAACTGGTGGAATTCAGTAATGATTTTGCTCTTTCATTTAGTTTGGACAACAAGAGCGCTGGTCGCCAGTCGGTTAGTTCAGCAAACAAGCCAGGTGTTGAAAGCGACACAGATTCCATGGCTGAATACGGTGATGGTGATACAGGTGAGTTTCGTTGACCTCTATCTCGATACGACGCTTTCTGTGTGTAGCGATTGTTTGAACAGCAAAAAAACACTCTTTTAATTTTCATACATATATACAAAAAAATGTCATAAAATTCTACCATCAATTTTCCATATAATTCTTTTGTAATTATTATTTTTTTCTGTTGCATTTTTATAAATTTTCATATTTTCTATAATGTATTTTTGATGGAAATGAGTGAAGTTGATCGTAAAGTTGGTGTTACGAAATTACCCCCTGTGCTGGAGCAGCTCGAAGAACCTGCACATATCACCGACAACCCACTCATTGCTCGCAAATCCTAAAGTTTCATTGTTCCAATGAAGAGGTAAAGAAAAAAGTCGAACGGTATCCAAGTTTGTGTTTTGCATGAGAAGAAATTCAAAAATTAAATCGAAATAACGCCCAGACACTAACGACATTGTTCCAACTGATTTGCTAATCAAAGATAGTTATCTGTTCCTTTTAACGGCTTCAATATCAATCTGGTATCGCTGTTACATGCCACACACACACACCCCATTAGCTCTAAATTGAAATGTCCAAGAGGTCTGATTGATCCAAAATATACATATTTGGACATTGCTGAGTATTTCCCAACAGAAAATAATATGAACGAAATTTTTCAAAAAACTATACAAACTAGTAAACGCATTTATGTTTTAACGTTGATTTTCGACATACCCACACCACTTTACAAAATTAGGCCAGCTGCACTTTTCCTGGAGATATATTTGTCATTTGTTCAGAAATGTTTCCGCGTCTAAAATAACAACACAGCGCTGCCGATCCTCGCATCCTAAACCGAATCACACAATCAAAATTCACTCATTTCCATCACACGCCTTGCGCGAAAGCGATCGTAAATATATTTCGTATTCTATGCATTGCTTCTTGATGCATTCGATTCGACCAAACTTTACATTAAAAACGAAAACTTGTTGACAAGCACACTGTTTGTTTTTGTTTCTAATATTTTTCCATTACTTGTATTTGTTCTAAGCTTTTTTCGTTACACTTGTTTTATATTGTATTATTTTATGTTTATATTTTTCTTGTTTCTTTTCACATTTTTATTTTTCGACTCGATTCGATTAAATGTTCGAACTGTAGGCATGAACGAAGATGGCTCATTTATTGGCCAATATGGACGCAAAGGACTTTGATTCAATCACACAATCAAAGCGAAACTGCCAACTTCTCTCATCGTAAACGTTTTTACTTCTTGTAAACGAAATGCTGTGTGTGCGCGTGTTTATTTTTCTTAAATAATAAAAAAATGTTAACGTTTAATGTAATTTTATTATTTTTTAATTCTTAGTCTATAACTATTTTTCTACAAATATGAATATAAATAGTGTTAATGAATTAGAATTCGAAAGTATCATCAATGTTTTGTAATGTATATTTTAACGTTAACGTAAAGTAAATAAGTTATATGTACCTCCCTGTATCGTATTAAATTAAAATTAAACGTGAAAACAAAACAGAACAACAAAAGCATATTCTACGAAATTACTACTTGACCTACGTGCGCATCTTGTCCACTTTTGCAACGTCAACCACAACCACATCGAAACAGGAAACGGAAGCATGTACTTCTTTCCATGCCGTATCAAATTGTTTATTTTTATTTAATGATGAAGATTATTGATTTATTTATTATGAGGTAGAGTTCATTTCTTGTTTTATATAAATAACTTCTGTATAAATGTTCGTAGTGTTTCTTTCGACATTAAGTTTGTGTTTTATGTAGTTTGTAGAAATTATCATTTCCCAAATTTACACTTATTAGTTTAGCTGCAATTTGTCATGCATTGGTTTTGGGTCTCAACGTTTTGTCGAAATTTTTCTAGGTAATTTTTGAATTTGTTCTATTTTTGTACTAACATGTAACTTTTTGAATTACTGAATTACTTATTTTATTTCCTAATCCTTGATTAATTTAGTAACAATAATTAAATACTTACCATACCAAAAGTTCCTTTGTGAATAAAGTTCACGCCCTACACTGACAACAACTAATAGCGGTTATGGTTGATTTTAAAATCTGGTTTCGGATCCCCTAACATTTGTGGCCCTAATCCCTTCTGATTACTAACATTGCATATGGTTTTCTTCTGCAGGACAATTCACTGAGGATGGCTCGTTCATTGGTCAGTATGTGCCGGGAAAACTGCAGCCACCGGTCAGTCCACAGCCGGTCAACAACTCATCACATCAGCAGCAATCGGCACCAGCAGCAGCCGCCAACTCCACATCACAAGGTTCAAATGCTACCGCTGCTGTTGCCACTTACGTCTAAGTTTAACTAATGTTATTTCATTTATTTTTAACTAAACACAAACACAACAATGAATATGAAAAATTTTTCCTAAACACACGAAGAAAGCGCATATTAAAATGAATGAAATTTTAAAGGTAAAATCGATGAAATATGAAATTACACCTTTGCTTTCGAGAACTTCATATGTATGTATCTTATGCAAGACCTTAATGAAATTGTATGAAAACGAAAAAGAATTTAAATTTGCTTTGCGAACAACAAACAAACAAAGAAAAAAACAAGAATAAATGAAGCCTTTTACAAATTGTTTATCCACCTAGCATTAAAGAAACTCGCCTAAATGTATGTTTAATTTGGAGAAATGAAATTAATTAACTTTATACTTGAGTCTATAAATAATCGTATATAATATTAAATACTGAATAGGAATCTCATGCTTTATACAGCTAAAATAATTAATTCTGAGCTTTTGTCGTCGTTTCTTGTTTTTGTTTTCTCTAGTTTTATATATGAATATACAAAAATAATACTTTGTGTACGTGAAAAAACAGTTACAGCAACTACAAACATTTTAGCTTAGAAAATTAAAAATATATATGTATAAAATACATTAAAATTTTTATGTAAAAAAGCTGAAACTACATCCTCCTACATTTAGCGTTTTCCTACTTTTTTTCCGTGCATAAACATATTATTTTTTAAATTTGGCAACATTCTTTGTTTATTTAATGGAGTGTGCAAAAGCAAATCAAGAATGTGTTCAATGCAACAATTTTTATATCGGAAACTGCGTTTCCAAAATGAAACAAAATCTTTAAACAAAATCTTGGAAAAACAATTAAAAACGGATAAATTTAGTTAAAACTGATAACATTACTAATAAAATCATATTTATGGAAAACATTAATTAACTATTAAACAACAACAATAAGATTCACTACAACAATAGGCTATAAACTATAAATAATTAGTTTAATTAAATAATTTAGTCGTTAATTTTTTATGAACCACAACTCCACAAGAAAACGTAAAACAAAGTGAAGCATGACGAAACAATTTCTTTAGTCTCTAATTCTTTCCAAAATGGAATCTCATCATGTCTTGATTTTCATTCATCATGTCTATTTTTCTATAAACCTTCCCGTTCCCGCCCCCTTCTACTCCCATATTCTATTGTAAACCTATTTTTGTGAATTGCTGAATGTCAGAGTTGATTCAGTTAACAAACGTCCATAGCGTAATATTTTCCCTTATTAAATATTTTACACTTCTTTTCGCTTATAAATTTCTAGATACAAAAATTCAAACCAGTTAATTGACCTCGTACTTTTTTATATGTACGTCTTTTATGGAATAGTAAATTACATTTACATATTTTTGCAACTCGAATATTTTGGTATTGAAAAAGGCTTTTATTAATTTTCTTATACATAATTTATTTTGAAATCACCAAAAACACTAAAATTATAATTTTTTTTACAGCTATAAATAACTTGTATTATTTCGTTTACGTTTTTTGTGACTAGATTAAAATAAAATAATTTATGTAGGTACAGCGAGAAGATATAAAATACAAATAAAACTTATGAAAACCAAAACCAACCTTATAATGGAATTTTTATTTTAATAAATGAATTCAAATTGATTCTTCTTAACAACAACAAAGTAATGTTGAAGAACAAAGTTTACGAATTATGATTAAATTGCCTGTAAATATTTATAAAAATAAATAACTATTTGGCGAAAATTGCTTACTTAAAACCAAATACAGGGTTGCTTAGTTAAATTTATTAAACTAATTATACGAGTCTTAATTAAGCGACAATGCATTTTATTGCTCCTAAAATTGTATTAGTATTAGAACTCTTAGTTAAAGCGTGGAAACGCTCCAAATGCCCTGTTGAATTGGAATTCGGATTTGATATCCCTGACAACTAATTATTACAATGGATTATAATGTATTGTGTCGAAATTCAAAATATTATTTCAATTCCCATCCCATCGCAGCAAATTCACTTGCAAATATACAATAAACAAAAAACCTGTCTCGCATATCCCAACGAAGAGACGAAGATTTTAATCCAACATCATATTTAATCATATTTTTCTATGTGAACCTCACAGATCATGTTAAAAATGCTAAAATATGTTTTAGATTGGTGTGAAAAAAATCTCAATGTAGGAAAAAATAACGTTTAAATTCAATTAATTCTGAAATAGCGCAACGATTTAAATAAAAAAAGAAACAAAATAATTGTGATTGAATAAAATTGCACAAATTATAATTGTTCACGGAAATGGTTTTTCTTAGACTTTTTATGGAATTAAACTTTATGAACTTCACTCACTGCCGTCAGCCGCTCATCATTAAATTTTTAAATGTAATTGCAATCAAATACTTCCGTGGAAATAACAGTTAACTTTCTCGAAAACATAAAACCAAATTCTATGGGTTTTTTTACTACTACTAAATTATTTAGATACAAATACACTTTTAAATAAGTCAACATTTGTGGATAGTGTGTCCATGAAATAATAAAAAACACCTAATTACAATATACTTACATGCTTTTTCAATAATCAATTATAAGTGTGAAAGTTAATTTCATAACGTTGCAATTGCGCCCCTCATATACGAATTATATGAAAATTATATAGAGTTCAAGATAAACAAATTCAATTAAACTTTTATTATGAATATTATGTGAGAAAATTGAAAGGAGGGAATTGTACTGGAGCGATAGCATTAAATCGGGTTGACATTTTAAAAGAGACGTGATCTATAGATGAAGAAAATATGTAATTATTAAGGAACAAGTAAATTTATATACAACAATAAAAGTAAATAAAGTAATACTGTATGAATATGAGTTTAATTTGCTTCGGCTCTTTTATGGTCAGCTTCCAAATAATTGCGATAACTTAGGAAGGAAGGACTTTGTTTTATATATTCCTTAAATATTTGAAATAAATTCAAATATATCAAACTGTTACACTTTTCGACTGCAGTTCATCTACTTCTCGCATAGTGTCGCCTCGGCATCAATGAAACGGCAATATTGGTAAACGTAGCAATTAAATACACTTTACGAAATCGGAGTTGCTGTGCTTTTATCAATTCATGAGAATACTTTTTGAAAAACAAACAATGAAGGTAAAACTAGGAAATTTCTGATGATATGGAAAATGCAGTTCGAAAATGGATTGTGCTTACATAAAATAAAGATTAACTGAAATCAATGTTGAAAATTAATACGTTAAAATTAATACAAAAATTTAAAGAAAAGTACCGCAAATTCTGTATTTCATCTCACTAAAATCGAAATCCCACCTCACCCACTACTGTTATTGAATGGTGAAAATGCAACTCTGTTTCTTACGATTACCAGTCATATGACATTTCTGTGGTGGTGGTCGATAAAAAAGTGAAAATTTTTCTGTGATTTGGAAAATTTTTCTTGTTCACGTCGTTGCTGCTCCAAACGTTCCGAACTAATATATAATTTGTTGAAATTGCATATTGATTGCAATCTGAACATTCAACGCGTGATTAAGAGAGCATTGAAAAGTAAAAAGAGTTCAACATGACTGGTTCGGGATTTATGTTCAACATCGACGGTGGCTACTTGGAAGGCCTTTGCCGTGGCTTCAAGTGTGGGATCCTCAAGCAGTCGGATTACTTGAATCTGGTGCAATGCGAAAGCCTGGAAGGTAAGATTCGTCTCGGGGGTAACGTTGGGGCAGGTTTAGAGGAAAATCTGGCGAAAAAATCGCCTCAAAATAAGTGAGACTTCGTTGGCAGGTCATGTGACAGCTCTAGTGTGTACCGTGTGCCTGTGTGTGTACATATTGAATATGTGACAAGGCCTCTCGTATCTGATTAACGTTAGTGCGAGCGAGAGGCATTTACAATTGTCGTCTTGTGATTAATTTGTTGTCATTCTGTTCTTTGGAAAATTTGAGATTCGATTGCAATTAATTTTTTGCAGACTTGAAGCTCCATCTCCAAGGCACTGACTATGGCACCTTCCTGGCCAACGAACCATCACCACTGTCCGTCTCAGTGATTGACGACAAGTTGCGTGAGAAACTTGTCATTGAGTTCCAGCATCTGCGTAATCATGCCGTAGAGCCCTTGGCCAGCTTCTTGGACTTCATCACATATGGCTACATGATTGACAATATCATTTTGCTCATCACTGGAACTCTGCACCAGC
This sequence comes from Coelopa frigida, assembly GCA_017309665.1. Lineage (NCBI taxonomy): Eukaryota > Metazoa > Arthropoda > Insecta > Diptera > Coelopidae > Coelopa > Coelopa frigida. The sequence continues at coordinate 7,220,388 of CM029564.1, read as the reverse complement.
GTCCGATTTCGGAATTGATCCCTAAATGCCATCCCCTGGGCAGTTTCGAGCAGATGGAGGCCATTCATGTGGCTGCCACTCCTGCCGAGTTGTACAACGCCGTCTTGGTCGATACCCCATTGGCTCCATTCTTCGTAGACTGTATCTCGGAGCAGGATTTGGATGAGATGAACATTGAGATCATCCGTAACACTCTGTACAAGGCTTATTTGGAAGCTTTCTATGAGTTCTGCAAGAAGATGGGTGGCTCAACTGCCGATGTTATGTGTGAAATACTCGCTGTAAGTAGTAGTATGATTTTTTTTGTTTTCAATAATATAAATTATTGTTATATTTGCTTCAGTTCGAAGCCGATCGTCGTGCCATCATCATTACCATCAACTCCTTTGGCACTGAGCTTTCCAAGGACGACCGTGCAAAGTTGTATCCACGTTGTGGAAAAATGCACCCAGACGGCTTGGCCGCCTTGGCACGTGCCGATGATTACGAACAAGTGAAGACTGTGGCTGAATACTATGCCGAGTATGCCGCGCTCTTCGATGGCTCTGGCACCAATCCCGGCGACAAGACACTCGAGGACAAGTTCTTTGAACATGAAGTGAAATTGAATGTGTTCGCCTTCTTGCAACAGTTCCACTTTGGCGTCTTCTACGCCTATTTGAAACTAAAGGAACAGGAATGCCGCAACATTGTATGGATTTCGGAGTGCGTTGCACAAAAACATCGTGCGAAAATCGACAACTATATTCCAATCTTCTAAGTTGAGTTGAGTGTAATGTATTTCGTTATCATGATATATATAACAAAAGAACACAAAATTGTATTATTGTATATTCAAGTTATAGAAATTTCGCAAATCTGTTCCAAACTAATAGTGAATTAAATATCAATACTTTGCCATTGTAAATTGTTTTAAAATTTCAGCAATTTTGCAGAAAATTGTAATTTGTAGTTAATGAAAGAACAAATAATAAGTTTTCGTTTTAAATTTGTGTAACTTTGTATATTATTTTCAATTGTGTTCAAAGTTATGCAGTTGTGCAAATCAAATATAAATGTGTATAAATTGATTGTTAATATTATAAAAATCTATATAATCATAATCACAATGTAATTGAAATCCAAAAAGTAAACAATTCCAAACATTCCTTCACGCCAAAAAGCTCTTTGTAATTTGAATTGAATCCATAAAATAGTGTATTACTCAGAGAAAGGAATTACATTTAAAACTATGTTGAGTATTATCTGATTTTTGTTCTCAATTAAAACACTTATTGTTTTATACAGTTATGTATATTTTATGTTACTCTGTTATCCTGTAAAATAACCTATGGTCTATTTACATAAATATTATTGCTTGTTTATAATGTTGGCAAGTTTTGCGTTGCAAATTAATAAAAAAACATGAATATTGTAAGTACATCATATTATACAAATATCAAATAAAATAAATTTATTAAATCACGAAACCATTTAATATTCGTTGTTTTCTTTATGTATTCAGTATATCGAATTGCTAAGATAAATTATGATAATTGAAATGTGAAAGTGAAATGTTATTTTCAATGTTACTTACATAAAATGTAGAGTTTTGCTGTTAACTAAAAATATTCACAATAGTCAGTTTGTATCTCTCGCTCTCTCTGAGAACTGTCAAACGATTTGTTTTCATTTTTACACGTGCGGTTTGAATTCGATGATTGTTAATAAATAATTAATAATTAAATAATTGATTAAAACAATATAATCTTGTACAAATTTAATTATAAATAACAAATATGGATGCACACGATCTTTTTCGTCAGCTAACCACCGGTGTTCGATTTAACAAAAGAAAACAACCAGAAAACAAGGTATGAAATCAAAATAGTTTTTGTTTTGCATTTATTTAGAAATTTATTTGAAATTGCATCGACAACAGAAACCAGAAGCGAAACTCGATGATGTGAAAATCGAGGAGGAGTCTTCAAGTGATGGAGAAGAGGAGAAGGAGGAGGTTCAGATGGAATCCCATGTCGAGTCGGACTCAAATGACGAGCAGACGGAGTTCCAACTCATCGGCGGATGCAGCGCTAGCGCTCCTAGTAAGAAGAAGAAGAAAAAGGTCGCCCTAAACGAGGAGGAAACGAAGAAACAATTAGAAGAGGATCGTGTAAGTGTAACTGGATTCCTCTATTTTGCCTCTAATATTATTTATGATTCCTGTAGATATCTAAATTGCGCAAGGAACATCGCATTTCCGTATTGGGCAAGAATATACCTCCTCCAATCACGTCCTTTGAGGAACTCCACTCCGTGTACAACGTTTCAGATCGACTTGTGAAGAATTTGGTGTCCTGCAACTATCCGGAGCCCACGCCCATTCAAATGCAGGCGATTCCCATATTGCTGAAAGTATGAAGAAACTATTTGGGAGCCTTTTGAACTATGAGTTATGAAACTTCTTTCTTTAACTAGGGTCGTGCGTTAATGGCTTGTGCACCCACAGGTTCCGGCAAAACCATTGCCTTTCTCACACCAATCATCAACGATCTGCGTGGACCTAAGAAAGAAGGCTTTCGGGCAATCGTTCTTGCACCTACACGCGAGTTGGCACAACAGATCTACCGAGAGAGTATTCGCTTGTCCGAGAAGACCTCACTGAAAATACACCTTATCAGCAAAGTAAATCAGGCAGAACAGAAATTTGGTCCAAACAGTAGCAAAAAGTTCGATATTCTCATTTCTACACCAAATCGAGTGCGTTTCTTGCTGCAACAGGAACCACCATTGTTGGATTTAAAAAGGTATGGTGTGCAATTTCCACTATATCTTTGTTTATATAATTATGTTTTTGCAGCATTGAGTGGTTCATCATTGATGAAGCCGATCGTCTGATGGAAGAGGGACAGAATAATTTCAAAGATCAGCTAGATGACATCCTTTCCGCCTCCTCAAATCCAAACAAAAAAGTTGCTTTATTCAGTGCCACCTACACTGTGCCTGTAGCTAAGTGGGCCCTCAAAAATCTGAAAAACTTGGCGCGCGTCACAATTGGCCAACAAAACTCCGCCACTGAATTGGTAGAGCAGGAGTTGCTGTTTGTCGGCTCAGAGAGTGGGAAGTTGCTCGAGATTCGGAACTTGGTTCGCACTGGACTAAAACCACCGGTCTTGGTTTTTGTGCAAAGCAAGGTAAGGGTTCATCTATTTCCGAAGCGATTCATTTTGGATAATATATATTTCTTTTCAAAAGGATCGGGCGAAACAACTCTTTGACGAATTGCTGTACGATGGCATCAATGTGGATGTCATCCACGCTGATCGCACTCAACAACAACGTGATAATTGCGTCAGGGCGTTTAGGGAGGGCAACATATGGGTGCTGATTTGTACTGAGCTGATGGGGCGTGGTATAGATTTCAAAGGGGTCAATCTCGTGATAAACTACGATTTCCCACCGTCGACGATATCGTACATTCATCGGATCGGACGAACAGGACGTGCTGGAAGGCCCGGTAAAGCTATAACGTTCTTCACACAAAACGATACGGCAAATTTACGAAGGTATTTATTATAAACCGGAAAATGAAACGTGATTTCAATATAAATTCTTATATATTTCCAGTATTGCGCAAATAATAAAGAATTCCGGTGGAAAAGTGCCCGAGTTTATGCTGAAGTTGAAGAAACCACGTAAATCTGAAATAAAGAAATTGGCAAACTTTGCCCCGAAACGAGAAGATATTTCGACAAAGCTTAAGCCCGAGACAGAGCGTCAGAGTAAACTGCACAAAGTTGGTCAATTCGTCAAGAAACGGCAAGACAATGAGGAGAAAAAATCTCCTAAAAGTAAGGAAGTATCGGAGCAAATTGAGAAGAAGCTGAAAAAGATTAGGCAACTGACGACAACCCAAGAAAAGAAGTCAACAAAGAAACCTAAAATAAAAGCGAATAAAAAAATGAAGGCCAAAATAGCTTAATGTCAACATGGATGTTATTTATTTTATAAATAATTATTTAATCTACATTCATATAAAAAAAGAGGTTTTTAAAATGAAATAATTGATTTAAGACACGTTTATAATTGCACTTGCATAATTCATTTTCGTTGGATTGTATAATATAATACAAATTTTGTAGTTTTGTTTTAAATATAACATAAAATGTCTACAGAATAGACAGAGGCACTTTCACAAACACTTAAATTTAAAAATTCTGTTCTTTTGATGCAGACTTACGACTCACATAGCCAATCACAGGGAAGTTTTGGCATTTTACTCGCTGGCCAAGGTAAATAGCCGGATGTCTTGAATACCCAATAATCGTAGGAAACCTTCGTTATTAAAGCCAGCAGAAGTATCACCTCGGTTGCTATCAAATAGTATATATAATCGGTCCAGTCGTGGGGTGACTGGCACAGCTTAATCTCCTGGAGTTCCATAACTCGCAGCGGTAGATTTCGACACAATATTTCATTGTAATCGGGGATGTCGCGGTTGCGTTCGAGTAACCAAAGCTTAAGAATGCACATATAAATACTTGGTTTAAATGACATCAGTAAAAACCACTCACCTTCAACACCTTGGCCGAATTGCAATCGCACTGCAGTTTGTTGCCACCCAAATAGATATTGCGCCCAACGTCACTGTCCAAGGCGTTCGTTAGAAGGTACTCAGGTAGCTTTAAACGAGATCCAATGTGAATTTAAAGTCGTTTAAAAATCAAAAACATTTTACTTACCCTACTCAGTGCATTATTTCGCAGATACAGACGTTGAAAATGGTCCATGAACTCAGTGCCCTCCAGCTCATACATGGATGAGATCTGATTGTTATCTGCATACAATTTCACTATGCTCTTGTATGTAGGATTTGTATGGAAATGCTTCCCAATGCTGGTGATCTAAAAGTATTTTTCTTATTAGCTTAATTTGTCTGTTAGGGTTTTTCTTAACAGCACTCTCACATTATTATTTGATATATTGAGGGAAAATGTGTTCTCCGGCAGCTTCGGGGGGAGTTCAATCAGGCCCAGGTTGGAGCAATCCACACGGCAGAACAATTTTGCCGACGGCTTCGACTGATCGCCCTGCAGATGGAATGGATTTAAGAGTTATTCCAAGAGGCATGAGCATCTGATTTACCACAATGATCATTTGCTCCAGGGAGCAAGTGCAGTTTCCATAACCGGGTATCACGGGGCAATCTGTCTGGAAGCGCCTGGCCATGTCCAACTGTTTAATCGACACATAGTCCGTGGAGTTGAACCAGTTGTACGTGTAGTTGAGTAGACAGAAGGACGATTCGGGGTTCACGAATTTGAACGAGTCATGGAAGATCGCGCTAATCAGCGGGGTGCAGAGCATGCGTTTGTTGCCGCTGGAATACAGAATGATGAAGTGAATAAAATATTTACAAAAACACATGAATGTTCCATTGGCTCACCTCACATCCACGGTGATGTTTTGGTTCTGATTCCACTTGGGAATTATGGAGAGGTAGTTCTTCGATATGTCCAGGAACTTAAGGTTCGGCACGCTGCTCAGGGCGCGCTGTGATATGTCCGAAAGATTGTTATTCGATAGGTTCAGGCACTTGATGGGCGAGAAGCGAGAGAAGGACTTGATGACGCGCGTAATGTTGCCGTCGGTGATGGCCAGCGAGTGCAGCTTCTGGTAGATGGAGTTCGCGAGGTCCAACTCGACCAGCGACAGGTTGCGTATGTGCAGATTGGTCCAGTTGCTGTTGTTGCTGCAGCTCGAGATCATTGACATGTGCGTGATGTTGCAGCAATACCAGGAGCCGGGGTGCGTCGGGTGTGGCCGGCACTGGCAGGTGTTGGCGTCCCGACTGCCCCCGCCCTTCGACGACGACGACGACGCGGTGAGGTTGTCATTCAGGCACAGCTCGGGCTCGGCATAGAAGCAGTTCTTGCGGTATTCGGGAATTTCATTTTCCACAGGAGGCGGCGTCGTCGTCGTCAGCGGCGTGGGGTGAGCGGCAACTGGCAGGATGGGGATGATCGGCACGTCGACTTGGGGCTCGTGGGCGGCGCTCGTCTCCTCGGCATAACTGATGGGAGTGGCCAGCAAATGGGCGCCGAACAGAAGCACACAACACTATCGAGTGGGAGGGTGGGAGAGTGAGAGAGAAAGAGAACGCGTACATTAATTGATTGTTGTTTGTTCAATATTTGCGCCAGCCTTTGGGAAGCTAATGAAAATCGCCGTTAAGATACTTTATATATAGTTTGCCAGCTTAATTAGCGGCTTTTGTCGGAGGTCGCGGGACGAAGGGGTGGCGCGAAGTGGGGTGGTTGAAATTTGCTAAGAGCCACAAAGGAAGACGACGGTTTCCGCGGGTAATCGCTGAGCACACAAAACGATGTTTGTTCGCTTTTATGGCGCGGTATCGTGTTGCTTGTCTTGTTGTGTTTTGTCTTAAAGGAAACAACGCCTGGAAACAAGGGAATGAAAATATGCAAGGGTAACAATTCGACGGATATGAAATTACAATGGTCTGAGGTAATTTGTTTTGAAATATCCTGCACAATTCGGTTTCTTGGACAGACATCGATGGCTAAAGAGTTTGAAATCCATTGCCAACCGATACTGAAATTGTTAAAGACAATTCTAATCAAGTATTATTCCTTGCCTACGACAACCGACAATCCGTTGACGATCGTGACCAATTGCAGAGTATTTGCGTCAATTGTTTCCCCGGCGATAAAACCATTTCCGAGTTGTTCACGCTTTCAACACAAACAATCAGACGTTTGTTTGTTTACAACTTTGATTCTCACACCCTCCTGCTAATGTAATCATTAATTATCATCGATCACTTGAGAGTTTTGCACATTAAAGAGTGGAATATTGAATATTTTTGGAAAAAAGGCCAGAATTCAGAACAAATTTAAAGGTTTTTTTGTTATTAGCTATTCTGAAAGATCTTTAAGTTTAGTTGAATTCGATTAATGATTGAATTCCTTTTTGCAATAGGATCAAATGGAGATGGCTCCGACTCAGACTTGGCCCTATTGCAATAATATTGGTAAAGGAAATGAACAACTATTGCGATGCATAAATAAATTCGATCGGAATTCGACAAAAGCGAAGACAACAAACAGCAAATAGTAGTTCTAAAAATAGATGCAAGGCGCAGCTGACTACAGATTAAGTGGGGGAAGGGGGAGTGTCAGAAATATGCAGAGGCCCAGAACCAATTGGAGATACAGCAAACAATCCCCATCGATGGCAAATAGTAAATAATTTAAATGTTATCATTGTGGCCAAATGGGCAAATCTCAACTCACAGTTAGATAAGACCACATTTTCTATCACTTTCCAATTTTATATCGAACTTATTCAACAAGTGATCAGAAATATACGATTGACATCTGAGGTGACTTCGAACTTTTACTACATCTTTAATTCCATACACTACATTTTAATTAAAGTATCGTTGGCACTTCGTAAACACCATTAATTCGGGCATTAATTGCGCGGAAGATATGATAAATATCGATGATAGCAAACTTCAAACAGATCTGCGAGTGTTTTTATTGTTATTGTATTTTGTATCAGCACTGAAGAATAATGGCACAGAATTTGTAAACACAGCGGACGGAACAAAACACAACCGCACAAGGCAACAGTCGAAGAACAACTGAGCTAATAGTTTATCCGAATCCAAATGTGCGGCGAGATCAGCTCCACTGCTTCACAAAACAACCCAATTCCCACTGCACTGTTTCTCAAATGTTTCAGATACTCTTCATCTGCATTTTGAGCATTTAAACTCATGTGTATAATTAAAATTGTGTATGTTTTGAACTAATTTCACAGAATTTCGTTCAATAAAATGGTCCACCAAAACCTTTTCAATGTAACAGTTGAAAAAGCACTGGTGAACCCCGAATTTGACGCATGTCCAAAACACATTTGGCATGACAACTACACACCACCACGACGACAACATGATGGCGGAGAAGTGTTTTGAATTAGAACATTTTTTGAAATAATAAAACATATAAACATATATATATAAAACATAACATACCCAACTATCATGTCAACTATAGATGTCAAAATTCCGATTATAAACATAATTTGAGAGAAAAAAATTACAATTTCCACTTGTCGTCGTTTTGCATTGCGTTTGACGCAATGTCGGTGCCGAATTGAATGTGTCCGGACATTAGTTAGAGTGATCTGTGTTTGACAGTTCTTAGAAATAAACACGATAACGTTATCTTTGTTTGACAGTTCTTAGAAAAAAGTTATCAACTCGTACAAAGAACGTTTTCGTAATTTCATCATATCCATTGTCCATTAAACAGCCTGACTGCCCAGTTTTCCACACTTTATCCAAGATGCCAATTGATGGTCGAGAACTCATGGAAGCAATTTCCATTATCGCCGACGAACAAAACGTCCGAGTCGCTGTGAAACAGTCTGGTAAAGGTGCAATGGTCTGTGCTGCGTGCTCCTTTGCTGGGGGGATGCTGCTGGGTCCGGTCGGATTAGCTATCGGTGGCGCAGCTGGAGGTGTGGCAGCCTATAAAATGACGAGTGGTGAGTATATCGGAACCTTTGCAGACATCATTTGATGACCATCTTTCATAGGCACCTTCCGACCGTTGGGCGAAGTTATACTGAACGATCTGACGGATAGGCAGCGGGAGATGTTAGTAGAGCATGTTTCAAGAGCTGTCGCGGAATTCCAGCCCTCTGATCTGGCGATGCTTTTGCCATTGATTATGAGCAATACTTCGATACAGCAAGCCGTACTTAAAACCGTAATCACTTTCGTTTCCAATGAACTACGTTTACAAATTGTCGACTGACATGAGTACCTTTGGGTACGTTGTTTGGTCTGACGTAGTTCACATTTTTAATGCCATGCTATGCAGAGCTCTCTTCTCTTTAAGGTGTAAATATTTGTTATTGGCTAAGTGATATACAATTTGTAATGTACTTTCGTGTTTTTTATGATGCCAGATGGAATTAACATGTTACTAATAACTTAATTACTTTTTAAAATTAGAAACTTCCTTTTAGAGAATATATATTTTAACATAAAAAAGCAGTTTTGCAATATAACATAATTTTAAATATCTTAATACTAGTGATTACTGCACAATACAAAGGTAGATCCATATTTATGGAACATATAAAATACTATACTAAATATTTTCTCTACTCCCAATCTACGTTCACCTGATCCCAATCCTCACAGAAAGGTTGATCTACGGTTTCAATCATGCGCTCGCAATAGAAACAATCTGATGCTAATATTTCTTCTATTTCTGCTTTGGTTTTTTCACGTTTACTCTGTTGTTTATATGTCTGTCCTGCCATTGCAATCGATTGTGTTAACATGGATTCCAATTGTTGTTTCAGCATAGTCAGTTTTCTGCTCTTGTCGGAGCTCAAAAATGGTGTAATTTGTTTCTCCAAACAGTCACTGTGGAACTTGTGTCCGCATGGAAATACGAAGAAGGGTTTGACCAGCAAAAATGATTCGCATATTGAGCATGGCTCTTGGGCTTCAATGCGAACGCTTCGTGTCCGAATTGATTGCAAGTCGTTTCGCACTCGATCTGCCTGTTTCGATGATTCTTCCATATCATGTTGTAGCTCTTGAATTTTGTGGTTATATTCCTAAATAGAAATGGATTAGTATGAAAGATAAATGATTGATGAAATTAACATACTTTTAAGGCAAAACATATTGGTTCTTTGAAGTCATCAATTTTTTCAAAATCCGAAAATAAAGGCAGTAGATCTTCAATGCGTAAGAGATCACATTCTTTAAGCATATCGAGTGCTTTCTTCACATCATTACTATCTTTAATATCATGGTAAGCTTAAAAAAAATATGAGAAAATTTAATAAATTTATATAAATTTGGAATAAATCCTATTACCAATTTTCAACCACAACTTTCGTTTCAAGTCTTCATCCTTTGGTTTTGAAGCCGTTTCTTTGGCTAGCTGTACGTTAAAAGTCAGAGCTAGTTCAACAGCTGCTGACCACATTTCTAGGAGGCATTGCAAAAAAACGCCGGCTACCTTTGCCCCAAACTCCAGACAAACATTCAATGCATATACAATTTCGTAATGCACTAGAGATACGTCGTGACCTTCATTTTCCAGATAACCGATTAGTTTATCAGGTTTGTGCTCCGCGTAGAGACGCAATAAAAAATTATGAACCGCCTGGTTACTTTCATCTAAATTATATATGGCGTATTCCATGTATTTTATTATCTCATCAATATGCTTGGGACTATCGATTGCTATGAGAGTAGGAATGAGACGATCAATCTTCAACTTGCGGCCCTGCGCTTTCAAAAGTTCAACGGTCTCGTGGGGCATCTCTTCCATCAGAATAGGACAGTGCTTATAAAATAGCTCCGGATCCTTTTGTGCTCTCAAAGCCGCCAATGCCTCTTTATAGTTATTGGAATTCATATGCTGACTTACAACTGCTTCATAGTCGTTATTGGCAACTGCGAGTTGCGACAAGTTATGCGCATCGGCATGTTCTGAAATGAGATCAAACACCAACGTGTAATTCGAGCGGACGCAAGAACTAACCCGAGGTTGCTTCATAAAGCAATCGAATTCGTACTGCCAAGCTTGGCGTTCGTCTTTGTTGCGACCTGGTAGGTTTATTTGCGTCAGATACAAATCTATCAACCACATTACGAGAACCGAAATTTGAGTTTCGTTTTCATCTTTAAATTTTTCCAAACATCTGTGGACGTAGTTAATAATTGGATGTTTATCTTCCAGTTCCATAAACTTTAAACATATTTCCTCAAAGCTTTTTTGTGTTTCGGCATAAAGTTCCGCAGCTAGCTCATAGTTTTCTTGCTCAAAAGCCATATCGGCCTTCTTTACACGCACTTTATTCAGTTGTTCAGGTTTATCTGCTGCATATATCTCCGCCTTTTCAAAGTTACCATGTTCTAAGTGGATTCTCCAAATATTTCGCTGTTCTTCCGTTATTTTGAAGTTAAATATGGCTTTCTCAGTATAGACGTAAATAGATCCGGTGAAAGGATCTCTCACAATATTCAACAGTTTTCCGATATTTTCATGAAAATATTCCTCATAGACTGTCTCGTGATTCAGAAGACATATTCCAGTTATGTGATTTGAATACAGAAGTAGCACATGATGCTCGGTAAGAACGAATGTTTGTGGTAAATGCTGTTTTCTTTCTTCGTATGAGAGGTGCATTTTCTTGTCAAAGTCCAAAGAAATCAAATTGTACCCAATCAAAATTGATTCCTCATTTTCATCGAACGAAATCTAAAATGTTAATTTTTGAGAAAAGGAAAGAGAATTATTATATTATTTTGGTAATTACCTCACCACTTCGCACACCGGCTCCACATAACCAAGCCCATTGAGTTGGATATTTGTCGTTAGGCGGTGCAAAACTACGAAAAACAGAATAATTCAGATCAGTTTTTTCCTCTATTACCACGGGTACACGTATGCCATTGGTGTAACTGGAAAATATTGATTGCATAGTAAATTTATCCTCGGGCTTTATTGTTTCTTGAAAAGTGTAAATCGTGTCGGTGGCTGCTGCAACAACCATGTATTTATTTGAATCTCGCATACGTATGAGTTCCAAGCTAGTTATTGGATATTTTGGACGAGCAAGTCCAAGATCATATACCTAAAAGTAGTACATGTTTGAAAAGTTACGATGAATACAATGAATAGAACATGTTGTTAGTCACCTGTTTGCGATATATTTGCCTGTCTGCATCCTGTGTGAGTTCTGTTTCGAAAATTAAACCTCTACTTGTACCTAGTAGAATCGGACCCGTAGATGATTCTGTACCGAAGTAGTTATTGAAAGCCACGGCAGTGATCTCATGGTCTTTAAACTTTTCAATCCGTCTAACTTTCGGACCACCGCCATGTATATATAAAAAATCTGCCGAAAGTCCCGGAGACTTTGGTACTAGGGATACCAGCAAATGATAGCCCGTGGGATCGGCAAATATTTTTGATATTTTATAGCCTGCCAAATACTTTTCCAATCCGATTTCTGTAAAACAAGAGGCTTACTTTATTGCAATAAGGGGTGTATTTGATTGATTTCTGACCTGCCGGTGGAATGGCACGGGGTAGGAAGAAGCGAAGCAATGACGTCTGTGGTGGAGCCGAAAGCAGGCAGAACAACCAGTTCTTTGACACGGTCAACTGCAGAATATCTCCCGTATATTGTTGGGGAATGCGGAGCACCATTTTCCGTTTACTGAAGATGGGTGCTGTCTCCTCCAAGCCGTGGCCAACCAACTCATCGGTTCTTGATTCTTTCCCGACGTCCAGGAATTTCGGATTGGCCGTTGGATCCAGTTGTAACTCCCCCGTTTCAGGGAGAGATGCCATTTTTGTGATATTTAATGAATTTTCGTCGTTTTCGTTGAAGAAGCAAAAATAATTAATAAAATTGATTTGTCAGTCGCGAATTTGTTTTTACTTATCAGCTGTTTGTTAGAAATGTAGGTAGCTGCTATCTCTATTCTCTTCTCACTTTCATTATTCACAGACTGTCAAATACATATAGCTATCCTTTTCCATATTTTCAAATTCAACACCGCCTGGGTTGCATTTTCACATAGATTTAGCAAATAATTGGCATACTTCAGTTAATACGAACTGTTATATACTGTTATATTGAGCGCCCAATGGACTCAGCACAACAATAACGATCCTCCCTCGAATCGGAACTTAGTAGTGGACAGTTTTTCGTACTTTCTGTGGATTGCCTCCCCTCTTACGTACTCCGTAATTGCATTAGTTACTACTTCTGCTCCTCAACTGGAATGTGTTCAAGTGCCGCTGATGGAGTTGTGGGAAGGACGGGATGGGTGGCGGTCATGCGGCGAGAACTAAAACCTACGTCACTGATAACCCGGGAATGCGAGAGTGTGTGTATCGCGGTTTGAGGAGGTCTGGTGGGGGGACGAGTGGAGGGTTGAGTTGTTGGGGTGGGTTGGAGTGGAGCGCACTGGCTGGTGGTGAATGGGGTGTGTTGTGGGCTGAATGACTGGCGCTGCTGATGCTGACGACACCCAAAAGCCGTGCTGGGGGCGAAATGGTTTTCGTTATAAATACGAACCGCTCGGCTCTCTAGCTTTCATTCTCTCGCAGTGGTTAAAGTGACATGAAAGTGAAGACATTGGCGCACTGTAGCAAGTCATGTATCAGCATGCCCTTCCAAACACAACTCATATTCTTGCCAACGGTAAGCAGATAAAGATAAGCAGATAATAGCAAAGAATGAGCGCAAACCAGACGACAGACAATTGCATATTTATTGGACACTTTTTGGCCAGTTGGAGGCAAAGTTGGTCCTGTGATTTGAATATTATTTCCCAAGTGTGAAGAAGCCACCTCGGCGGCTGTTGGCTGCCGAAGTGTCGGAAGTTGTGGGTGCGGATGGCAGATACATTTAATTTGTGAACCCGATTCGGAACCACTAACTGTGATAATAATACTGTGCTAACGGTTAAAACAAACACCGCGATTTGTGCTTCGTTTCGTTTTCGCAGCAGTTCGTTCTCGTAGTGAAAAAATTCGATTACCAAGTGCTTTGCATGATGCAACAATCGCCGTGAATTACTGAGTCTTTAGTGAACGAACAGTGTTTTTTCATTCTTGTTGTTGGTGTCTTTTTTTCGTCTTATTCCGTGAAAATGCCTTCGGAAGGTGTCTAGATAGATAGACAGAGGGATGGATACATACGTAGTGCCCCCCGGTGCTCTTCCCTGCCGCCCAGATACACATCCACCGACCGAAGCGAGCTCCACGTGTGGAACGCAGTGAAAATTCCTTCGTTTTCTCATTTCGAAATTTCCCTGTGAAGAGAAAGATTTCCTTCCTCTGTGCGGCACGCTCGTCGTTTCCGATCCAACCCCAGTTCGTTCTCTCGGGGCGCATGCTCCTTGGAGCTGGCGCTGAGTCTTCGCCACCGCCACCGCCATCGCCGCCAGGGAGCCGAGCACCGGGAAATGAGCGTGAGCGTTTGTTTACAATGCGTGTGGAAGCTCTCAGCTCTTGAGACAGAGACAGAGACAGAGAGAGAGTGACAGAGTGGACGAGTGGTGAGCGACAGAGTCGGTGGGTGCTGGGCGAGGATGTGTGAATGGGGGGCCAGCGTCTCTCCCGCTCTCACCCACTCTCTCAGTTTAGTGCGTGCTGCAACAGCTGTTCGCGTTGTTGCGGAAGGTTGCTGAGCGGGTGAGGGCGGTGGGGCGTGAAGCGGGCGGCTGTTGGCGCCGGGCACATCGCCGCTGCCCTTGGAATCTCCTACGTTTATTTGCAGCGCTGTCTCTGTCGCTTTCTCTGCTCTGTCGTCATCGTTGCACATCTCGACTTTCTTTAATGGCTGCCATTAGCCGGGCTGTCATTTGACGCTTTGGCTACCTTGTGATTTCGCTAAGTGTTTCCGGCGAACACATATTTTTATTTTTTCACCACCCTTCACTTTTCACTTTGGTCTTCGGTTTCGCGAGCAACTCCTCCACACACCGCACAGCGGGCTTGTGGTTTAACCCCTTTCTTCGCGGTTCTGCTCTGCCGCCATAGGGTGGTGTAATCAGCTCTTATTATGCAATCCATGTGGGGACACCAAGAGGTGTTTGTTTGAAAGCGTTTTTTAGTTGAAATACTCATTGGTAGGAAACCGATGTGCACCGCTTTCCCTTTCACCGGAGGTAGTCTTCTTCTATTCCTAGATCAAATTAACACGTTTGTCCTCTTCCTCTACAACCCCTGCTGACTCTTGATTAGTTAATTGCATTTCCACTGGGACCTGTTCAATTCAACGCGTCCATTGGAGACTCTCCCACCCGACCCTACCTCCCAAACCGAAACCAAAATTTGGTTATTGGTACTTGGTTCGTGCCTTTTAAACGGATTTTAAAGCACTTTGCACTTGGTGTATGTCGGTTTTGCAGAAGCGTTGCAAATGCTCTTTGTAGGTCGTGTCGGCGACATGTCGGTGAGAGCGAGTGTATGTGTATGTGAGGGCCTGGCTTTGTGTTAGCGGGGGTACGTGGGGGGGTATGTGTGTGTGTGTGTCTGTGTGTGACCGGGTAAAGAATCGCGACTCACATGTCGGTGTAATTAGAGCCGTTGCCGTTGCATTGCAATTACACTGCAATTTCGCATTACGTGCGTATTTACACGATGCAAATTTTTCCATTATTTTTACTAATGCATATAATTATGTAGTTCCTTTTCAAAATCAGATCAGTTTTCAGTTGCTGTATATTACTGTAATTTCTGTTTAATGGATCATTATTTTCTGTATTGTTAGTCGATGCATAATAACGGTAACATAATTTCGCATACAAAATCAAATTTCAAGTTTTATGATTATGATTTATTTCTTTATAACTTCAGTTTGTTACTAAGTATCCTTTTTCGGTTCCATCGCTTCCGTTTATACAAAGCTATGAAGCTCATGAAGCCAAATAGTTTTCTCTGACCGAGGCCTGCCGAAGCGATGACCTTGGGGCGACCTCCCCGCAAGGGTACCAGATCAAAGTGTTGTGAAATCACGAGCCGACGAGCAGCCAGAAATATTCAATTACAAGGGATTTCATGAACCCTGATGAGGCGCTCGCAGGATGTGGTCCTGTGCTTGGAAATCATGTAGATTGCCGCTTCCAATCTGGGTCGAGGATCGCGAGGAAGGGGGCTGAGTGTGGGAGAAATTGGAACATGCCAAGGGCGGGGGAAGTTCATTGAAAAGTGTTCGGCCGCGATTTTGTTGTTGCGCTCTCCTGCCGAAACCATTCGCCCGGCTCCCCCGGATTTCTCCGCCGTTCAAGGCTGTCATAAAAGCAGAGCAAGCGGATGCCGTCGGAGTTGTCGTCGTTGTTGTTGCTGTTGTTGTTGTTGCCGCCCGGCGCCTTCGCCCACCGACGCGGCGAATGACGACGACGACGTCAACAGCGACGCCGACGAAGAGGCACGAACGCATTTGTCTGCCACTGTGTCACGTCAAGGACATTCGGCAGCGCGTCTGCGCGGAAAAGGTCCTTCGAACGCCCAGTTCTGAGTTCGCCGATGGTGTGTTCCGAATGAATGAGGGACTGTGTGTGTGTGTGTGTGTTCGGCACAACAATGAAACCCCGTTTGAACCAAGGGCCGGCCGGTCGTGGGCTCCGCCGTCGTTGCCCTCGAACGCGTTCATGGCCAAAATAACAGGCGCCGAGCGGCGTCCAACGCACCGCGATCCCAACTGCTTCGCACGAAGGAAGGGGCGGGGGTGGCGAAGGATGGGGGGGGGGATATTATACATATACAATGTATCTCGAAGCTGTAGCAGCTGTGCCGACGAGCCTCCCAATTGTTTTTTGGGTTCATCTGCTGACACAGCGCATTCATGCATATCGCACCGAAACCTGCCGAAGCTCACGTAGCCACCAACATTGTTGTTGTTGTTTGCTTCTCTTGTTGAAATATTGATGCTCCATGCCGAAGGAGGCTCTCGCAAAGCCCATAAAAGTCCGCCTCTCTCACTTTACGACCCTCACTCAACTTCCGTCGGCAAATTGGAAGGCTCCGAGTTGTCCTGGAGACGGTTGCGGAGGTCCTTGACCTCAGCTCTTGGCCAGACAACCGCCGCACATCGCACCAGCCTAACGCCTGGGCCTCCTACCTATTTTTGGCCTGCCTTGCTAGGCAATTACTGGCCTTCGCTTCGGTGAAAGGCGGTGAGGCTCCGTTGGTAATGGCTCGAAAGCCCGTCGAGTAGAACGGTGAACACCGGGGCGTATCACTGCTTGATGTTACCAACTCCCGAAATAATCTTGTTAACAGGAGTTTTGTCGCATTAACAAATTTCCCCCAAATTATCTTTCGGGCGACGATGTACAAGGAGTAGGACGAGGAAGAGCGAACTTCGTCGGTGAACACATTGCTTACGTACATGGGTTCAGGTCGCAGGGGCAGCGGGTGTTCGAGCCGTCGTCGAGTTGTTTTTCCAACGAAATGGAAACGCCTGCGACGAGGCCCAAATTGAGATCACAACATCCCAATCGTCCTCGTGGAGGACGAACCAACCATCAATGGGCTCTTATTTATAATGGACCCATAAAGGAGAAGGCGACACCGACTTTCGGCGACATCTTGTCTGCGCCAGTTGTTTGTGACAAAAATAATATAAGCTTCTTACCAGCCTCGCCCCCTCTTGGACGGGACCTTCTGGAGCGAAAACACGGAGCCATTTAGTCGTGGGAGTTCTTTTACATGTCTTATCTTTTACATTTGACTATTGCCTTGATTAAATTGAAATTTATCCCTCTTTATTCATTCGTTTGATTACGACGAAATATTTTTATGTTTGAATACGTTTAAATATTTCCTCAGTGTATTCTCGCTGTATTTTTCCTTTGTGGCCTTCTTTACACCACACCATTCTCCGAATTGCTGAAGCTGCGGGGATTCCGTTAGTGTGGTTCCAGGAATTCGGCGGCGTTTCTTCAAATTCCTCTCCCTGCCAAACGTCTTGTGTTTACGTGCATCGTTTCGCTTATCCACCTCACCTGGACAAGCAAGGCAATTTCGACTAAATTAGCATTTTCCATCAACGTGGGGCTCAATTTTAGGCTCCTTAACTTGGGGTAAGAAAGCATTTTTTGGGTCCGGTGTTTGGGATGAAGCTTCAAATGGACTCGGATGAAAGGAATTTGAGAGATTTTTACACCTGTAATCTGTTTAGAGATTGAGAGCTTTGAAAGATTTATTTAACCCATAATTTTATATACTAGAGAATGAGCATATCGACTGGTGTAAACAAATGAAAGCTTTTGAGGATGTTTCCCCACAAGTTGAGGGGTCAGAAATAACTTCTTTCGTGCCGGGAAATCGTGTTAGGAAGCGGCTGTGGAAAACTGGTCGTTGGCGACACGTGTTTCCCACTGCGAGCCTTCCGCACGCAAGGCATCTGGATCACTTTCCAAACGCAAGGACACTCGGACATTCAAAATTAATATTGTTCTCTGAATTATTGAAAAAATGCCACTCAAACAAAAGAAAAAGTTTCAACCAAAAATACAAAAAGGTTTCTCTTTCATACCTCTTCCTTTACATTGATTTACGTAAGTAAAATCCATTTATATTATGAAATATCAAATTAGGCTAAACATCTGCTAATGAAAAAAACTCAAACCTCGCTCGAAAGTTTATATAGTACAAAACTTGAAAGTGTTTACAAGTAAAACCCCATTTTCCCCCACCTTCAACTCAGTATTCAAATCACTTTGAGCTCGACTCCATGTGGTTCGTTCTCAGAGCAGAACTCTTCATCTGCGAAATACTTCCAATCAATAATTCTTCTTTGTTGATAGCTCAACAAATCGCCGTCCACTTTGATCTGGCGCACACAGAAACCGAAGACTTTCAGCCAAGGTCGTACCCTGGACCAACCTCCCTCCCTCCCGCCACCGCCGCCCCTTTCCAACGACGCTAATCCCAGCCTAGGAAGTGTGGAGAAATAAAGCCTCCAATTATATTTCCACATAATAGAACTCGACGACGTTTCCCAGAGCGGATTCAGCGCTGTCTGTCCGGGGTCTTACGAAAGTCGCCGTCTTCTTTATTGGGGCTGTCAAAACGTTTACAACAACTACAATTGAAATGTATCGCCAGGCCCAATTGGCTCCAATTAGAGCCGGCTCAGTGCGAGGTGCATGTGACGATGGACGGACGGCGGCGACAGACGACAGTGGGAGTCGGAGATCTGCCTCAATGTCAATGTCACAGCCGCGTTATGCACGAGTAGAAGCGCGGAAGGAATTGTGAAATGCGAAATGCAATTCCAGAGCACTCGGCGACACATGCAAATGAGAATGCAAAACGAATCTAAACGAACCGAACTGCGGGAATTTTCATTGCACTTGAGTGGGATGAGACCACGCCCGCAACTTCTCGAGCATCTGCGTCAGCCCGGTGTGAAGGGTTTCCGGCCAGAAGCACGTGCAGCAGATTCCGAATCTAATTAGAACGCAAGGAAATACAACCTGACGACGACGACGGCGGCGACCTTGGCATCGTCGTCGTTTTTGATGACTGTTCCGAAATATGTAGCTCCGGATTTAGCAGTTCATTAATGACACATCCGATATGTGTACACATTGTGATTGCTCCCGTTGATTAGTATTTCCCATTAGCTGCCATTTGATTAAATAATACTTCACGCTGCCTCGTCCCCAGGCTCCGTCCTCTGGCGAGTGGTTGCCATCGGACCCCGTTGAATCGGCTCCATTAGCGGCGGCACTCGTGCTCGCTATTAATTAGTTTGCATTCAATCAGTTTTGTGTATTTTCCGAAATTCGTCCACTTCGGCAGATGTGGCTGCTCCAGTTTGAACAGCGTTTAAATTGAGACAAATTGGGACTTCCAAATAATGGGCCAATTCCGATAATTGGTCGGCTTCTACTCTGGTCGTGATGGTAGCGCTCGAAAAAGGTTGCCACGTGTCTATGAAGTGGGCGAATTCAGTGCACAAAACTCGCTCGGCAACAAGCCTCAAAGTGGGTTCGAATTGGAACAGGATCCCAGCCTAGTTTGCACTCACTTTTAAATCATTTGGAGTTTGCAAAAAAGTTGAGTTATTTACTTTGCCATTCAGGAGAACAAACGACAGTGCGCCGTATGAGCAAAAGTAATTAAAATTGAAAATAAATAACAAATATACAAATATATCGAAAAGCTCAGCACAGAAAATTGTAGGCAGCGACTGGGCGGAGAATTCGCACATAAATCGTTTGTGTTTACAATTTTCAGCAATTTCACAATATTTACACATCAATAAAAGATTTGCATTTCAATTAAAATACAGAGTAAATTTAGCGTGTAGATTCGTGGTTGTTCCTATTGAATGAAGTCGGCTCCACTGGGGCATCGCTTGACTCCAAGAGGATTGTTTCCAAGAGAAATGATTCAAATTAATGGATCGTAGTGTGGACATAGAAGGATCGATTTTTTCTTTTTACCCACTACCAAGGCATGATGTTTTGTGGTCAGCTCATCGATTTTATTATCGTTATTACCCTTACCATATTGCGGATTGTAGAGTGTGATCTTCGGTTGACTTTGAAGATAATACTCATGTTCATTTTATTTGTATTCTTCTTCTTGATAAAAGCTATCATAACATAGAATTCTTTTGTTTTCTTCATTATCAATTATTACCTGGGGTTCAGTCGTTCGCATTTTATTCGAAGACAAGATCATTTAGAGAATTTATATGAAAATCCTCGTAGAGCTACTTGTTAATTTATCGATAAACAGAAATGCAACAAGAGTGAGGAGTGGGGGAGAAATAAGAGAGAATAAAAAAAATCCAACGGAATACAACAACAGAAATAAAAATAATTTTTGGACTTGAGCCAGGAGAAATTCATTCGCAAAAGAATTTGTGTATTTAATTTCAGACTTTGTCGAATCCCGTGATTATGGCTCATCACAGCGTCGAAGTCGTCGCTCAATATGTCCGAGCGATAGATAGTTTATCTTGGCGATATACATATAGGCAGCAGGTCCCATGACGTGTTTTATAGAAAATTTCGGGAATTTATGGGATTTTCGCCACTGGCCAAGAACACCAACAACATGGATGAAGACTTCCGTTCGGTATTGAATTCTTTAGAAAGAGCTGCCCAGGTCATTGAAGGTGAAAGGCAAAGTCGGGAAGATTTTCGTAGTTTATTCGGCCTGAGTATGATTGATAGAGGTGGGTTGTTTCAGCATATGGGTTCCAAAGGTAATGTGCGGCTTTTCGATGAACTCTCCAACTAATTGTGACATGGAGCAGCCGGTCCAAAGACCACGCCGGACTTTCAAGAGCCGAAAATAGTCGGCCCAAGTTCGTTGACGCATTTCAAGAGCCGGCCATAAGTGGTTCAATTGACGCCCGGGCCTCTGGGCGGGAGTGACAAATGCCGAGAAAG
This sequence comes from Coelopa frigida, assembly GCA_017309665.1. Lineage (NCBI taxonomy): Eukaryota > Metazoa > Arthropoda > Insecta > Diptera > Coelopidae > Coelopa > Coelopa frigida. The sequence continues at coordinate 7,199,411 of CM029564.1, read as the reverse complement.
AAAAACAAAAACGCGAACGAGCGAAGAGTGAAAAATAAAGAAAGGAGTTGGACAAACATAACGAAAAAACAAAACATGCTCTATTGGGGGCGAAAGAAAAAAATAAAAGAAGGCTGCAAAAAATCAATACGCAAAGTGTCCGCGTGACTGACGACACGAAAAATTATTTCACATTTCAGCACGAGCGTTTTTTATCTGTGAGTTCGAGATATCTTGCGGATAGGCAGAGAGAAAAAAAACATAATAAAAACAAAAAATTAAAAAAAAAATAAAACAACAACTTTTTAACAATAACAGAGAAATGAACATAAAATAGAATCAAACGCCAACGCGAAATATTTGTTGTTGCTCCCCGCCCTCCTTCGTAGTCGAGCGGAGAATTTCATCATCTTCCCCTGCAGCCGTTTGACGTACGTAGATCTGAATGAACTCGGCGACTGCTCGGCCCCAGGTGCATGTGTGTATCCATGACTACGAAGTCGAGTACAGGGATCTGTGGTGGTGGTCAACGGGTTCCCCTACGATTCTGGGCACCGGCTGATCTGAACTGAAGCCGACTCCGAGTGGGGTCAATCGGCCATGACGACCAGCTCAACTATAATCTCGTAGACTTTGGCAGAATTCTATTAAATTCGTTATCCTGACCAGATGGAAAGGCAAAGGTCGCCGAGGTCGTAAATCACACAATCCGATGCACCGAGAACCACTCAAATTTGAAATAAATTCCAATCGGAAACAAATTCAAATGATATTTTGATGTCTATTCAAATCATATCTCGATGTCTATTCAAATCATATCTCGATGTATATTCAAATGATTTCTTGATGTCTTCGGCTCCATCGCCGATATATTTGCCGCTCAATTGAGAAGGGTACATTTTGTGAATCAATTGAAAAGTCGCAATCATCATTGGCTGCGGGCAGAAAAAACAAGAAGAAGTCGAATTGAATCGAGGGAAAAAAGCAGAAATACACAGAAATCAGAGACGAATAACGTAAACAAATGAAATAAATAAAGTTTCACTCAATTGCCGAGGATGGGATGGGGCAGCAGACGGTGGGGGGCCTGGGGCGGCGGGAAATGAGACGAGCTGTGGCGAAAGAACTCAAACAGATATAAATTGAGACGACCACGAAGAGGAAGAAGCAAAGCCGAGCGGAGCAGAGGAATAAGAAGACCCTAACAGAATGCTGTTTGAGGCCATTATTGCAATTTTACAGTTTTAGTTGAACAAAAGTTCCGAACGCCTGCAGAACAAACGAATCCGCGAGATCGTCTATCGCAGAATTCTCAGAGGAATTCAATGTGAACGAAAAAAAGAAAAAAATAACAGAAAATTTCAGAGAAAAGGAAATTTAAATAAAAACATCAAGTTGTTTGTTTTTCAAAAATAATAACAATATCCACTTTGGTGCGAAAACAGAAAATAAAACATCTGAAAGATAGTAAAATGTCGTCCTCGAATCGCGCTCTCTTTGGATCGGCCGTGAACAACTCGACGCATTTTTTATAAGAGCTAATGGAATTTTAGCATAGCGAACAAATAAATAAAAATAATAAATATAAACAAAAATACACGATTTATTGGAATCGTTAAAAATTTTATTTTATGAAAATAAAAATAGACGTCTGAGCACGAAATTCAGGCAGGCGTCACGAGGTAACGGCAGCGACAACGCAGAGAACCCGAGACCCGGTCCACGACCATAACTCGGAAAGCACGAGAGCTGGAAAACTATTCGGAGGAAGAATTCTCACTGAATTCGATCTCGCGGCGAAGTTGAAATCGAAACGTGTTGGAAAATTAATTTCACTCGAGGAAAATTGAGGAAAACTTTCCGTGCTCACGTCCCTCTCACGTCCTGCTCTCTCTCGCTGCTCTCTCTCCACCCCACCCCGTTTCGTGCGCCCGAACAGCAGCAGTTTTCACTCGTCTCGTTTCGTGTCGTGTCGGTTCGGAGCGCGTCGTCGGCTCCACTTCGGGTTTTCCTCGAGTTTTCCACGTTTCCTCGTCGGGACGGCTGAAGGCGCCGCACTTGGGAAATCGCCGAACAGTTCGCTCCAAGTCGTCGTAGTCGTCGTTCGCCTAATTTCTCAAAATTTGCGGCGAAATCATTTGTAACACTTGCCATCCGTCCATGCCATGCGCGATAAAATATCACAACTATTTTGCTTGCAAAAATCCGCATGCAAAAATAATCCAACAGATAGCCAAGGTGTGTTCCAACAACATATCGAATCCAGTCAACACAAATCAAATCAAATCAAATCAGATCAGCTCCGATGTGATGATTACAGACTCCATTCCATTTTACTCAATTTCATCCTCACTAGAGTCACCAATCATCAAGATTGCTCCATCTCTGTCATCCAAATACAATCCAAAGCTAAATCACTAATCACATCTCTCTCTCTCTCTTTTTCTTGTCATCCTCTCTCTCTCTGCGGAAACACACACAACCTTCTGCGACCGGGCCACAGGACATAATGTGCCAAGCAAAGCCACGTGCAACGGGACAGCGTGCACCAATGGGTCTTTTGGGGCAGAAGGGCCCGAAGCGACAGAGACCGACTCATCAGGGACCGGGGGGATGCGGCAGTCGCTGGAGAGGAAGGGCTCAACGCCGAACGACGCTATTCACCTCCAGAGACGGGTGGGACTCCTCAGTGGGGTGGCTTTAATTGTCGGAACCATGATAGGTAAGTAAACAAACCGTAGAATTAAGAAGAATTCCACCTCATTATATCACTGTCCTCCTCTCCTCACCCCTCCCTCCCTCCATCCTTCCTCCCACGCTTTGCCCACGAGCGCCAAACAAAAAGTTCATTCGGAACCAATTATTTATATGGGTCAAGTTCTGCGTCAAGTGTTCAAAATACACGATTGTCCAAATTATTCCAAGAGAGTGCGAAGCAGATCCGCCAAATTATATTCTATCAATAGAACAACCTTAGGAGATGTTTATCTGTGGTAGACGTCGGCACCTGAGGAATTTCCAATCATTTAAGAATATTCATAGTTTGTGTAGATCTAAAAATCGCCTTTTTTTTTTTGGATTTCATTAACTTTGAGTTATACCAAGAATATACGTATGAAAGTTAAATTAGGAGATTTGTGACTCTGCATAACATGGAAAAAATTATTCAAACTGTGAGTAGTTTCAAAAAATATCCATAATTTTCTCTTGGTTTCCATTAACTTTGTAATATACTAAGGATATACTATTCGTGTACCTATGTAAGATAAATCAGGAGATTCGTGACTCTGCATAACATGGAACAATCCACATTGACGGGGTAAAAATAAAACGTCGAAAAATCGTGCATTGGATTTTCAGCCGACTTGTTGTCGTTCAAGTAAATACCATTGGGGGAAGGGGTTCGTCAGAGGCCTTTAGAATGGAAAGGCCCAAAAAAATAGAAAATCCGCTATGACGTAGAATAGGAATACACACAATTAGGAAGAGAGAGAGATTTATGAAAAAGCGCGTGTTTTTATGGCATCACAAAAGTCAAACAATTAATATATGTTCCCCACTATTATCTATTTATACGTGAGATTGTTTTGATTTGTCCATGTAGTTTCTCCTAGCTATTAGTGTGTGTATGTGTGCTGTGATGTGTCAGACACTATGGAAGAAAAAGTGGGTGTGTGACAAGTTATATCTCTCGATTTATTATTGTTATTTTCCAACGCACAATCTGAATATAATAGAATCGAATGGTATTGAGAAAGAATGAGAGCCAACGAGAGAGAATTCATGTGATGAACATCCGATACTCTTGAAGGATCGTCGTGGAAGTTTCCACTTCTAGAAAAATGCTGTCGATGAAAAGTTCTTAATGAAAAATAATTGTATTTTGCTGAGCGGGTTGCGGGCGGTTTCCCACGCCCACAGATGCCAGAAATCGGGGACCAGGCCAAGCGATAGCAACCTACACTTGGATTCGATCAGCGTTTCCGGTTCCGCCGTCCATCCGCCTCCAGTGCTGGGCGCCCAGTATCGCATGACGCTCGACCAATGGCCGTCGCGTCATCCCCAGACTGACAAACAGAGAGACCAACAGACAGACAGACATTGAGAGCGCAAACAGCCGTCTCTGGTGAAAATCACTCGTTTTCCAAAAGTGGGAAAAATCAATGAACCTCTTGCTTAGTGTGAGTATGTGTGTGTGTGACGGCTGGTGTATAGATGTATGCACATTGTGCGTGTGTGTTCGACTTGTTATTTGTTATTATTTATTTATTTATTCGTGCACATGCAACAATTACGATTTGTGTGCATCAAGTGGTTATTGTTGGTTATGTTGGTGCAGGTTTCGCTAGTTTTCTGGCACCGACATTTCCGTAAGGGTTGCCTCCCTCTAAACAAGTGGTTAGGATTTATTTTTGGAACGGTCTCCCTACCTTCGAGCCGACCACAACTTACAGACATGAATTCCAGCACTATCAATTCTTAGAGAAGATTCTTTACATGTGCTTAGAACGCAGCAGTAGGCATGAAGTTATCGAGTGGCTTCATTAAAAAGTCACCCCTCAATCAATCGGTCAATAGAGGATTTGTTATGTCTTAAATTCCATTGAATTGTTTATCTTGTATTGTTCGCAGTATAACGAATAGTTGTCAATTGTTTGAAGAGTCGTCTAATAATAATTAATTTCTCTCTCTCTCTCTCTCGTTTCCACTTTAAGGGTCTGGAATATTTGTGTCACCTTCAGGTCTACTGGTTCGTACTGGTTCCGTTGGTGTAAGCTTTATAATATGGCTGGCCTGTGGTGTGCTCTCATTGCTGGGTAAGTTCTATCCATACAGAAGTCCATACATAGACAGATATATGGGTCATTGTGAGACCTGCCGAGTGTGCACTCGATGCAAATCGCAAGTACGTGTTATTAGGAAAAAGTCAACAGCCACAGCAAGGTGTTAATGGACTTGGCAAATTTATCAAATGCGATTGACTACGTGACAATCAACACCAACGCCACAAGACAGAATATTATCTACAGAATGTTTCCTTCTATCGAACATAGATGTGTTGATCACAACAATGTTTTCCGAAGACCACCATTCGTATGGACCTACAGGGAAAAGCTGTAGTAAACAACAACAAAATCTATTCATTGTCTAATTGGTTTAATTGTAAATAAATTCCTTCCGTTATCCCGCCGACCCTTTACCAGACGATATTGAATAGCATACGATATGCGAGAAGCATATTTCTGATACAGTATTTTGATTTCCGCCGAGGAGTAGACGTGATTAATATAGATTTATCGCGGACGGCTCGCTGGGACCACACAGACCACACCGGGCCCCGCATTCCCGAGGCAGCACTTGAGACATGGGGCGCCAATGATCAGGCAGCGCATGATCTCTTAATGTCGATGCACAATGCACAAATCACAATGCTATAAAATAAGTACGAGTGCAGCATGTGTATGCTCTGGTGATACTTTGCGCTAAATGCATTTTGGCAATTAGTCAAAACTGCATTTTTTTTTATTTATTCGAAATTTTACCTTAACAATGGCCGCGACAAGAATGCCAACAGTGCCGCCTTCGTATCCACGCCGCCCCCCTCTGCCCATCCACTAGCGGCGTGTCGTTCGGGCCTGGGGTCATTTTCGACAGAGTGGCCACAAACCATCGAAATTGAAAGTATTTTGTACCCGAGGACCCCAACATGATGTACCAGATAAGATCGAAAAGCTCACACTCGTGCGGACGAAGGGATGCATTTTGAAATAATTTTACAGTAATAATCCCAGCCCGAGGATCGTTGCCAACTTTGAGTACATTAGGCCCCATCTTGATGGCGGTCGCCATCGTGGGAGAGTCTACCAAGCGTGTTAATTTAAACAAGGAGGCGGGTGACGAAACCCAACCCAGACGTCGATTGCAATTTCTTGTCGCGAAATAGAAACAAACGGCTAATAATATGATACAGAATCCATAAATGGCCTTTGGTTCTACGGCTAAAAGTGGTTCACACGCATTTGGGAATAAAAAACCAGGCTATCAATTAAATATGGCCAATGGAAATATTTAACAATCCATCACCTGAATTGTTGATAGCGGTGGGGCGCAATTGTTGGAGGAATGCGCAAAATTTATGAATGATATAAAGCTTATTTTAGAATATTTGCACACAAGAACCTGATGAATTTGCAAACCTACGTCACGATTATCTTAACTGGGGAGAAATATCCGATTGTCGGTTTTATTGAGGAAGCCTCATGTGACGTGCGACTTTTGCGTATGTTGGATGTTTGACAAACCACTCAGCAGAAATGAGTGATTATATCCACCGACGGCACTTATCGCATGATCAGATAAAGACCTGTGACTTTCGCACAAGAGCTAATGAATGAAAACCTGGGCAGGAAACTGCAGAATAAATAATCTCTAATATTTCTCAAGATTTCGACATGTAGTTTGGGGGTTTGGAAATAATGCAAGACCTTGTGTACTTTCAGGCGCTCTGGCGTATGCTGAATTGGGTACGATGAACACATCGTCTGGAGCTGAATGGGCTTATTTTATGGACGCATTCGGACCCGCTCCGGCATTTTTATTTTCATGGGTATCGACTTTGGTGCTAAAGCCATCTCAAATGGCAATTATATGTCTTTCATTTGCACAGTACGCTGTGGAGGCCTTCGTGTCGGAATGCGATCCGCCGATGTCCGTTGTTAAGATGGTTGCCTTGGTCGCAATTGGTAAGTGAAATATCGACCCCTTGTGAGAGATCGCATCGCATTGAATCGAATCGAATCACATCGCATCGCATCACAAAGAAAATAAATCCCCATCTCATCTCATTGTGTCACTGTGCATGTGGATCCTTGACCGAGTGATCGCGCCACCCACCCTCCGCCTCCTAGTCGAACTCTGAACTGACCCACTGTCTCCTCCTCCCTCTCTCCGCAGTTATGATTCTGTTCGTTAATTGTTATAGCGTTAATCTGGGCATGGCCGTGCAGAACATCTTCACGGCCGCCAAGCTGGTCGCCGTTCTGATCGTGATCAGCGGCGGCGCTTGGAAGCTCTTTCAGGGCAACACCCAGCACCTGGCGAACGCCTTCGACGGCCCGACGCCGTCGATGGGCGCGATCGCGACGGCCTTCTACACGGGCCTCTGGGCCTACGATGGCTGGAACAACCTGAACTACGTCACCGAGGAGATCAAGAACCCCAGCAAGAATCTGCCGCGCTCGATCGCCATCGGCATCCCGCTGGTGACGCTCTGCTACGCCCTGATCAACATCTCCTACTTGGCGGCGATGTCGCCCACCGAGATGATCGAATCGGAGGCGGTGGCCGTGACCTTCGGCAACCGCATCCTGGGCGCCATGGCCTGGCTGATGCCGCTGAGCGTGACGATCAGCACCTTCGGCAGCGCCAACGGGACGCTCTTCGCCGCGGGACGGTGAGTTTCGGAAAGGGACCGATTACCAAGACACCATGACTCATCTTTCTTTCTCTCTTACAGATTGTGCTTCGCCGCCAGCCGCGAAGGACATCTGCTCGACATCCTGTCGTACGTCCACGTGCGCCGTCTGACCCCATCCCCGGGCCTGATCTTCCACGTAAGTCGAGAGTTTTTGTCCCATTGACAAATTCGCTATAAATTAATCAATTAATCTCCTCCCGCAGTCGCTGATCGCCTCGGCCATGGTGTTGTACGGCACGATCGACTCGCTGATCGACTTCTTCAGCTTCACCGCCTGGATCTTCTACGGCGGCTCGATGCTGGCGCTGATCGTGATGCGCTACACGAAGCCCAACTACCCGCGGCCCTACAAGGTGCCCATTATCATTCCGGTTGTGGTCCTGGTGATCTCCGCGTACTTGGTGGTGGCCCCGATCATCGACATGCCCCGCATCGAGTACCTGTACGCGCTGCTCTTCATCCTGGCCGGCCTGATCTTCTACGTGCCCTTCGTCAAGATGGGCATGACGCCGCGGTTCATGAGTAGGTGTCCCCGGATCCTCTTCCTCTCGATTGCTCTCTACATGTGCTCTCTCTCTCTCTTGCAGACAAGGTGACGCTGTTCCTGCAACTGCTACTGGAGGTGGTGCCCACCTCCACCATGGGCATGTTCGAGTAGAGTTCCGAGTTCCGCGTGTGCGAGGATGGATCGATGGAAGGATCGATCTGGAAGTGGCAGATGGTGCGAAATCGGCACAGATATTTCGGATCGCGTTCAGTTCTTCGGATGCCAGATACTTATATACACAAACAAACACACATACATACATATGTTTACATTAAGTATAGTTCAGATAATGACTATTTGCTTAGTGAGTTGTTGTCAATCGTAGTCGAATAGTTCAGCCTACAAATGTTAGTTGCTTCTCGAAATGTTGATGATTAACCCTCAACTTCGTGCGACGAAGTCTAAAATTACCATTATATATATACATATATTTTATATTTGTACGGTTACGTTATATTTTATTGTAATTGATAGCGGATAGGGTTAAACTTTTACATATACTTTTACATGCCAGATCTTCGGATGGCGGACGAAAGGAAGGGGTTGACGGCAAAGCAATAACGGACTTGGGTGTCGTCTGAATCAAAGCAAATGAAAAAAAAGTAAAACCAAAATTGCAAAAAAACGAATCCAAAGAGCGATGACTCCAGACAGCAGGCACTGAGGTTGTAGGTTAAGCTGCAGAGCGAAAGCGACTTGTGTATTTTTTGTCCCATGTTACGCATTATACACCCTGTATATTTGACCATTATCATTTGCCTTCGTTCTCCCATTAACTCGTTTAGGTTACATTTGTAGATTAGCCGATATTTCGAAGAAAAGACAAAGTACTAATTTCATTTTAAAATAACACACTCTATCCCCATGAAGGACAAACTTTTACAACTCAATCATTTGATAAGACTTTTGGAGACATTTTTCAAATCAGTTTTGAACCAAATTTACAACTATAGAAAACCTTTAAGACGAAGAGTTTTGTAAGACGATGATTGGAGGAAGGTCCGTTTTAAGTATTTTGTTGGGTTTTATTTGGGCCTGTGAAATACTTCACTACCCCTTGTACTGTATACTATTGTATTAATAATTTACCAATAAAGTTGAAAATGAAAATGCAAGTTTTTTTTCGTTTCTACAGTATAAAGCTAGTTTATTTGGTCCATTCGGGTTCTTACAACTATTTGTACTAATTTGTTGGCGTTGTGCTCAGAATAAATCCATTAAAATGCGTTTCGCTGGCGGCTTTTCTGAGATTGCGACGTTCACCAGGAGCGACCTGATCTCACAGATCGCTGTGCCCGCCTCGATCGTCGCAGAACTGCGGGCCAGGAGCTTCGCCCCCACCTTCCCGACTGCTGTGCTCACGTCGTCGCCGCGGAAGTATCTCTCGTAGTCGGTGGTGAAGGATTTCGTGAACATCTGCAGGCTCTTATCTGACCATCCCTCGTCGGCGATGGTGGCCATCTCCACGTGCAGATCGAAGTTGAACTTGAACTGATCGTGTTCGCAGAGGGCATCGAGCAGCACCATGTTCACGGTGGATCGGATGCGGTGCAGGAACTCCGGCACATGGACAGAGTCCCTTTTGTTGTTGCGCAGATCGATGGTGCGGAAAACATGCCCGTCGTTGTCGTGGATGGTCAGTTGTCTCATGAGGCTCGGACTCAGCATCGAGGTCGATTTGTCTGGTGTTCGCGGAATTTTGATGGCGTCCCTAGGGTATTGAGATCTGTAAATCACGAACACGGAAACGCCGCAGTTTTCGTCGTAGGGCGAGGAGATCTGCATGATGCGCTCGTATTCCTCGTATTGAGGCTGGTACCATAGTTTCCGGTCCGAGCACGACACCGAGATCACTTCGCCCACTTCTGTTCCGGCGCTGACGTTGGTGTCCAGCTTCTTCAGGGACTTGCGCCTGGTGCTCGGGACCTGGTTGAGGAACTGGATGTAGTGCCAGTTGCGCTGGTGGTAGTCCAAGTATCGCTGGCAGCTGAAGAACTTGGGGCAGTGTGTGCAGCCCAGAATCCCGACACGGCACGAGTTGGAGGTTATTTCATGGCGCACCAGAGCGTAGTGCTTCTTGTAGGTGATGCCGCAGATATTGCAGTGAAACATTTTAAATTCGACCATCCGATCTATCCCCGAGGATGGTTCTTTCGATACTAACGCGTCGGTGGGTCGCGGCAGGTACAAAATAACCGCGGAGTAGGTCCTTTGCGGTCGTTTTTCTGCCTGCGATCGTTTTTAACGCACGGTCCTTTTTTGTGTTATCGGTGTTTATTTAATGCTTATTCTTCATACAGCGCTAATAGTCGCCACATATACCATAAACTTTTTAATACCCGTCGACGGTTCGACGAATGCTAGGGTTTGTTAAAGGTGCGTTAAATTTTTTAAGTTAGGACACACTTTTTGCATCTGCCTGCTATTTCGCGGAAGGATTTAATACGCATGAATTAAAAACAAGGAAATTGCAAAAAGAAGGTAAAAATTGTCACTTCCAGTTAAATTTAAAAAAACAATTGATTAACGGCGAAAAATTTCCCCTTCCGTGTGGTTTTGTAGAGTTGACATCACTGCTTTGAGGTGCCAGAGCAACTGTCAGATTGGAATCAGCTGATTTTTGTTGTGGAACGATTCAATTGAGCATGAAAAAAAAGAAAACAAAGATTTTTAACTGCCGGGGTTTTTATTGAATTCCGGAAAGAGAATCGAGATCTCTCGTCTCGCCGACTCCTCGCTGTCGGAGCCGTGGCAGGCGTTCCGCGTGTCCGAGAGGCCGTACAGGCCGCGAATGGACTCGGGGTGGGTGTAGATGGCCTTGTAGACCTTGGTGGGGCCCATGAGCGACCGCCACTTGGCGATGCTGTTGTGGGACTGCAGGATCAGCGCGTAGCAGGGGCCACTGGAAGGATATAAACGTTATTGCGGGCTACTTTCAGGGATCTAATGGTTGTCTCCTACCTGCGCATGAAGGTCGTCAGCCGGTTGTAGAAGAACTTCCCCTTGTGCTCGGCGTAGAATTGCTCGGAGAGTTGTTTCGTAATGAATACTTCTTTGGCGTCCAGCACCGTGAAGTTCTGTGCTATAAGGTTCTTGATGCTCTGGAATGCGATGGTGTTGCGGAAGGCGTGCGGTTTGATTATCGCCAGTGTGATTTCCATTGTGAATGTCGCTCACTTGGTTGGAATCAACGATATTCTTTGGTTGGAATTGACCAGATTGCGGCCGGGGAATATTAACCTACAAGATACACTCGCGAATAATTGCGCCGTGTTGCCACACCGACCATCACGTCAAATTGCTGACCACGATTCCATATCACCAGGAAATATCCATATCAATAGATTTGTGGCATTATATTTAGAATTATTCCAAACAATAGAATGACCCACTTTATTTTTAAATTCTTTAGAATATTTTCTAAATTTTCCAGAACGGACGGCAGCTTCGCTAGTTGACAGTTGCGAGATGTTGCCAGCTTCGCCGTAGTTTGTGGGCTGTAATTTGTGGATGGTGTAGAGAGGAAGTGAGTTGTGCGTTCGACGCCAGATGTCGCCTTGACTTTTTGACATTTTTGAATTGGAATTAAATTTGAATTTTATTTCCGTTTCTTCAGAGAGAAAATTTTAAAGAACTGTGAAGTGTTATCTTAAGGAGACCTTTTTTATGTTGTCCGGCGTCCACTCATGAACGGATTCGGGCGCCAAATCGTTATCTCGTCGTTCGGAATTTATTGCGTTGAAGCCAGGAAGAATTTCCCCTGCGGCCGTAGTCTCTCTCTCTCTTCACATCGAAATTGCAATTTGCATCGTTCCATCAGGGCGGCAAAAACAATGGAGTGCATATTTACGAGAAGCCTGGAAGTGGGCAGGAAGAGTCGAGTGATGGAAGAAAGCGAAGGCGGCGGCAAAATATGCAACACTTACGAGATAATCGGGTCGTTTATCAGCGCCTGGAAATGTCATCGCAAATTATGAGCGCATTTGCATTTTTATAAGAAGCTCCCGGCGCACTGGGAGGGAGCGGGAGGCCGGGCGGGTCTCCTGCGACTACTTGCCGAGAGAAGCCCATCTAAAATGTGTCCATTTCGCCGTATTTCACAGACTCGACGCGACCCGCACTCGAGGTGAGTTATTTCGGTGCCCGGCAGGGGCGGAACTCGGCGAAAAACACGAAGAAATTTCTCTCCGCCCCCTCGTCACGATGGAGCTAATTTGTTCGCTGAAGCGTTGCCACACCGACGCAAGTGCGATGTTTGCATTTCTCGGCTTATGCACATAAATCGAACACCGAAGACTTCAATAGCAGCGATGTTTATAATTTAATTTCGTCGAAGACATGCTTGGCGTTGCCACATTTTTCGCCAACGTTGCTCAACATGCGCTGGCATCCATTCAACTCAACAGGCCGGCAGTTGGAGGGAGTTGGGGAGAGGTCGGAGTTTTCCCGGATTCTTTGGGATGCTTGAATTTCTACACCGAACGAGGGAGGGTTTGGGGCGGATGGAGTGGTGAAGGGGGGGGGGGAGCGCCAGGAAGTGCATCCTCCGCATTGGATTATCTCGCGCACAAGTCGCGTCCTCCGGCGATGCATTCAAATCGCATGCATTCGCAGCGCGCGAAGTCGACGCGAACGCGGAGGACGCGCAGTGAAAACACAACTAAATTTTATGTTGATTCGCTTGTTTCTCATGCGCCCTGTCTGTGTCTCTGCCTCTGCATGTCTGTGTGTGTGTGTGAGAGTGTATAAGTGTGCTTGCATGTGTATTCGGAATATGCTGCTTGTTTTCTATATTTGCTTAAATTGTTATGAGGAATGATAAATTTCGCCGAAATGCGGAGAAATGCAATTAGGAGTGAGTGAGTGACTGGCGGAAGTGGAGCAGAGGTGGCCCCGAGGAGCTTTCGGCTCGCAAGAGGTTCAGCCGAGCGCTGAATTGTGCAGTAAGGCGAAGGGAGCAAGAACGAGAGACAGAGATAGAGAGCAAGCGAGAGAGATAGATAGATATACATCTACTCCTTGGGGAAATTTCAACTAAAATTCCCTGGAAATTCAACTCAAATGTTTGCAATGCGGAGAGATTCGCAATAATCATGGACCTGAAATTATTCCAGAAAAGCCATTCGCTCTGAAAGCCCCGGAAATTCTACTGAAGAGATTCCAATTCCAATTTCATTATTGATATAAATTATATTATATTATACAGTACACTCGGGATAACGTTAATACCCGATTAAATAACACCCCAAAACGTCAACCCTTTTTTAAAAACATTGTATACACTAAAACGAAACCAAAAGTCCTTCAATTGCCGAACGATTTCTATTAAAACATAAAAAATTATAACCTTTTTTTGTGTTCTTTAGATTTACTTTTTGTTTAGTTTAACCACAGTGAAATTTCCCACAACCGAACATCCAACGTTGATGTTTAATAATCCAATTAAAAATTTTCAATTAAAATCAAAATTTGCAATAAAGTTCAAAATTTTCAATTAAAATCAAAATTTGCAATAAAATTCAAAATTTTAAAAAAAATTCAAAATTTGCAATAAAGTTCAAAATTTGCAAAAAAAATTCAAAATTTGCAATAAAATTCAAAATTTGCAATAAAATTCAAAATTTTCAATTAAAATCAAAATTTTCAAAAAAATTCAAAATTTGCAATAAAGTTCAAAATTTGCAATAAAATTCAGAATTTTCAATAAAATTCAAAAGTTTCAATAAAATTCAAAAGTTTCAATAAAATACAAAAAAAAAAATTCCAAAATAATTTTTTTTAACAAATTCAATAATTTTCTTTTTAATTTAACCACAGTAAAATCTCCCATAACCGGACTTCCATCGTCGAGTACGCTTTATAATTCAAAATTTAACATTTCATCAAAGTTCTGAAATGTGTAAATAATTCATTGGTAGCCAGGCAAACCAGTGCGCTAGTCTATCTATAAAAAGAAAATTATTCATTATTAGTCGACTTAAATGGAAGTGCAAATCGTTCACTTAAAATTGAGTTGGCCTTCGTGGTGAAGAAGAAATTGAGGAAGAGGGAGAGTTCGAGAAAAAAAAAGATTGACAAAAAGAGAGATTAGAAAAAAAGAGAAATAGAGAAAAAAGAGAGACAGAGAGATATAGATATATAATGATGGAAAAAAGAGAGTCTGGCAGCGAATGGGGGAAATTAAGCGTGGAATTAATAATTTAAACCTCACACATGCTCAACAAACGACTGAGATCGAAACCGAGACAGCGACCAAGTCAATGGAGGAGCAGGACGAGGGATGGAGAGGATCGAAGGAAGGAGGGGGACGACGAAGGAAGGATAGAGATGGATGAAGGAAGGATAGAGAAGGATGACGGAAGGAGGGAATCGAAGGAAGTATGGAGTAGGACGAAGGAACGATTGGAACGAACAGAAGAGAAATATGATGAAGTGAGGAGGACGAATGAAGAAGGCAGCAGCATGAATGAACGAGCAGGACAAGACGAATGAAGGAGCAGGACAGGACGTTAATACTGAGTGCACGTCGCCAGATCGCTTAAATTAACATGGAAATCGTTATGACGACCAGACGACGGCCATGGGCACTGCGATTGCTCAAGAATTGTGTGGGGGCAGAGTCGGGGGGCGTGGCAAGCAGACACAAATGTCGGCTAATGCGTTTGCCATGCGATAACTCTTGTGGACTAAATTGCTCTGTGGCTGGACTCGGAGCGGAGCGGCGGGGACTGCGGGCATTTTTTCCCGAAGTCGTTTGTTTTAATATTTCACTCGGCCAGGGATGGGCAAGAGATGGTGGGCGATGGCGACGGCTGGGAATGGGCTGAGGGCAAGTGGGGAGGGTCGCGGACAAAAGGACTAGGGTTGAGAACGAAGGGACTGGGGTTGAGGAAGGTGGGACTGGGGTCGAGGGAGGTGAGACAGGGGTCGAGGACGTTGGCGAGCAGCAGAAAAATGACACGTCTCCCCTGGTAACCGGGAGGAGGCAAAGGGTTAAGACTGTAGCTGACATGCACGAGATGCGATTTAGAGCGCTTCCGGAATCCGCCTGCGACGGTGGACGAGTGAAGGCCACGACGTCCACGACGACGACGATGATGACGACGAGTGGGTTGAAGAGGAATTGAGAATTGTGTGGAGAGAGAGGCGGAAAATTAAAAGCACAACGTGTGCGTTTGAAGCACGAAAAGAGAATGCATTTCGAAAGTAATTTGAATGCTGCCGGCAACTCGGAGCACAGCCGGTCTCAACTTCCTTTCCTCATCTCTCCATCGTCCTCCTCGCGACCTCTCTCAGCCCCTGAGTATGGCCAGTGCTTTCTCTCACATTCTCTCGCTCTTTCTTTCTCTCTTTCTGTTTGTCGTGTTGTTTATTTGATTAAATGAATCCCACATGACACGTAATCCCGGCGAGTCCTCTGACAAATTCCAGCGCTGGCCGTCGTGGCGCACAAAGCCACCGAAAAAAGACGGAGCCACCGAGAGGGACGGTTGGTCGGTCGGTCGGTCGGTCGGTCGGTCGTCGTGGTCAGCAGGGTCAGTCGTGGATTCGGTGGGGGGCTGATGGGGCGTCGGATGGGTTGGGTTCGTGTTCAGTTAGTGGGTTTGGTCCATCGGTCGGTCGAGGTCGGAGCATTTTATTCTGTTCACGAACACAATTATAGCCAAGACAGCAACCAGCGCGACGCTCGACCGACCGCACCGGAATTACTCTCCATCCATCAGAGAGAGTCGTCCTTCCACTCTCTTTCTCTCTCTATCATTCCCACTCTAACGATACCACTCTATCTCTCTTTCTCATTTTTTCTCTCACTCTGCTACTCGTTCACCTCCTGTCTCTTTCTCCAAGCATTGTCATTTCTCATTTTCGTTTTTTCGGTTTTGCATATGTTTTCATTTTCAATTTCGGCAAACACACACACCTAAACATATACATTCTCTACTCTACTCATTAGTCTTTCTCACCCTCCCCCTGTCCCTCCCAACCCTAGACACGAACCACGCCCTCCCCCACTGTCCAGTGTCGTCCGGCTCGCATTCCCGGGCTTAATGCAATGACAAAATGTTTTGCTGTCTCGTTAGTTGGCAGAATGCAGTTGGTCATAAGTTATTTTCTATCGTCCCTCTCGGTCTGCCTCCCCTGTCTGTCTGTCTCTCTCTCTAGCCCACCCATCCACCGCTCTCTGTCTAATGCTCGCTCCTGCTCTTTCCTTGCGGTGTCTGTTCTTTTTCTCTCCTTCGTTTATTATTAATTTGGTGTCATCTGTTTTTGTTGGAGGTTCCTTTGTTGCAATTTAGTTCTTCTTATTATTGTTTTTGACATTGTTGTTATTGTCCATATATTTGTTGTTGCTATTGTCGTTATAGTTGTTTTTTCTATTGTCGTAATAGTTGTTGTTCGTTCTGTTGTTGCTTTCGTTGTAGTTGTTGCTATGGTCGACGGTTCATTATTTGCAAGAGTTTCGATTGGTTTACATTGTTTTTTGGTCAATTGGACAAATTGAAATGGACAAGAACAAAAATAACAACATGAAAACCAACAATCAATACAAGAATTATAACAAAAACAACACTCAATACAAGAATTATAACAAAAACAATACTCAATACAAGAATTGCAAGAAAAACAGCACGAATAACAACAATAATAATAACTACAATGTTTTTGTTCTACGATTTGATTTCCATTCGGTTTGAATTCGTAATTGAATCGTGTTCAACAGAGGAGAAAAGAGAGAGAGAGGGACAGAGTGAGGAAGGGAGAAGGAGAGAGAGAGTTAGGGACAGAGAGAGAGAGTCAGTGATAGGTAGAGGGACAGATGGAGAGAGATTGGACAAGGACGAGTTGCACACTTGGTTCTATTAGCGAATTCTCCATGGCCTTCTGATGATCTTCTCAGAAAACCCTTCAATCTAAGCCACTAAGAGTCCAATAAGTAGGGACCGTCTTGACATATGTGGATTCCTTGGACCCGAATGGAACCCCCCGCCTTCGAAATCGGTGAATCAACCTCAACCAGCCGCTCCCTGTTCCTTGTCACATGTCCTCGTGTTCTCTTGTCTCTTTCTCGGCCGGGTCCCTGCGGTCCTTGTTGCATTACATCCGAAATAAATGGTCTCCAACGACATTCGAAACGAGCATCTCATCGTGTCTTTTATCCTTCTCTCGTCTCTCTCTCTCTCGTTCTTCTTCATTCACCTGTTTTGTTCTGGTCCCTCTGGTACTCCTCACTCTCTCTTGTTCTCCTTTCCTTCTGTCTTCCGCTCTATTGTTCTCCATCTCTCGCTCCGACACTCGTCGAGGATGCGAGGTTCGCATTTCACTCTTATCGCTCTTTCGTTTTCGTTCGTCCATTCGTTTGTTCGTTCGTTTTCGCTCTCCTGAGTGATGGCTTGATTTATCATCCTCAGCGATTTCGATTTTCGATGCAGCAACGGAGGCAACATCTACGGCGACAATGAATAATGTTGCATGTTGCCATCTGCTGGGTGATGCCGGGGGAGTTGTTGTTGTTGCTATAGTTGTTGTTATAGTGATAGGTGTAGTTGTTGTTATAGTTGTTGCTATTCCCAAGGAACGCTGGCCCAACTGCAACTACGAATCGAAACACAAATCGATATCTCGCAGATAATGCATCCCACATACTACAGCGAGCATCCTTCACCTTCGCCGATCACGCCCTCCACCGCCCGCTCCACCTTTCTCCAAAATACACTCCAATGCATGCTCTCCCTCTCTTATCTCTCTCTCACTCCTCTGGCCCTCCTTGCGCCGACCCGGAGACAATTGATGCCCGCTCCCGGTATTGAATATTTATTTTATGGATTTGTTCCAAACCATTTCGTTCGGAGTGTTTCCGCAATTTTTAACCCCACTTCGAGGGGGGGTTGAGGGGTTTTTGGGGGCTCCTCTGCCACACACATGGTTCGGTTCTCCGCTGGAAGGGAACTCAAGAATTTTTGTCATTTATTCGAATGATTTATTAGCGATTGGGGAATTCATGTCTCTACCTCACCCTTTGACCCCCCTGCCGAATGTGGTTTGTTGGAAGTGCGACTACGACTGATGTGTTGTTATTGTTAGTGTTGTTGTTGTTGTTGCAGTTGTTGTTTTTGCCATTGCGGTCGTCGGTTGACAGTTGAATATGAGCGACGTTTGCAGTGATTTTTGAAAAATTCATAAGGAAATTGTCAACCGGTCGGAAAATGCGAGCGCGATGTGAAAAATGCAGGCGATTTGCAACATCGCAGTTTGATTTGAATGGAAGCCTCCCTCTGCCCCTCTCCCGCATGGTCTCACGCAGCGGGTGGTGGTGAAAAATCGACCCAATATACATATGAGTATTTTACTCACACACACACACACAAGCACTCACTCACCGACAGACGGACGGATGGACAGACAGACAAATGGAACCGCAGGCGGATCGCAATTTCATTTCGATTCGAGATGAAGTTGCGAAATTTCGAGGAAAATTCAAATAAATTACGACGAGTCGAAGGAGGTGGCGGCGATCGGTGGAGGGACCTTGAGGGACCTTGGAGAACCTTAAGGAGGGTCGATGTAAGACAAATCCTCGCCCATGGGCAGCTTCCAGAAATCGGTGGAGGGAATCGGCGGAATGATGAGAATCAGTCTATGATGGAACTCTGAGTTCTCTGTCAGAAGTTTGGGGTATAGGGGTGTATAGTGAATCGGTGAATTTCCATTCAGGAGTGCAGGAAGAGGGAAAGAAGAGCAAGGGAACAGTGCCAGAGGAGTGAGGGTGAAGGGTGACAGGTGAGAGCAGGTGAAAACATAAAGAGTCGGGATTTCCTGCGTTTCCGGAGCTGCTGCATTCGCTACCATTCGGCGATTACGCGGAAGCCAGCGCAGGGAATGTGGACGGGGCCAGACGAGAGAGAGAGAGAACCAGCAACGAAATCGGACAAACACACACACATATTCGAGCATAGCCAACAAGGACCATGGGGAGTTGTTGAGGAAATGCACGGAGGAACCCCTTCATCCCCCACCACACCTCCCGGCTAACGAAACAAAGAAGGACGGATTTCGAAATTTCGCCTGTCGGGGAGCCGCGGCTAACAGCACAGCGATTGCAACAACAACAGAAACTATAACAATGCCAACAACAACGAATGGCGGATCGGATCGTTTAGATTTGAATAGCGTTGGATCTGGTCGTGGGGCGGTCGGGTCGACTGAATACGGCGAGATTCCGGAAATGCCCGTCCACTTCCGGCGTGTTCTTGTTGTTGTTGAGTGTCGGCAAAAGGAGCTGAAAGGCCTTAACGAGAAACACTTCGCGCATTCGATCTTCGTTTCGCGCTTTTTGCCCAAGTTTTGGTTAGGATTTTTGGTTCGGAAATCGAAAGCTCACCTCGTGGAAAGCTCATCCATCGGTAGCGCACGGATGCCGAGAGGTGGTGGGGCGAAAAAGTGGTGGTGGTGCAAAAAGCTGGCGATTCAGAAGCCCAAGGCTGGTGATTCGCGTTTAAGGTTTTGTCTGCACAAAGCGACGGTTTCAATTAGAATTTCGTATTCGAAAAGAGCAGAACGGGAACAAGGACAAGGGAGGAGAGTGAGATGAACAAGGGACGAGAGGAACAACAGAGGATGAGAATAGTAGGAACAACAAAGGCAAAATAGTAGAAACAACAAATGACAAGAATTGGGCGAACAAAGGAGAAGAATAGTAGGAACAACCGAATAGTAAGAACAACAAAAACAGCAACAGTATGAACAACAAAAAGGACAACAACTATTGAAACTACAAAAAGGACAACAACTATTGCAACAACAAAAAGGACAACAACTATTGCAACTACAAAAAGGACAACAACTATTGCAACAACCGCTACTGAAACTTGAGTTTCCGCTCGGCCCACAATCGACACGCGCTACGGCACAACTTGAGCGCAAATTGGTTTATCTGGAGAGATTTCTCTCTAACCGCTCTCTTTCTCTCTCTCTCTCTCTCTCCACCCTCCTTGCCTCCAACCACCCCCTTCCCCTCTGTGCCCCACCATCGCTCAACCACAATGATAACAACGGAGCTCGAGAGGATCTGTGAATGAAGGAAGAGTGGAGAGCGGAGCGGAAAAAGCTCCATTTAAATAATTCCATTCTTCGGCATTTAAAACCGAGGAGACGGAATTATTCAGAAGATCGAGCGGGAGAGTCGAGAAGGGCTGAAGCCAGTCGGAGTCGTGCGGGACTCGATCCAGGGAGGCGAGTTGTTGAGTTGCGGCCCTGCCAAATCTCATTGAGGCTGAGGCTGATGCACGGAAACGCAGCAAACAAGGCAGTAGCAAACAACAATAACAAAAACAATTATAACAACAACAACAATAACAACAACAATATTAACAACAACAATATTAACAACCAACAACATTGAGAACAACAATAACTGAAAGCCCGCAGTTAACTTTCAACTACAGCCCGGACGAATCCCCGATGCCCAAAACACATTTCGTCCGTCGCGACCGATGGAAAGTTGCTCCTTTCCCGAGACGATGCCGCCATCATTTCGTCGTTCGCGCACAACGATGTTGAAGGACAACGACGAAGGACGATGACGAAGGATGACAGAGGGGGCAGGAGATGGCAAAAGTTTCGCTTGTAAACGTCCAAGTCCGGAGAGTGAGCCGAAGCGGAAGCTTTTTATTGTTTTTGTTCCCATTTATATTCAACTATATTTTATTTGTTCGTTTCACATCGCTTTGGTTTATTTCATTCTATTTGATTGCATGGAAGACATGAATGTGGATGTAGACATGAATGTAGATGTAGACATGAATGTAGATGTAGACATGAATGTAGATGTTGATCGGGATATATTTACTAACACATACATACGTCTATGTCTATGTCTACGTGGATTTCATGTTGGCTCTGGCAGATTCGTTTCGTTCTGGCCAACTATTAATGTTTGGCCGAATAATTTCGTCCTAATTAAAAACGTGATGCCAGCGACTTTGGTTTCAGAGGGTTTCAAAAGGATTTTTGGAGTTATTGTTGTTGTTCACAAAAAGGAGACCCCTGGCGATCGAGAGAAGGAGGTTCCTTCGACCTCAGCATTGATGAAAGGATCCAGGTTTCAAAGAGAGATCCATTCACTGAGGCGTCCGTCCGTCCGACTGCGACGATAAGCATCCTAATTAATGGAACACGATGGATTCCGGAGATGCCAGCGATGTGATTTCGACTCCGACTTCTGGCCGCATTGAGAACTCGTAAATTTCGGGGTGCTTCAAAGCCACAAAAACAACATGCTAAACAAAAATAACATGAAGAACAACATGTTAAACTAGAACAACAACCAGACCAAGTAAAACTTCTAGAACAAGAACAACATGGTCAACAAAAACAACATGTAGAGAAGAACAACATCCACAATAAAAACAACATCCAAACTAACAAAAACAACATACAGAACATGCACAAAAAGGACGAAAGGCATCGAAACAATAAAATAAATTGCGTGCTCGACGCTGATGGCGAAAATGATTCCGTCTGCACAATTCGGAAGTATCAAACGATAGATGGATGGTTGGATGGATAGAAAAGAGTGAGGAATAGAAGGAAGAGCAGACGGACAGATAGAGGATAGAAATGCAGAATGCAAGCGAGGAACTTTTTAATTATCCTTTCGGCATGGAGCATGCTTCCCGAGCGTCCTTGGGCGAGGTGGGTGGATGGGGTGTGGGACCGAGTTGGGGGCGATTCGTATGCGGGACATGAGTCAAAACTTGGAATTACTTCGTTTATTGTGTGAAGGAGCATAAAATATAGAATTGTATCCGGCATCTCGCAACGCAACGCATCGCATCCCATCGCACAGATGCAAATTAAAACGAGAACAAGCAGGAGACCCCTCGAGACCGTGTGGCGGGGGGGTGAATTGAGGAGGAGGGTGGCGAGGGGGCTGAGGCTGTGGATGGAGCTGGTGGGGTTTGCGGCTGAGCTGCTTTGTTTCATTATTGAGATGTTCAAAAGTTTCTGCCAACTATTCTTCCCTTGGATTTCTTTAATTGCGATGCATTCTTTGTTCCTCCTCCCTTTGTTGTTTTTGCTGCCACCGCAAACCGACTCGCTCTATCTCTCTATCTATCGCCATCTCACTCGTACTCTTTCTCATCACCTTTCTCTTATTCACTCTCTCTCTCTCTCATTGTGTCGATCTCTTTCCCTCGCTGCGAATCTGTCGGAGAACGTTTCATTGCTGAAAATTTTACAAATTAGAAATTACAAGTTTTCAGTGCCACTCGTCGGTCCGTCCGTCCGTCTGTCCCAGCCGGCGTCCAGCGTTGCCACATTGTTGTGCGAGCCGAGTGTCAACGAGTTGGTCTGCAACTGTCTCCGACGTGAGCCTGGCCTGCACAAGACCAAGGACGAACTCAGAGCGTCCGAGGCGTGCGTTTTGTGGCAAAAGTGGTTCAAGGACTGCCCACAACTTGGAACGAAGGACCTCCTCGCGGGAAGGGGATGCAAATGAGGACAACTAGAAGTTGGGGACAAAATTCGAAATTATAGTATTTTTAGTTCTAACTGGAGGATGCTTCCGAATCGACAGAGAGGAGGGAAGGATCGAGATGGGATGATTTATTGAGGGGAAAATGTGGAACCAGGAGGAGCCATGAATAGATAAAGCCAGGATCGATGCATGATGAAGCCACCTAGGAAATCGATAATGGAAATAAGTTCGAGATCGAAATTGAAAATATCGAAATTCTAAAATTGAAAATATAGAATTTCGGGATCAAGATTTCGACTACAGATTTAAGCAATTGAAAATGAAACCAAAATCCTTCTGAGGACCATCGATGGAATCCTTCGATTGAATTGTGAAATCTCCAAAGATTCGTCGCTCCCCGCCCCTCGAGACCCTGAGAGATCAACACACCATCCCCCCCCCCCCCCTGGAAGTGATTGATGGGCGAAAAGTTTCTCAATTACGCCCGCGATGCGAAACACTGGGCGAATCGTAATGGAAGTAATGGGAATGCAAATAATTTCGCCGACACTTTACGTGGCCGCGAAGTTAAGTTACGGCGCTACATTACGATGTTACTTTACGGTAACAACAAAAACAACAACCACAACAACAACATGGGGAATACAAACAATACCAATAATTGGAATAGGAATAACAACAACATGGCGATAGAAACCGCCGGAGTAATGGAGAAAACAACAATCATTAGAACAGGAAAAACAACAATAATGTGAGTAACAAAAACAATGTGAACAACAATAATAATAAAAACAACAATAACGTCAACAACAGACCAAAACAACACTAAATAAAAAGCCAAATACGGAAAAACAATAAAAACAATCTGCGACGACGAGGATGAATTCGACTTCTATTGGGTCGTGTTCTGGCCTGGCCAGGAGCACGAACGCTCCCTGGACACTGCGATAGACACACACTCCAGCCACTCTCCTAAATACACAACCCCCCCTCCCACATTCGTCATTTCTCGCCCGGTCTTTTGTCTGAGGGCTTCCAAGGACGACGTCGTCCGGAAGCGCCGCAATTAATGGAAGCCCTCGTCGGATCCAACGGCAATCATTGTCGATGAAAATGTAAACCGCGCTCTGTTGAGCGGTTCTTGCGGCGACTTTGAAGCGACCACTCACGACCACCCCCCCATCTACAAACCGCCTCCATTTCCTCTCCCTCCCTGCCTCTGTCATGGCTCCATCAGCCTCCGACGTGGCTACACCAGGCTCGTCAGGGCTTCTTCTTCTCCATCGGATGAAGTGGGCGGGGTCTCGATCCAGCTGGCTTTCTGACGATGTCTTGTGAGGAGCGACGGAGGGGGCAGCGACAGCCACAGATGTGCGGCCCGCCACCCTCTTTTCAGCACCCTCCTCCTCTCATTTCCTCCCTCCTCTCATTGCCTCCCTTCACCCATCGTCCACCCCCTTCCCTCAAACAAAGTCTTCCACACAAAACAGCTCAATTGCCGCGGCTCGTGATGGAGCAAACACTTGGTGCGGAGGGGGCGGGGCAGGACAGGGCAGTCGGGTCCTGGCCACGCAGTGTCCGCCAGACGCGTCTGTCGGAGGCGCGAGAACACAAAATCCCGAAACTCCCTGGCTCCTTTCCTCCATCCATTCCACCATTCCTCCCTCTCATCATCCTATCCTCCCTTGGCCACCGCGAAACCACCCCGCGAATTTTGGGCTGCGTTTGATTTCGCCCCACCACCTTCAGCTCAACGTCTGGGGGGCGACGGGGAGGAGTTCTTGATGATGACGACGTCGACGACGGCTGCACTAATTGTTTACGCTAATTACGAATTTCGCTGATGAAGCATTTAATTAGAATAAATTAATTTACAATAAAATTTCCACCATGACGTCGCTCGTCCTTCAACGCTCTGGACCTTGATGAAACGGAAGAGATTTGGATCCGGGAACTTTTCAGGGAGTCGTTTGAATCGCTTTGAATCACTGAATCACGAGATCTCGCCAGATGGCGAAGCTTTCGAATCGATTGAAGACTAGAGGAAGTGATTTTGGGGTTCATCGGAATGAGATTTCTTTTCCTAGTCTCAATAGAATGAAGGAAGCACAAATGGTCGATGGTCGATCGATTCGTGGACCCTTCCCCATACGTGTGTCTTCTCCAGCCACACCTACACAACCACACACACACATATACACAGGCACGACGTGGAGTGAAGGCTGCACGCGCTCCTGACCGCAAGTTCTGGCCGCCATCGGTTGGTGAAGTTCTGTGCGCCGAGTTCATAACCAGCGATAATGATTCTGATGGCAACTTGAAGTGTGACAAATTTACTAATTTCCGGGCTGGCACCGCATCCACGCAGACCACGCCCCACGTTCCTCCCCCGCCCGATTCGTGGCCACGACCTGATCCTTCGAAGGAGCCGTCAGTTTGCATCTGCGGTGGTCGCCGCATCGCAGCTGGCGCCTCCAACAGTCAAACCTCTGGCTCGAAGCTCTGGGCTAATTTCCGCTTTCACATCACGTCCTGCGCGGAGCCGGCGAAACAGCAAATAAAACGCAGCAGGCGGCGAAGGGGGCGGCGAGGTGGAGGGTCGAAGTGGGAGAAACTACGAAAATGAAGAATGTCGAAGGAATAAAGTTGCGAAGGACGGCGAGGCGCGCGAAAACTAGGAATCAACATGAAGGTCCTGCGGCCCACTCGAGGACGAAGACGACGACGGCTGCCTCGCTCTCGCACTCTGTCTCGCTCACTCTTTTTCTCGCCTCACTCTGTCCCTTCTCTTCGCTCCTCAGTCGCTCGGAACTTGAAACTTTGATGGTTTCTGCGAGCGAGACCAAGTTTATTGTTTGCCCGCTGAGGGCTGGGGTTGGTGTTGGTTTGGGATGGTGAGGCGCCAAAGGGGAGCTATTGGTCTTCTTCCTGTCGCTTCCATTCAGAGGCCCATGCGCCATTCTTCTTCATTTTCTCATCTGCTTCTTGTTCTTCTTCATCTTCATCATCGGCGTCTTCTTCACGGCCAGAAGCTCTCAATTGCTGTTACTTCGTTGTTTTCGCCGTTGTTATTGTTCTCGTTAATGTTGGTTGCTTAGTGTTGTTTTTGTTGTTGTTATTCTTCTTGATGTGGTTGTTCTTGTTGTTTCCTCTACTCTTGTCTGAATTGCTTTCCCCCGAAGTTGAACTCAATTACCTTTCGGTTGCTTTTCCATTGGCCAATCTTTTCGTGAACATTTTATCAAATTCCCGACTTTCGTTAAGTTTTTCCACCCACACATTCGGTTTTCTTTTCTTTGTTTCTTCATCTCTCTCTTTCTGTTCTCTCTCCCTCTTTCTTACACTTTTTCGCTCTCACTCTCTCTCTCTTTCCTTTCCTTCCTCAATCATTTGGCCTATTTGTTTGTTCTTGGAGCTCCACGAAGCTCGCTTTATCAGGATCACCGGCACCACAGACACCTTCACCAGGACGATAACAACACCACCTCCACCAGGACGGTAACAACAACAACAAATACAATAATGACGACGCCGTTGCCGAAGACTTTGCCACCAGGTGAGCCCATTAGCTACGAACATGCTCTATGCAGGGAGCCACCGTGCCACGCCCCCAATCGTCACCGCCCACCTCTGACATCGCACCTAATTAGTAAGACAATCACGTGGTCCCGGGACGCCTCGGGCAACCGTATGTGTGATGGAGGGCGATGCGGAGTCTTTGGAATTTTTCCAAATCTTCGATTGTCTATCGACTGATTCTACGAGTGAGTGTCGGCGGCGTTTGCTCGAGAAGCAGGTGTTCGCGATGGGTTCAGAGCAAGGCGAATGAAGATCGAAGAAGAGGTAGGAAAACAAAAGGAGGTGGAGAAAGTGTGACAGAAGAGGAGGATGTGGAGGAGGGGAGGAGATGGAACATATGATGGAGTAGGGCAGGCACATGAGGATTAAGAAGATTCTCTCGATACTCTCTAATATGACTTGCTCCTCGTTTGACCCGAGTTTTTTCAAAAACGAATTTTCCTTCAACTTATTCATTGATTTGACTTGAGATCTGCTGCTTGAACGAGAGAAGATTGAGGGAACGAGGGTAGATCGAGGGAACGAAAGCGTACCGAGAGAAAGAGAGCGGATCGAGGAAATGAGAGCGAATCAAGGGAACGAGAACGGATCGAAGGAAGGAAGACGAAGCACGTCCCAGGTGAGGAGGTGTAGAGAAGGGAGGAGCAAGAAGTTGGAGGCGTTCTTTGAGGAGTCGACAAACATTAAAGATGACAAAGTTGTGCGATGCAATTGTAGAACAACAACAAACTAAAACTCACTATCTGTTAACGAGAACACGAAGAAGGCGCCGAGGCCACAGAAGATGATGTTGAGAGGAAGATGAAGGATGATGGAGATGAAGGAGATGGAGATGAAGACGAAGGAGATGAAGACGATTGAGAGGAGGAGGACTAGGTGGAGAAGAGGAAACCGCCGACGACGAGGACGAGAACAAGGACGAAGTAGATGAAGACGATGAAGAAGAAGATGAAGACGAGGACGACGAGGTCAATGACGAGGACAAAGACGAAGGCGATGGCGATGGCGAGGAAGACGAGGAGAAGACGCATTATTTCAACTTTATCAGCGAACCGGAAGAGCCTCGAATGACTGCGGTTCCGGGCGCGATGCGAGAGCAAAAACTAATTAAGTTTCCTCCCAACTCCCGGCGGGGGGCCAGAGTGAGTTTGTTGTTATTATTGTTGTTGTTGTTGTTCTTATTGTAGTATTCGTTGCTACTGATGTTGTTGATGTTGCTCCTGTATTTGTTGCGTCTGTTGTAGTTGCGGAGGCAGCTCCGGTGGCGGAGGTCGAGACTCGGTTGGAGCTGAGTCGGCGACTGCGGTGG
Source organism: Coelopa frigida (assembly GCA_017309665.1). Taxonomy (NCBI): domain Eukaryota; kingdom Metazoa; phylum Arthropoda; class Insecta; order Diptera; family Coelopidae; genus Coelopa; species Coelopa frigida. The sequence goes on along the minus strand of CM029564.1, from coordinate 7,172,041 downwards.
CGATGAAGGTGTTACCTCGACTTGGCCCCGATCTCTTTCTTTCTCACTCGTTCTCGCTTTCTATATCTATCTTTCACTGTCTGTCTGTCTGACTGTTGTTTTGCTACTTTGTGCAGCCTCTGAACCACATTGTTTTCCGCTCCTTCATCTTCAGCTCCGTCTTCCTCTTTACCATCATCTTCTCCTTCGTCTCCATCTTCTCATTCGTTTTCTTCTTTGTCTTCTTCGTCTCCATCGTCTTCGAATTCGCCTGCGTCTTCACCTTCGTCTTCATGCTCTCATTCGTTTTCTCGCTGTCGATGTAGTTTTGGTTTTGTTCTTATTATTATTGTTGTTTTTGTGGCACCTCGTTTTTACTTGGCTTAATAAAATCCCTTCTTCCTCTCTCTCTCTCTTCGTCTTCCTCTCTCTCCGCACACATCTTAATTAGTAAAATAAGCTCACGTGCCTGTGAATGTGTTTGAGCAAGAGAGTGAGAGAGATTTTTCGGAAGTGAGTGAGAAAGTGTTTGTGAATGGGTGTGAGAGTGTTTGTGGGAGTGTTTGTGAGCGAGTGTGTTTGTGAGTGAGTGTATTTGTGAGTGAGTGTGAATGTGTGTTTGTGAGAGTTCGATAGGGTGTCTCATGACGTGCTCTCGAAGCCTTTGCAGGCGCGAACGATGCCGAACGACACGAAGTGGCTTCCGTGGAACGACCCACATTTCAACGAACTACTTTGTTATTATGACAAAGTTCTGTTTGTTACAAATTCACGACAGAATAATACAAGAACAAAGACAAGAACAACAAAGGCAATAACAACAACAATGACTATAACAACACCACCTCTAGCTCCAACGACAGTGGGAAATTATTTGATACGCCTCTTAGAGGTCCTGCGGAGTTGCAAGAGTTGCCTTCAAGGATCCGGCCGCCATCCTTCCGGATGCTGTTCAAGTTTCAGCTTTCGTTGATGAGAGGATGATGCCAGATCGTGCTGATGATGACGCCGCTTCCGCTGCTGATGCTGCTGTTGCAACACTTTATCGCAATTTGAAAAGTTTTTTAATTGAGTTGCGAGGAAATTAGCGTCTCCGACATGTGTTTTCATTGTGAGCCCAGTTGTCAGAGCACTTTAAGCTCGGGAACTTTGCTAATTACGTCACTTTGGCCGCGGTTAACTTGTGTAACTCGAGGTGTGGCCAAATGAAAGTAGTTGGCTTTGGGCCAGGCTGGAGGTTGGTCAACAGGCTGGAGGAATGCCAGAGGACGATCTGAGTTGGGTCGGGCCACCTGAAGGACTTTTATTCATTCATGAGTCGTTCCGCATACAATTGAAGGATAATAATTCTTACTTGTGTGTGTTTTCATCAAATTTCTTCATTCTCGAAGTTGGGCACAAAGGAAAAGCTTCATTTCCGCTTTCCAGCTGAGCTATTTATGATCGAGACGAAATTTCAACCTTCTCCCTTGAACCCACTCTCACTCACACTTACTCTCTCACACTCTGACTCCCTCATACTCTCTACTTCCCACTACTTTCATTTAAAGCAACTTTGTCCTTTCACAGACTGCCTAGTCGACACGCCCCCTCTCGTTGCCCACTTTCTCGTGACAATGCAACAATGTCTTTCGCAGGACGCGTGTCCGCCAGATGGCGACGACTATCGCCAATGCCGCGAAGTGCTGCGACATTCGAATCAATGGCAACGCCAGGAAATCCCGGGCGAATGTTGCCTCCTGCGACTGTTGCCACGTCTCCCCAGATGGTATGGGTGTGTGTGTGTGTTTGCTTGTCTGTGGGCGTGACAAGTGGGGCAAATGCTACAATGTCCAGTCTTTCAAGGAGCTGCCAGTGCGTGGTTTGAATTAATTTTCATTCCTATGACTTTATCTCGTTGTTATTTTATTATTTTCATTTTATTTTTGGTTATTTGTGTATATGAAGTCAATAATTAGATTGAAATCCTGGCCTCATTTCTTCATATGCTTCATGTCTGCGACTTTGTGTCCAACGAACGCCTCCCTTGATCCGCTCCACCGCTCCCAGGATCCTTCGTTCCCGACATCCTCATTCAACCCTCTCCACCTACTTCCTCTGACCACACGACCTGATCCCATTTACGAATTCTGGCCTTGCAGTCGGTCGTCGAATCTAGACATTAAACCGAAGTTGAGATATTTTCCTAATGCACTTAATGGCTGCAGCAGCGACATCTTGTGGTCAGAACTAATCGTCGCTTGACTCCTCGTCCGCATCCTCGTCGTCCTTCGTCCTGTGTCTCCGGGGCTCATCGTGTCGTTTTGACTGCGAGCTGTCGTCGGTCGATTGCTCAGTTGTCGCCATGGAAATGAAGCCATTTGCCCTGGCCGACCAAGTTTTAATGGTTTCGTTTCGATGGTGGGCCGAACGTGGGGCAGGCGGGTCTTTTGTCGATTTTAAACCAGACCGAGTCGAGGCTGGACCTAAAAGGAGCTGGATGTAGATCGAGCTGGACCGAAATGGGCTGTAGTGAGATTGCGGTGAACAGAGATGGAATGGAGGGAGATTGGGATGGGAAGACGACCTCGACCATCGCCATATGCTCGCTTTAATGAAACCCAATCGCAATAACTCATGCAGGAATTTCATTTCCGCTTCCGCTGTGGACATTTTTATTGAATTCGCTATTTGTTTATGGCGTCCTCGGTGATGGCGACGACGACGGTGGCGATTTCGATGGCGACTTCGCGGACATTAATTGTAAAATTCCTTCCTGCACATATTGAAATGAGGAGGGCAATCGCACAGCACATGTGGCAGCCCTGGTATGGGTGGACATGGTTCCTCGAGTTCAGGGCTCATCAGCGACGATGTCTTGGGCAGGCTGAGGGCAGGAGTCAAAGTCAGCTGAGGTTGCAGCATTGGCTGTCGACCATCTGAAAATGAGATGAAGAACGATTGAGGTCGATGGTTGGGGGTTGAAGAAGATTGAAGTGGAGGATAATCTTCAGGACTTTATCCTCTTCTCCTTCTTCTCCTCCCACTTCTCCTTGTCCTCCTCCTTCTCCTTCACACTCTCCATCTTCCTCCGGAATCTGGATAAAATGACGGTGTCAAGTGTTCCGCTTGAAATCACTTTTCCAAACTTTTCAAGTGCAAGTGAAAACGAACACGACAGCGTAAGTGTCGATGGGATGGAGGTAGAAAATACTTGTAAGAGGGAGAGGGGGGGATGAGTTCGAGTAATTGGAGAAACTCATTGAGTTTCGACGCTCGATGGTCACCCCGCAAAACAATGTCGGGAAGTGTGTCTGAGCTTTCATTTGCTCTCAATTTGTCGACCAGCGGTCAGCAGGACATGCCGAATCGACGCCGCAGCCACGCGACCCAGTCACAACCTCTCCACACCCATCTCCCCTCCTCCTTCGTCTGCCTTCCCCAACAATGAAGACGTTGATGATTCGACCAGGACACGAGGGCGACAGACAGAGGGCTGAAGATTCATCGGCGAAGAAATGAGCTGGACAACTTCGAGACTGACTTCTGAAAAGTTTCCGTCCCCCGCTGGCCACATGACCACCGAACTCCGAACGCCCCTCGTCTTTCATCTCCCATCTGCCGTCTCACATCCTTCGTCCTTGATTCATCGTCTCTCGTCCTTCGTTCCTCGACCAAAGTTAGGGGTTTTCCGGTTCGGTTTGGTTCGGCTTGATTCCCGGATAAATTTATTTGCGGCGAAGGTGAGGTAAGTGCTGGCGTTGCCACATCATTATTCTCCATGAGCAATTGTTTGTAAACATTGCGTTCGATGTGGTGGGAACAACAACAAAAATAACGCCAAAAACAACCATAATAACAACTCCCAGAAGAAGCTGTGGAAGAAAACACGTCGCTGTCCGGTCGCATCAGTCATGAGCCCTCCTCAACCACCTCCCTGCACCTTCCTCTGTGGTCTCTGTCTCTGCCACGCCCCTGCCTCCCCCTCCCCCTGTATGAACTACGTTGGCGGTTGCGAGAAATCGGTCGGTTCGGGGAGCTTCCGGAGGAGATTTATTTGTTTTGATCTCGTTTTTATTGCGAGCAATTTAGCGGCGACAACGAATCGCTCGGCCCTAATCGTTTCTCCACGCCAGCGACCAACGTCCACCATCCGACGATGGACAACGGACCGCGGTCCTCGATTGGGATGAGGTCAGAGGGTGGGACGAGGTCACGGATGAAACGGGGTCAAAGGATGATACGAGCGAGGTATGGGGATGGAATGAGGTCAGTGGACCCAGGTGGGTGGGGCGACTGATATGATGTATGTTTGCGGAAGCGCTTCTTCACACTGTCGTGAGGGAATCTTCGAAGTGGGGTTGAGAACTGGAGTGTTTCGAGTGGGCGGAAACTCCTTCCGGTCCGGTGGAAACACCTGGAGTCGTGTCTGTGTCTCGCGAAAGAGGAGAGTGACTGAATCGATTCTTGTTTTTCTCATTGATTTCTTGGAGTTCGAGATTTCAAAGTAGAAGGGGTTGAATTCCTTAGAAATTCTTACAAGGATACCTACCTATATTTTAAAATTGTTTGAAAAATTCTGTCATCAATTATTGCGAACTGTGTGAGAATTTGCCAGAAAGTCAATGGGAAAACTTTGAGATTGGTGAATTGGTAAATTCCGAGAAATTAATAAGTTACAAAAACATTTCGCAAAAATGTATAATATAAAATTAAGTTCTCCTGAATTTTTGAATAGTAAAAGTATGTTTTTTCACTACTAAATTTCACTAAAAAATTTGCATTTTTTTTTATGTTTTGTTGTATGTATATTTTGATTGATTGTTATTAATTTAGAACGGGTCGATGTAATACTATATATAGTTTTATAGAAAACCAAAATCTCCCCAACTCCACTAACGCTCCTCTTCGACCGATTACCTGGAATGTGCAGGTTAATTGCGTAGAAATCCACCGAGTGACTGCAACAGAATCGCCAAATTAACCAAATTCCGAGCATAAAATTCCTCCGACTCCAATTCCGATTCTGATTACACCGAGAGCTGGCTGGAGAAGTGGGCGTGGAGGCATGGCCTGGGACTCTTTAGTATTCCACGAGACATGCAGGAGCCACGAATTCAAATTCAGCCCTGTTTCCCGAAGCCTCCTGCCCTGCCCTTGAATCCTTGTTCCAGTAACTCGACATCGTTCGGGGCAAATGGAGTTGAATTTATTGGCTCGTCGTTTGGTGAAATTTGCGTTTAATTCGCGTGTAGTTGTGGAATGCATGCGTGCCACGCCCTTCGCCCACCGTCACGCGCCCTCGTTCGGTTGCGTCGTCACTTGAGGACCTCAAGTGGGCGGCGTCATGTTTAATTCGGGGAGCTAATGGAGCGCAATAATTCGCGACCCCGACGGAGGGACCGATGGAGGTCGCTTGTTGTTATTGTTGTTGTCACTGTTGTTGTTTTTGTCATTTCCCTTATTGTTGTTGTCATCTCCTTTATTGTTGTTCTTGTTGTTGCTGTGACTGGGGTCCCCATGACGCTGGGGGTCGGTGACATTCGCATAAAGTTAATTAGAAAATTGCGCCGAAGCCACTACAAAGCATCTTCTCTCGCCGGCTCCCCTCCATCGAATAAATAACGACCAGCCGAGTCTTTGCGTCGTCCCATCGTTTCTTCGTCCTTCCATCGTCCTGTCTCCTTCTCGCATGTCCCTCTTTCCGTCCGACCGTGTGCGAGAGCGTCGGTTGTCGTCGCGACCCGGCTCTTCGGAAGACAATTTCCGGAATTTATGTGCACGTAGAATGTATTTCACGGGCCCGACAGCCGGAATTAACGAACGCACTCGACTTCTTTCTTCACTCTCTTCTCTTTTTCCTCCCCTTGCTCCACTCCTATCTTTCTCTCGCCACTCTTTCCTTTCCACACCTGACTCCATCTCGTTATTTTTCTAGTCCTCCTCGCCTTGAGTTCACTTCTCAGCGCCTTGGAATCCAATTTCGAAGAAAGGAAATTAAACACGCATTCGCGAAGGACTCCTCGTGGCCTGGTGACAGAGCGGTGGCGATGATGGGGTGTCGAGGGGGGCGGCGGGCGTAAGTTGACGGGTTTATGAGAACGATGTCATACGGAATGCATGAGTAGAATGAGTGGAGTGAGGGCATCTTTTTATGTGAATGAAATACCTTTGAAATAGACTTTGACCCACAACTGATGACAGAAGAAGAAGGCGGGTTGGTGAAAGGGAGAGATAGAGGGAGAAGGAGGAATTATCGAACTGATTGGAGGGGTCTGAGGAGAGCGAATGAGGTAGGAAAAGTAGAAGAAGTGGATGATTGGAAGTTAGGAAGAAAACCCAGGCGAACGGATCATGATGATGGTTATGATTAGACGATTGCCGCATGTCCCATTTCATCGAATGCCAATCGCAGACTCTGCGATGTGCATTATCCTTTCGGTCCGAAATCTCCATCCTCCGTCTCAGCCTTTTTTTCCATCCTCTTCTCCAGCCTTTATTCTTTTACCAAAACCTTCACAATCTCCCTTTCCAAGGACCTGAGCTTCCTTCTCGTTGAAATCGTTGGTGGAAGGCGAAGGGCGGACGATCGGAGCCGAGGCGAAAGTTCGGAAATCGCAAAGAATATGGAATTCCAATTACACACACACTTTAACTCACATCGACTATGTTTGTGTTTGTGAGCTCACGAGGAACTCATTCGATTCTTCGTTCGCCAGTTGAATTTCAATCACAGCTTCTGTTCCTCATTGTTGTTGTTGTCGCATTCGTTGTTTTATTTGCTGTTATTCTCTCTGTGCGTGGAGGTCGTTGGTGCAACAACTTGTTCTTCTTCCTGTTGTTCTTGTTGCTCCTATAGTCGTCATTGGAGTTTTTGAAAATTAAATGCAAAGAAAACTTTTCGCCATCCTCACAGACGAATGCCACACGTTACACGTGTGTGTGTGTATGTGTGTGTTAGGGAGGATTTTTGGTATGTGAGTGTGTATGTGTTGGTTGTATGCTGTTGCAATTGTCCAAAAGTCCAATTTGTGCCACACAATCGCATCCAAATGTCCAATCAGTTAGAAGTTCCTTTGTTGTTATTCACCACCCTCCTTCCTGTCCCTGTTCTGTTCTCTACTTGTTGTTCCTACTCCTGTTGTTGTTGTTGTTGTTGTTGTTATTGTTGCTAAGGGCAAAGTCAAGTGTACATTTCCCCAAAGTCTGACGCTGTCCGCCCGTTCATCCATCCACCCATCTGTCCGTCCGTACATTCGTCGAACCGTTCGTCCTTCCGTGAGCGCAAGTGTGACTTTGATTTTCCTCGGAAGCTTCTCTGTGTGAGATCACGTGAATGTGTGAGTGCGATCATGTGAGTGTTTGAGTGTATGTGCTCGAGTGTGTGTGTGTGTTTGAAAAAGTTCACAATCAGACTTCGTGTCCAGTTGGGAAGCCAGAAACTTCCCAACAACTGCCAAAGTGCAAAAGTTCCCGACGCCAGGAAGTGCCGTCGTTCTGGCCTCACCCTCGTCTCACCGGAGTCGAAGGCTCACAGGTCCTCGTCCAACGACGATGAGGTGGAGCGGGGTCAGGCCGGGGGACTCCCTCAAGTGCTTAAATGTGTCCTTGGGCCGGAATCGTTTCTCGATTTAAGCACAAGGCACAAGGATCCAAGGGCGAAGGACGAATCGACAACGAGTTCGAAGTTGCCGTAGTTTTCGGTTCACAATCAGCTCCTGGCTCCCCTTTGGACCCGTTATCGCTTCCTTGCCCTGGATTAGGTATTGAACTATGTCCTTGAGAAGCCCGCACATGAGCTGCGGACCCTCTCGGTGTGAGGTGTGGCATCGATAGGCCTCCTAATCATTTCCTCGAAAGTAAGTAAAGTAAGAGTTTCTCTTAGTGAAAGAGCGAAAAGACCAACTAATTTCAAGGGGAATCACTTCGGTCTTAATGGATCTTAATCGTGCTCTCCACCCCTCGACCAACTCCTTGATGCCGCCCTCCTCCTTCTCACCTCTGAAGTCGAGGGCTTTTTGCTCGCACCACTCGAGTCCTTATTAGCGAGCTGCGAAATGACGTCCGTCGGTTCGCGTTTCCGCGGACACTTGATGAGACGTGGATGCTGGGGGCGTGGCTGTGAGGGGCGGCCCACTTCATCGTCATCTTCGTCACTTCGACGGCTGACTTCGCGGCGGAGGCAACCGAATGCAACTGACTTCATCTGTCTCTCTCTACCTCCATTTACCTTCCTTTCCGGCCACCCTTTGCCACACCCTCATATGGCTCCATCCACTGGCGACAATTGCCAGAAACAATTGCGCCATCGCGAGGCACCTCCTCCGGTCCCCCATCCTTCACACATTCGTCTGTGGCATCCATCATGCGAGGAGAGCGGCGGGAAACAATTTGGCCATTCAAGGCAGCAGCAACGCGGAGTCGACGTCGGCTGATGCGATGCGAGAATTTGCCAGACGAGCGCATTAGTTGAGTGCGTGTCTGTGTGGATGGGAGTGTGTGTGTGTGTGTGAAGGGGGGCATGAGTGTGAATGTGTTGGTGGGCGCGATGCGAGTGTGTGCATTCGTGAATAATGAAGTGACAACGGAAGCGGATGTGGATGCGGACGCATGCGCACATGTTCGGATCCGGCTGCGGCGGTCGATTGTCTTGCTGAACATGGCGCTGGCTGTAAGTTGGACTGCCTGTGTCTGCGAGTGTGCTTGCTAGTGTGAGTGTGTGAGTTAGTGAGGGTTCATGGGTATGTGTGGAGTTGCAGATGTGTGGGTGCACGGGACCCGACGTTCAGAGCGCAATAACAACTTAAGCCATAATTGCGATCCCGATAATGCCTGCGATGACGAAGAGTGAAGGAAGAGGGACGTGAGACGAAGGACGAGGGGAGACGACGACAACGACGGATGCGTGATGAGACGCTTCGTCGCACGCATAATCGCATGAGGGTGGCGACGAACGGCGGGTGGTCGCACTTCATCCAATCGCCCACTGTTGACTCTGAACTTGGCGGCGGACTCGGGAGCCAAAGCAAGAGGCGAGGAGAGGTCGGAGATTAGCGCAGGAAACTCAGCAAGAACTCTAACTGGGATAAGATAAACCTGGGGTGAACGGAGAGAATTCGGGGATTGACGGGTGCAGAGAAGGAGTAAATTCCTACTGGTAGTGATTCCATCAGCGGAGCTGGGCCAAAGAGTCAAAAGTTAAGTTCCAAGGTATTTGAATTAATCCCGGACACAACCTGCTGCAAAAGGAATAATGATGGAATAGAGGTGGAATTTAGATGAAATACGGGTGGAATGGAGATACATAGAGATGGAAAAGAGAAACAATAAATATGGTAAAGAGAAGGAAAAGAGATGGAATCGAGGATGAAGCAGAGGTAGAAAATCGACGAAAAACCAAAAACGCTGAGATCCGGGCGGCAGAGGTGCCAGAGGAGGAGATTCCGAAATCGAATAAAGCACCAAATTAGAGATGAACCGACCGACTGCGAAATCCAATCCCGCCTGAACAAACAAGTAACAGCACCAAGCAAGAACAAGATTCGTTGCAAAAATAACACCATGAGAAACAGTAAAAAAACAAAAAAGAACGGAATAACATCGAAAACGTCGAGAACAGAAAATAGAATCGAATAATAGAGCAAAGAAGTAGTAGTAGGAAGATGAAAAGGGGGACGAGAAGAAGGAGAAAAGGAAGGAGCGAGGATGAAGAAGGCTGAGGGACGAAGGAGGAGCTGGCGGGCTCAGGGTAAATTAGAGGGAAATTAAGAGTTCGTTTCCATTTGCAGACAAGAGTTCGCTGGAGCCGAATGAGGGAGGCAGGGGGTTGGGTGGATGGAATTCAGCAGATGGGAGCCACGATCCGCAAAGAGATGGCTGGAAATTCAATTAAAATAATTGCACTGCAGCAGTGCAATGCGTGAAAGGAGCGAGAAACACGAAGAGAAAAGAAAACAAATCCCAATCGCTCACTTTGCACCCGATCCCACACTAGTTGTGGAGCCACAAACCCTTCGTCCTACCCCCCCACCCCCTTATCCTTCGGATACCTCTCTCAAAGCCCGGTTTACGAGCGGGTCCATCCGAGGACCATCGATCCATCCATCGCCAGAGGGGCAGGACCGACAGCTTCGGCACTAAAAGGTAGTGCGAAGAACGATAAATAGTTTTATGAACCCTCTGCAGCCCATTGCAGTGAGAGCGGGAGCGAGACGGACGATGATTCGCCGTCGCATCTACTCATTTAGACATTATGACGTCGCCGTGATGGAGGGATGCTTGCGAGGGAGGCGATGATTTCCATTGAAATCGATGGAGGAAATGACGACACGACAGCTGGGACAACGAAATGAAAGGAAGGATCTCGGAAAACACTTTGTGAAGTTCATTTGCCGCAGACGACGAGTGCAGAAATCGCGACAGCACGCTTTAATCCTTTTCTCTAAATTTAAGGCAAAGCGTTTGCGTTGGGTGGGGAAAGAAAAAAGTCTGGAGCAAGGAGAAAAGGAGAAAAGGACACGGCATAAGCCTGAGGAGACGCGGAAGGACTCCCGACCTCTTCGAAGTGTTTCCTTTTCCGGGGCGCTGTTTGTGTTTTTATTGTGTCGGTGCGTGTGTTTGTGTTCGTGTGCTTTCGTGTGTTTTTGTGTTGTATTTGTGTGTTTTTGTCAATGCGATTCCTGTCTCCAGAGCCTCAGGGCATTGGCGCTCCCGCTCCTTTATTTGTCTTTGTCTTCTTACTTTCTTTCTTTTTTTCTTTCCTTTTTTCTGTTTTTATTTCGTTCGTCCTTTGTCTCTCGATTGGGTCGTCATTGTTGCTGCCGAACAAAGGAGTTCCTCAAGACTTATCTGCAGACCTACTTCCTGTTGTTATCGTTGTTGTTGCTCTTCCCCTCGACCGAATGCAAATAGCTGAGCGAACACACACACACATGTGTGTTAGTGAGGGTGGGGAGCAGATTTTAGATCCCAAAGGGTTTCGCGATGCCTTCGCCTCGCTTAATTTAGTCGCTTCTCCCCCATCACACCCCAACCATCTTTCACTATCTTCCCCACGAGGCTCCTTCGCTTATTTATTTAGCCTCCGTTGTTTGCTTCGTGTGGCCAGAAGGGGGCGTGGCATGCGGAGGTGGACACACGGTGCCAATGAGCGAAAGCGGACGAGACGACGTCGACCCATCGTCCGTCGAGAGCGGATCCACCGCCTGAGCCTCGCTTTTCTCACAGTGCAGCCAGTCGCTTGTTTTCCTTGGCCATCACCGGGAGCGAATCTCGTGTCTATGTGTGTGAAGAATTGCCATTGTTTTTACTGCTGGTAGTAGTTGTCGTGTCGTTGCCATTGTTTGCCATACGCCGGCCAATAAAAGAAGCCCATCAGTCCCGAGGGATCCTTTTGCTTCTCGGGGCCCAGTTGATGAGCGCGATAGGCGTGAGTTTCATAGTTGTGTGTGTGGAGCGAGCTGTAAGAAACCCGCTTCATCCTCTACTTGATAGAGAATTTCTTCTCCTCCGGCAAATCGATTCGCTCGATGCCTTGTTTGGATCCACGACCTCGGCTGGAGCCAAGTGGGAGGAGGAGGGAGAGCTCATTAACGTTCGTTGCGCTTGAATTAAATGCAAATTGGATGCAGCATTGAAATTCGCTGCAATTTCCCATCGCTCCGCATCTTCTCTCTCTCGCCGATGAAGTTGTCTGCCTCTGACTGCCCCGTCTCACTCTCGCTCCGTCTCCGGTTGTCTGCGGCTTCTTTGCGTTTCCGTCATAAATTCCACGAATTTTTCTCCTCAACCACATTGTCGTGGTTTTTGCTGCGGTTTCTTGTCGTCCTCCTCGAGAAAGATGACGAGAAGGACGACGAGTGCCGAGGAAATTTATGCAAAGCTCAAGGAAGTTACGGCCCAGGGCGACGCGGAAGGAAGCGCGTCCTTAAAGCCGAAATTTTACGCGATGAATTTCAAACGAACATCGGTCGCGGGCGCTTCGAGTAGCCTCGTCGGAATCTGCTGCTGCGCTATCGATGATCCTGCTCACAACCCGGCCGACCTTTGGGGCTTTGGAGAGAAAAAACACAATGCTCTGATTAAAATTCTCGCAACGTAGGCAAATGAGCAAATATTCGAGTTTCATTCAATGCATTTTTTTCCATCCAGTGCGAATTTTCACATATCCACATATATTTACTTTGCAAATATTTCAGCACATGATATTTTTTAGCTTTTTTTTTGCTCGTTATATTCAGAGCACGTGTGTCACACACATAGAAATAACACGGTATTTCACTGACCTCCAACTCGTGAATTTAATGTGGTCGTTGAATGAATATTCATTGCGAAAATTGCGTCAATTTGCCACTGATCAATGAGACAAGAGTGGGGGACAGGGGCCCAGGATCCTGATGAACTCGTCACTCTCCTTGCAATCGTTGCCTCGTTAAGCCTCGCTGTCCGCGCTCCATTAGACGAGACAATTGATTGCCACTCAGGTCGATTCGAAGGATACCGAAACCGCAATTTATTTTTAAACCGATCGTGTTATTATAATGTCGGCTTGGTGAACACACAAGGTAGAGATGGAACAGACAGACAGATGAAACAATGGGAACGTCCAGAGCAGATGCGGCTAAAGCGAACCAATTCTATGGTTTTCGAAACTCTTTTCGCTGGGCAACGATGTGTGAACTTCTCCATATAAACTATCATGGCAAAAGGGCTCCGTAGTCTCGTATTATTCGCGCTCGATGAACTGTAGAACATGGTATCACGCATACGCCTCCACCAAGAGATTCGAAAATTCCATGATGCCGGTGTTTTGTAAATTTTCATCTCGTTTCCTCCCGCCGTTCCTCAGCCAACATTTTGGCCACCCACCGAATAACGCGGATACGAGCGAAAATTGTTTCTAATTAATTCGTGAATTTCGTGCATTCGACACCATCGTTTGTCGTTGTTGCTATTTTTGGTATCTATGTGCATAATGATGTGTTAAGTAGAGCTTGTTTGGTGCTTCATCGTCTCTCGTTATCGCAGCGTCGATACACCTTGTACTAGTTGTTATTTTTGTTGTGTGTACTATTGTTGTTGCTGTTGTAAACGATGGTATGTCAATTGTTGGTTGCTGTTGTTGGTTGTCAATAATTATTAATCGCTGCTCGTGCAGGGGAATCGAAGCAACGACTACGAGAATGGATAGAATAATCGTTTGGCATCTCTTTCGCTCGATCTGCGATCGGAGTTCACTGGGAGCCAACGTGAGGGGCCAGGGAGTTGAGAACATGGGGCCAGGGAGCTGTGGACATGGTGCATTCCGACCTTGTTTCCGATGGGATTCGGCTGTGATGATGTTAGAGATGGGCAAATATTGCCCAACGGGAGGCCGGAATCAATGGACACATGACGATATCGACACCATTCGCACCTACGCCCATGTGACCGCCAGTGGACACCACCATTCGATATCACCCTGTGATCACCGTTGGACAACAGCCATTTACCACCATTGGACGCCAGCCTTCAACTCCAGCCCCTCCCCCAACACCATTGATTGCTCCGCGGGCAACGAATTATTGCGGCGAACCGCGTTGATGCGAATCGGGCCTTGGCGTGTAATTTATTTAGTAATAAGTCTCGCAAATAAACTCCCTTCCAGTGTCGCATGTCGCTCCGCATGCGCACCGCCCCGCCCCACCCCACATTCGTCCTATGATTCCGAATCGCGGTCGGGCATTATTTACGACCAGTCAATAAATCCTCAAATTAGTTTGTCCTGCGGCTGGCGCTGAACATTTTAATTATGACACTTTGGTGGCGGATTCTATTGGACGCACCGACAGAAGAACGGTCGGACAGACAGACGGAGGTACTAATCCTGCCCCGAGGTTCTGTTCATCGGAGAACGCCATCTAAATTAATGAATACGCCCCCTCCTCTTGCCCTGGCACAATTTTACTTCCCACTTCCGATGCACCCGGTTCCGGCCCGGGTGGAGCCTCGAAATCCCGTCTTTGTTTTGTTGCCACTCCCCACCATCGCCTACCTCTAGTGAGCTCGAAAAGCGGATCCTTTTCTCGGGTGGATTTACAATTTGATTATCCTTTCGCATCCCATTGTTGTGAGGAACCTCGGCTTTGTTGATGTTCCTGTTATTATTGCTGTTGTTGTTGCTGTGATTGTTGCTGTTGCTATTGCTTTGCATTGGGCCACTCTATCTTGTATTTGTTTGTGTTGCTGCTGCTACTGTGTTATTCTTTTACTCATGTTGTTGAAACTGTCTGTCTGTCTGTCGTTTCGTTTATTCGTCTGTTTGTCTGTCTGTCGGTGTTGTTGATGATGGTTGTTGTTGTTGATGGTTGTTGTTGTTGATGGTGTTTATTGTTGTTGTTGTTGTTGTTGTTGTCGTGGTGTTTTGATTGTCTTCACTATTTTCGGTTGTGCTTAAAATTTTATTACGCTCTGCAGCGAGCTTTTTATTTGCGGATGCTTTTGCTCTGCACGGTTACGCCCATTGTTTTCCTTCTATTTGTTATTGTTCTCATTGTTCTTGTTGTTGTTGGTATTATTGTTGTTGGTATTGTTATTGTTTACGCTGTTAGTGTTGTTGTTTTTATTTTTGTTTATGTTGCTCTGGCTCACTCGAATTTTGCTTTTGTTATTTTTGTTACTCACTCAAATGTTGCTATTGTTATTGTTACTGCTCACCCGCATCTGGAGTAAACATTCAACAAGAATAATTCATTCTAGTCATGCTAAGTCCCTTTACTTCCCCAGGATTTACATTTTCCCCCAACTGCCACCTTCTCTATACTTCCTCCTCCCTCCCCTTGGGACCTCATTGTCTACTTCCTGCTGCTTGCTGTGCTTTTAAATATTTTCGAATATGTTCCTCGCCATGTCATGCATGGCTGCGTCTGACCGTCCGTCCGTCCATTCGTCCTTCTATCTATCCATCCGTCCGTCCGTCCGTCTGTATATCCGTCTGTCTGTCCGTGTGTCCCTCCTTCAGTCGCTCTGTCGTTGTGCAAAATGCTTATGGAATTTCCATGCGGATCAAGCGTCGAATTCAATTCGAATGCGACAAGGACTCATGTGGGGAGAGGCGGATGAAGAACTTTGAATTGATTTATGGCCATGTCGAAATATTTCCACTCAGCGGGATAACGAAAGAGTGTCCGAAAAAACAGAACACGGCCATGCCCCGGGCCAGAGCTGCCGAGATCCCGAAGGAGGTTCCTGAGGAGCCTCGGTGGAGTCGTAATTGGTAGACTGCGAGAAGGTCACACACTCTTAATTGTTGCACTCGTTTTCTCGCCCACGACCCTCGTGAGATTAAGCGATTGAGCCAAAGGTAGACGAGCACGTCCTGCGATACGATCAGGACTTAATTGGAAACGGATCATTTTCAGCAAGCGGCAATAACTCTCGCCATCCAGTTCCGAGCAGCTTCCGCCGAATTGACTTTTTAATATCGCATTTAATAAGTTACGCGATTTAAAGTGTCGCGTTTTACCCCGCTTTAAAAACACACTTGCGCCCCTATGAGCAGAGAAATTAAATGGAATAAAAAAATTAAGCGAAAAATAAAAAAAATAAAATTAATTTAAAAAACAATGCATTAAAAGAAAAAAAAATAAAATAAAATCAAGGAACACACAACATTTAATTGATGCCAATCTACGGCGTGATTAAGCGCCGACTACAAATTGAATTGCGCCACCACCTCCCACCGACCCCTCACCACCCCGACTGATATTTTAAAATAATTTAAAATTATTCATTCATGGATAGCGCGCATTTTTATGAGCTGCGGAATCGAGGCCACGGCAGCCACCCGGACACAAAAGCGATCCTTCAAAAGCAATCAAAAAACCTCTGACCGAGACCGTGAAGTTTGTAGAGCGAGGGAGGGAGGCTGCGGTGGGTTTCTGTCGAAAAGCGTCACAATTAAGAAGGGACATAAATAACCATGTCCACATCCTTAATTGCGACGGAACTCAACTACGTCGTCCTGTCATGTCCTGCCCTATCGTGTCCTGTCCTGGCTCGTCGTCCTTAAGCAGATTTATCGCAAATTGGTTGAGATTACAATGGAGTTGCTGTTGTTGTTGGCGTGGACGAGGGCGGGGCCGACGTGCGAATTAAATTCAATTCTGTTCAATTCACTGGCGAAATAATGCGGATAAGAGCAATAAAAGCTCTCGCTGCAAATGCAGGCGGACGCTGTAATGATCCCTGACTTGTTTAATTGCTGCTGGTTTTTCACGCGAAACCATCCACACGTCCCCCCATTTGGTGAGCTGTCTGCCCAGAGATCGTTTGCGAAGGCAGTCAAAACTCGGTTCTATTGCGGATCACAAGGATGGTCTTCGCCTCCACGCAATGATGGCATCCCATCAGGGCGAGACGCGGAGTTTACGACGAGGATTTCGTGGAACTTTCAGCAACTCCTCATGCCCCCTCCCCACTGGAAGTGCCGAAATATGATCCTGCCACCCCCCATCTGCCCGCACGGAAACTTTCCATTTATTTAAAGTTAATTTGCTTCGCATTCCGGGCGCGACTCCCGGGCACGTTCAGGAAAATAATTAAAATGCATCACACTTTGGAATAGCAGCGAGAACAATGCCAACAACTATAATAACAACAACTCCATCAACGACAACAACTTGCAACGCCTTGAATTGGCAATAAAATATTTTGTGAAGCCATTAAAAACTTCCGCGAGGGCCATAAAAGACGCCGGCCAAGGGGGTGGCAGGGGCGGAGTTTGGCGAAGCTTAATGAAGTGCACCGCCCACACCGTGCGAGCGTGGGGGCGTGGCGACCTTTGCTGCCAGCGGCGGCGGCTGGAGGTAATTACAAAACTGCAACAACTCTGAACAATGATACGTTAACAGCTTCTCTCGCACTCCTCATCCATGTCTTATCCGCCGTTTATCCTTCATTTATCCACCATATCCGCTGCAACACGTTTTGCAAATGAACGTCGCTCATACGACACCCTCGATTCGGGGCGCTGATTTATCGAAGGAGGCTCACAGACGGAAGAATGGAATCAAGGAGGACGGATGAAAAGACGGCTGGCTGTGGGCGAACAAGGACTCCAGACCAGAGGTGCCCAGCGGTTCAGGTCAGGGCGCAAACTGTGCCAAATGGGGTCGAGTCGGCGAGACGGCAGGCGGACGAAGGGGTCTGTGGCTGGAACTTGGCTGAAACCGGCCCTTGGACCTTGATCCAGGCTGCCTGTGCTGCCTCTCGATATGTTTGCCTTCTGCTGTGGGCTGAGTTGATCGTTGTAATTGTTGTTGGTTGTAGATGTTGTTCTTAAATGTAGAAGTTGTTGTTAACAGTAGTTGTTTTTGTTTGTAGTTTTTGTTTTTGATTCCTTCCTGGTTGTTGTTGCCAGTCGCCGTGGCTGGCTTTGTCGGTGTTGTTCCTCTTGAGTGCGTGAATTAAATGCAAGTGGAAGCCTCATAAAAACAAATGCTCGGAAAATCGCCAATAAATAGCTCGACCAGGACTCAGTCGTTGGGTCGGGGTTGGGGGGGTCTGGTACTCCACCAACGACTCCTTAATTAGGTGTAAGTGGAAAATTGTGTTGTTGCGCAAATTTGTTGATGAACCTCGAACCCAAACCCGAGGGGGGCCGCCGTCCACAGCATTATGACCAACAACCCTTTTCAATTAGCCAAGTGGCTTGACGCCTCCACTTCGATAGCACTTTCTGTCTCACTCTCCCTCACACTCTCTCTTTCCGTCACACTCTTCTCGCACTTTCTCTCATTCCCTCTTCCCCTCATTCCCACTCTGTCCATCATTGATGCCGACACTTGATACTCTCGGCGATTGATTCGGCCGGGCTTCGAAGGTTAATCCTTATTGATCCAAGGGCTCCGGCAATCGACCTCGACAGCTCTTTCTGATGGGGTTTCCTTTGGCGAAGCCTTCTTTATCCGAGTCATCCACACTCCTTCTACCTATTTCTTCGTAAACGGAAGAACCATGTCTTCCTCCTTTTCCAATCTCCTGATGGAGGCTGTTCCTTGGAAACCACAAATATTTTCCAATTGTGAAAGTTTCGCCGAGAGTGCTGAGATTTGTTGGAGGGTAACGACAATAACAACAACAACAACAGAAACAACAACAAAATCAAGAACAACAAATTAGCAATAATAAGAACAGCATCCAAAACAAACACAATATCAAAATGAAAAACAGTATCAAAAACAAAAATAATATTAAAATCAACGGCAATAATAACATCAACAATATCAACACAAAAACAACATCAACATCAACACCAACATCAACAATATCTAAATCTAAAACAATAACAATAACAATGATAGTGAAGAAAGCCTCACGAAGCGAAAGCAATTAACGTCCTGATTTTCATCAGCCTTCATTGTACGGCATTGTGTGTGTTTATTCGTGTGTGTCGGTGTGGCATACGTGAGGGGCGGGAGGGCGTCGGTGCTCCGTTTGAGCCGCGGCAGCAATTAGCGTCGTCGCCTTCGTGGGCGTGGCGGAACAAAGCGATTTCAATATCGCGAAGATGGCAGTCGCGACTCGTGAGCGGAAAACAATGTTGACGATGAAGCCTCTGTATGTGTGAATAGTGCATCTACCCACCTAAGTATGAGTGTGCGTGTCTATCTGTGTTTTGAAGATAAAGTTTAAAGTTCCGCACATTCACACACACACAGACACAAGCACACGAAGCCACTTCAACGGCAACGACGCGAGTTTCTAGCTTTGTTAATAGTTATCGTTATTGTTGCGCCTTTTGTTATTGTTGTTGTTTTCCCCACTGTTGTCGTTGCGACTGGAGTTTCGTCGTTGTCGTCGACGTCAGCGAATGGAACGCGAAGTTCCCGCTTCCTGCTCTTACGCTCCCGTCCCTCTCTGACCCCATGTGCATCCATGAGATTCCTCCTTGAGCCATTTTCGAGCCGATCACATGCTTTTGTGCCCCACAGTGTGCTCGAACCATCTTCTCTCGAATGCTGCTACCTTTTCGTAAATGCTGCCACCTTCTCGCGAATACCTGCGTCACTGCCACCTCTACCATTTCTTCACCAAAACTTCATAGAAACCGACTCGAGTGAAATTACAAGTTCTCGGAATCACAATGGAAATAATCAAAGAAGCTCAAGCGGACGGAATCTCTCCCCTTTTTCTTTAAACTCCTGACCTCCCCCCACCACGACCGAGCACTTTTGTGAAATTTATGCCTCCACCGAACCCTCCGGACGCGACGACAACAACCTCGAGCTGGGGGCACCGCGATAAACTTGCGTTCTTCGTGTAAATAAATTTGGCTCGCTGAGCGTTTTAACGACGCCCCAACCCCGGCGACGACAACGAGCCAAACGAACTCGGCCCGACCTCGAGCGACCCCAGCCGACTCCATCCTGGCCCCTCACTAAACCCCACCATGACCCCAACTAGAAGTCCAACCCTCTGAACTCGACCCCCGTCCGACCGGGAAATTTAATAATTCGCCAGCGCGATTCACCTCGTTGTCGGTGAATGAGGGGGAGAGGCGGTGAAGGGGGCGTGGCTGGCGATTGTGTAGGCTTTTAATTTGTGCGCTGTTTACGCTAATTATAACGGGATTATTTGCCTGATCCTGAAAACACAAATAAAACTCAACTTATTATTGCATAAAAATAGGCGCCAGATAAACACGACGAGTTGCCCCGACCCGCCCCCTTTGCTCAACTGATGTTAACATTTATGGCCGCACTTAACACGCCGGAACAAACGGCCTGGCACCGGGGTCTGGGAGCGGGGGGCGTGGTCGAGGGGCGCAGGTGTTTATTTTGGGAGATTCGCGATTTTTTACCGAGTGACCTTTCCGTTTGTCTTCCGGACGGCGAGGGTTCGTCGGATCCTCTCGAGTTCGCAATTAAAACGAAATAATTGTTTAACGCTCGAGTTTCCTCTGTCGCGGACGGGTGGCCGTAATTGCCGCGATGCCCCCGCCTCCCGGTCCTGGCCCAAACGATAGCGGCAAAGGAAAGTCCGAATCGAGGGCAGAAAAGTTGAGCCTCAGAAGTGGCCGAGGAAGCGCTGCTGATCGTGGTAGGGAGGATGAAGAGGCGAACGCTCCTAGGGTTTGGATTTCAATGACCTCGGGGCTGCGTAGGGTCCAGGGATGAGCCTAATTGGGCACCTGACCTTGGCTGTACTTGGGTGAATCGGGTGTAGGTCGAAGGTCGTCATAAGGTGGAGGCGGGTCAAAGGATTTTATCGAACACCTGAAGGAATTTTGGTAGAAATTTCAAATGAGATGAAAATGGGATGTGGTGGGCGAGAAGGGACGACGATGAAGGAAGCAAAACGCGTCGGAAGCCATTGAATTGGGAAGGGATGTGGAGAGAAGCAGAGTGGAAAGAAGCGAAATGGAGAGAAGCGAAATGGAGAGAAGCGAAGTGAAGAGAAGTTTAGTGAAAACAATGGCTTTGTTTGCATTGAATTTGTCGGGAAACCGTTTCCATGTGAGCATAGAGCAACCGACTTCGAGGCCGACCAACTTCGATTCAACTGACCAGCAACGGACACCAAACACACACACACACACTCACTCACACGAACGTCACACAAACATAGAGCAAAACGGATGCGGCCGTGTTCCTGGAAAGTTCTGGCGACCCCGGACCAAACTTGTGTTCAATTCATAAAATTCATTGACAACGAAAACAGCTCGATCACGAGCACACCAAAAACAATTACCAGAGAAACAAAACGTGCAATTTATTCGAAAACATATTCGATTGTTTTGTTATTATTGCTTCAATTGTTTTTGTTAGTCGATGTATTTTTGTTTTTGTTAGTTGATGTATTTTTGTTAGTGTTTGTGTATGCATTTTTGTTGTTGTTATTCGATGTATTTGTGTCAGTGTTTGTGGATGCATTTGTGTTAGTGGTTGTGTTTGTATTAGTGTTTGAATTTGTATCTACATATCTCTGTTCTATTGATGCGGAAGGAAACTAATTTCATTTCGAATGTAGGCTTCGTCCGGTGCTCCGAGAGAATCCCGACTTCTCTACTTGGGGTAGGCATTTGTTCCAGGAGCTTGTTCGAGGCGAGAATTGTTTATTTTTCAGAGTTATTGTTATTGTATGTTCGAGTTGTTCTTGTTTATTCGAGTTGTTGTTTGTCCGATTTTTTGTTGTTTGTCCGAGTTTTGAGGACAAATCGAGTCGTCCTCTGTGGCTCCAGCAACTCCGACGCGATTCAATTAAAACATCCTTTGTCTTCGCCAAGCCAGGAACAGCATCAGGATCAGGAGCACGCAGGATGCAATTGAATTTGCTGAATTTAATTTGGCCACTCTACCGAGCTTCTGCCTTCGAACACGAACACGAATACGAACACCTCCACCTGAACACGTCTACACGTTCACCTCAACCTATAGTGGTATATTTTATACGAATAATTCACAAAGTCCAAAAAGTCCTCCTCCACTCGCACTCGTGTGTCTCGTGGTTCGCCGCCGTCCTCTGGGCGCGACGTCGACCGAAGTGGCCTCGAGTGGAATTTGCATGAGATTCTCAGTCGCGCACCCCCCCTCCTCCCCTGAACAAGCAAACGTTCCCCACTCTTGGACCCCCAGTCGCTCGCTTTCGGGACTCCAATCGTTTCCCTCGTCGGAACCCACCGCCGGCCAACCCAGAAATTTGCACTTAATGGCTGTGGTCAAAATGACTCGCGCAGTTCTGCCATCATCGACCACGGCGGTCAGGGGCTGGTCTTGCTTTATTGTCCTGTGGAGGGAGAGGAAGAGGGTTCAGGAAATCCAAATTCTGGTCCTGGTTTGGAAGATGAGGAAGAGGGTTGAAGTCCAAGTTCTGGCACTTGTCCTGTTACCTGAAGTGTTCTTGAGGACACTCTATGGTTTAAAGTACGGGAGGGTTTAAAATCAGTTAACTCATTGAAGCGAAGTGTGTCCAGAGTGATTATTTTTCACTCTCGTTCATACTCAACTTCCACCCTTTTCCACTTCTGAACACAATTTCACATCTTAATTCCAATCCTCGATTTCTCGGCATTCCAATCCTGGATTCCTCTCCTTTTCAATTCTTAATTCTCGCTTTCATTTCTGCATTCATTCATTACATCTCGTTCTGTGTCTCTTTAAGATTCCCACTCACCTCGTTTGTCGGACACA